>CM042405.1:19222150-19577150 GCA_023634145.1 Thymallus thymallus | reverse complement strand
GCGTTGGGCTGGCACTCCTCTCTTCCTCAGCACTTGTCTCTGTGTCACCCAGCCATCCCACACCTCCCCTAATCTACCGGAGAATCCATTTAGCCACACTTCTTTCCCTTCAGATTAAAACACATTATGTCCTTTTTTTTCTGGAAGGGGATGTGTGTGTGTGTGTGTGTGTGTGTGTCACCCATATTCAATGGGACAAAAAATAACCTTCCTCTTACGTTATGTCATGGTGCAACAAGCAAGTGTCATCATTGCCGTTTAGAAGAGGACCTGCATGATCTGTTGAATATGTTGATTTGTCTCTGTGCCAGCGCTGAGGAGCAGTCACAGAGGCTGTGTGGGTACGCTGCGCTATAAATAGCTGCTGTGTCTTTTTGGAAGCCCCACTTTTAATGACAACTTCCTGCTGTGCTTTGAGACAAATCTGTGATGTTTCAGGGCAAGCAAACTCACGTCATAAAATGTTGTTGGAGCAGTTTGGTTATAGACTCAAGTAGATGAATCTATGTTTATATATAAAACTCAAAGTGAATGTTAACCTATCTGTTAGATGTGTCGATTCTAAACACATATTCAGACCTCATTCATCTTGCTAGCCTTTTGTTTCTGAAGCTAATTATGAGTGATATTGGAGATTAAATATTATGTCGTGGAACATCTCTGTGTTCTAATTCCGCCCATCATTAAGAATGCATGATAGATCTGAGAAATCCATTATTCATGCACTATGGAATTAACTGGGAATCTGAAATATCAATTGCAATAGTCTATGAAATATGAATGGAGAATATAGCTACCGTTCTTACCCTAGATAGCTATGCAGAGCACAAGAAGGGCATTGATCATCAGGTCACTCATCTTCTTTTAACTTGATCATGTTCTTAGGGAGGAAAAGGCAGGAACAGAGAGTTTGGATGGTTTGTATTTTCTCCAGCGTCTTTATCTCGACAGAAGTCAAGGCTATGGGCCGGCCATCTTAAAACCAACTGGGTCTCCGAAATGTGTTTAAAACCTCATTATTTGACATTCGTGTCCACATACAAAACGATGCTAACAGTGAAACAAAAAAGGATGAGTTTACTTCAAACACTGCTGCTAGAGTTAGTGTGGGGAAAATAGTCTGCATCAACATTAGAAAAACTATAAAAAGGAGACCGGTGTTGGGCAGATGCTCGGATGTTTAAATACTTTCATGATCTCTCCACTTTCCTTCTTAGGCTCCATACTTCTGGCCCTCTAATTGTTGGGAACCTGAAAACACAGACTATGGTAAGTTAGGTTGAGGTGAAATTGGAAAAATATCACTGATCTCAGCTCAAAATGTGTCTAAATATTGCCTCTGAGATTTAATTATCCGTGCGTAACCCCTAATTATTTCCCCTGATATCCCCCTTCCCTCCTAGCCAGCCCAGCCTACAGCCCTGCTCAGTGCAGACTGAGAAAGGAGTGTCTGGCCCAGACTGTGTCAAATCCTCCTGCCTACAGTGTAAACACAGACTATGGATCTGTATTTATTGAGTGGCCCACTCTGTAATGCATCCCACTATCTCTCCAGGAGGATCTCAACTCACCCCTAAGCCTGCAGTGCTAGATTAGCCATCCAGGGTACAGGGGCCTTGCGTAGCATTATTGTAAATCTCCAGGCGTTCATGTTTGCATGGCATTTCTCCAGCCTGATTATGTAAATGACAAAAGATGCCAATGGTCTCATTAAATATTCCTCACCACACTCTGATCAGTAGAGATTTACTCAGGCAGAAACTGAGAAGGTGGCATTTGTTTACAAGAGATAAACTACACTTACACAACTGGTGATGCATCATCTGTGGCATTTGTTTGGCAAAGTCACAAAGAGTCTGCCAAGCAACAGACTACATTCTGCTTCCTCTTCTCTCCTCTGTAGCCATTTACCTGTGCAAGCGCACCATGCAGAACAAGGCCAGGCTGGAGCTAGCTGACTACGAGGCTGTGAGTGCCCTATTCACCCTACTGGAACTGTCGTCAATACACTATCATCTATACACTACAGACCTGTTAAACAAAGCTATCATCTACACAACTACATCTTCTCTCAGGTGTCGAGTCTATTTCATGAATTATAGGCCATTTCAGTGAGTACGTACAGGTATGACAGATGTTTGCCAAGCAGATGCCCTTATTACATGCAAATTACAACAGCCATTATATTACTTGCTGAGATGGCTAGCTTTATTTTTTAACCTTTATTTAACTAGGCAAGTCAGTTAAGAACAAATTTGTATTTACAATGACAGCCGTCATTGTTCTACAAAGTCAGCATAGCAATGTAATTACCCAAGAACCTTCACTGGTTTACTCTCACCCCTCATGTCTTTATGATTGGGGGGTCTTACAGGAGAACCTGGCTCGACTGCAGAGGGCCTTCGCCAGGAAGTGGGAGTTCATCTTCATGCAAGCTGAGGCGCAGGTCAAGTGAGTGGACAGTAACTAGGCAAAAGAAAATACATATTGTGGTTTTTATACGTTGTCTATTGTTCCATATGTCAGTTTATTTCCTATGTTTCATTCACTGATGACCATAGTGAGCCAGATTGATACCCCTAGGATACTTTCTAGGTGTCATTGTCTTTTATCACTGTTCCTTATTGTATGTCGCCATCTGCTGGTTAACATTTGTAAACACAGTGCAGATCAGGTACAATCTACTCAACACGATATCAGGAAATTAAAAAAGGTAACGATGAACCTTTCAAATGATTATAGTCTGAGCACTAAGTATTTACTGTTGTTAGGTAGAGGTAAGAGATTATACATTAAGCTCTGCTACATTCAGAGGAAAATAGGCCAACAAGCACTTATCAGAAAATGTCAGTTATGTAAGAGTTGTACCCTACCAGCGGCTAGACCACAGATTGCTTGATGAAGCGACGAGACAGGTTTTGACCTACACTTTTACCCTCCTCTGGTCTCTCAGTAAGAGTGACACGTCTGTCTGTGTACTTAGTATCGACCTGGCTCTGTCCTCTGTCGCCTACCCTCAGTATTTACCTGGCTCTGTCACCTACCCTCAGTATCGACCTGGCTCTGTCCTCTGTCACCTACCCCCAGTATTTACCTGGCTCTGTCCTCTGTCACCTACCCTCAGTATTTACCTGTCTCTGTCCTCTGTCACCTACCCTCAGTATTTACCTGTCTCTGTCCTCTATCACCTACCCTCAGTATTTACCTGTCTCTGTCCTCTGTCACCTACCCTCAGTATTTACCTGTCTCTGTCCTCTGACACCTACCCATAGTATTTACCTGGCTCTGTCCTCTGTCACCTACCCTCAGTATTTACCTGTCTCTGTCCTCTGACACCTACCCTCAGTATTTACCTGGCTCTGTCCTCTGTCACCTACCCTCAGTATTTACCTGTCTCTGTCCTCTGACACCTACCCTCAGTATTTACCTGTCTCTGTCCTCTGTCACCTACCCTTAGTATTTACCTGTCTCTGTCCTCTGACACCTACCCTCAGTATTTACCTGTCTCTGTCCTCTGTCACCTACCCTTAGTATTTACCTGTCTCTGTCCTCTGTCATCTACCCTTAGTATTTACCTGTCTCTGTCCTCTGTTTCCTACCCTCAGTATTTACCTGGCTCTGTCCTCTGTCACCTACCCTCAGTATTTACCTGGCTCTGTCCTCTGTCACCTACCCTCAGTATCGACCTGGCTCTGTCCTCTGTCACCTACCCTCAGTATTTACCTGTCTCTGTCCTCTGACACCTACCCTTAGTATTTACCTGTCTCTGTCCTCTGTCACCTACCCTTAATATTTACCTGTCTCTGTCCTCTGTCACCTACCCTCAGTATTTACCTGTCTCTGTCCTCTGTCCCCTACCCTTAGTATTTACCTGTCTCTGTCCTCTGTCACCTACCCTTAGTACTTACCTGTCTCTGTCCTCTGTCACCTACCCTTAGTATTTACCTGTCTCTGTCCACTGTCACCTACCCTCAGTATTTACCTGTCTCTGTCCTCTGTCACTTACCCTCAGTATTTACCTGTCTCTGTCCTCTGTCACCTACCCTCAGTATCGACCTGGCTCTGTCCTCTGTCACCTACCCTCAGTATTTACCTGTCTCTGTACCTACCCTTAGTATTTACCTGTCTCTGTCCTCTGTCACCTACCCTTAGTATTTACCTGTCTCTGTCCTCTGTCACCTACCCTTAGTATTTACCTGTCTCTGTCCTCTGTCACCTACCCTCAGTATTTACCTGTCTCTGTCCTCTGTCACCTACCCTCAGTATCGTCCTGGCTCTGTCCTCTGTCACCTACCCTCAGTATTTACCTGTCTCTGTCACCTACCCTCAGTATCGACCTGGCTCTGTCCTCTGTCACCTACCCTCAGTATTTACCTGTCTCTGTCCTCTGTTACCTACCCTTAGTATTTACCTGTCTCTGTCCTCTGTCACCTACCCTTAGTATTTACCTGTCTCTGTCCTCTGTCACCTACCCTCAGTATTTACCTGTCTCTGTCCTCTGTCACCTACCCTCAGTATTTACCTGTCTCTGTCCTCTGTCACCTACCCTTAGTATTTACCTGTCTCTGTCCTATGTCACCTACCCTCAGTATTTACCTGTCTCTGTCCTCTGTCACCTACCCTCAGTATTTACCTGTCTCTGTCCTCTGTCACCTACCCTTAGTATTTACCTGTCTCTGTCCTCTGTCACCTACCCTCAGTATTTACCTGTCTCTGTCCTCTGTCACCTACCCTTAGTATTTACCTGTCTCTGTCCTCTGTCACCTACCCTTAGTATTTACCTGTCTCTGTCCTCTGTCACCTACCCTCAGTATTTACCTGTCTCTGTCCTCTGTCACCTACCCTCAGTATTTACCTGTCTCTGTCCTCTGTCACCTACCCTCAGTATCGACCTGGCTCTGTCCTCTGTCACCTACCCTCAGTATTTACCTGTCTCTGTCACCTACCCTCAGTATCAACCTGGCTCTGTCCTCTGTCACCTACCCTCAGTATTTACCTGTCTCTGTCCTCTGTCACCTACCCTTAGTATTTACCTGTCTCTGTCCTCTGTCATCTACCCTTAGTATTTACCTGTCTCTGCTCTCTGTCACCTACCCTCAGTATTTACCTGTCTCTGTCCTCTGTCACCTACCCTCAGTATTTACCTGTCTCTGTCCTCTGTCACCTACCCTCAGTATTTACCTGTCTCTGTCCTCTGTCAACTACCCTTAGTATTTACCTGTCTCTGTCCTCTGTCACCTACCCTTAGTATTTACCTGTCTCTGTCCTCTGTCACCTACCCTTAGTATTTACCTGTCTCTGTCCTCTGTCACCTACCCTCAGTATTTACCTGTCTCTGTCCTCTGTCACCTACCCTCAGTATTTACCTGTCTCTGTCCTCTGTCACCTACCCTCAGTATCGACCTGGCTCTGTCCTCTGTCACCTACCCTCACTTTTTACCTGTCTCTGTCACCTACCCTCAGTTTTTACCTGTCTCTGTCCTCTGTCACCTACCCTCAGTATTTACCTGTCTCTGTCCTCTGTCACCTACCCTCAGTATCGACCTGGCTCTGTCCTCTGTCACCTACCCTCAGTATTTACCTGTCTCTGTCACCTACCCTTAGTATTTACCTGTCTCTGTCCTCTGTCACCTACCCTCAGTATTTACCTGTCTCTGTCCTCTGTCACCTACCCTCAGTATTTACCTGTCTCTGTCCTCTGTCACTTACCCTCAGTATTTACCTGTCTCTGTCCTCTGTCACCTACCCTCAGTATCGACCTGGCTCTGTCCTCTGTCACCTACCCTCAGTATTTACCTGTCTCTGTACCTACCCTTAGTATTTACCTGTCTCTGTCCTCTGTCACCTACCCTTAGTATTTACCTGTCTCTGTCCTCTGTCACCTACCCTTAGTATTTACCTGTCTCTGTCCTCTGTCACCTACCCTCAGTATTTACCTGTCTCTGTCCTCTGTCACCTACCCTCAGTATCGTCCTGGCTCTGTCCTCTGTCACCTACCCTCAGTATTTACCTGTCTCTGTCACCTACCCTCAGTATCGACCTGGCTCTGTCCTCTGTCACCTACCCTCAGTATTTACCTGTCTCTGTCCTCTGTCACCTACCCTTAGTATTTACCTGTCTCTGTCCTCTGTCACCTACCCTTAGTATTTACCTGTCTCTGTCACCTACCCTCAGTTTTTACCTGTCTCTGTCCTCTGTCACCCACCCTCAGTATTTACCTGGCTCTGTCCTCTGTCACCTACCCTCAGTATTTACCTATCTCTGTCCTCTGTCACCTACCCTTAGTATTTACCTGTCTCTGTCCTCTGTCACCTACCCTTAGTATTTACCTGTCTCTGTCCTCTGTCACCTACCCTCAGTAATTACCTGTCTCTGTCCTCTGTCACCTACCCTCAGTATCGTCCTGGCTCTGTCCTCTGTCACCTACCCTCAGTATTTACCTGTCTCTGTCACCTACCCTCAGTATCGACCTGGCTCTGTCCTCTGTCACCTACCCTCAGTATTTACCTGTCTCTGTCCTCTGTCACCTACCCTTAGTATTTACCTGTCTCTGTCCTCTGTCACCTACCCTTAGTATTTACCTGTCTCTGTCACCTACCCTCAGTTTTTACCTGTCTCTGTCCTCTGTCACCCACCCTCAGTATTTACCTGGCTCTGTCCTCTGTCACCTACCCTCAGTATTTACCTGGCTCTGTCCTCTGTCACCTACCCTCAGTATTTACCTGTCTCTGTCACCTACCCTCACTTTTTACCTGTCTCTGTCACCTACCCTCAGTTTTTACCTGGCTCTGTCCTCTGTCACCTACCCTCAGTATTTACCTGGCTCTGTCCTCTGTCCCCTACCTTCAGGATCGACAGAAAGAAGGACAAGGCTGAGAGGAAGATCTTGGACAGCCAAGAGAGGGCATTCTGGGACGTCCATCGCCCTGTGGTGAGCTGAGGGCTGAGGGGAGGTGGTGGTGAGCTGAGAGGAGGTAGTGGTTCTGGGGTCTGAGGGAGGGCTGGAGAGAGGATGTGATGAGAGGGCAGGGAGTGTTACAGTGAAAGACCCATAGGCCTCTACTGTTAGAACAATAAAGGGTTCTATCAGTCTAGTTGTCTAGTGGGGCCTGGGTTAGCCTGAATTAGCCGGGATCCCAGTGGGGTTCTGTATTAGCCAGCTCCTCTGTGGTTGTAGTGTTGAATGAAGTCTAGCCTCCAGGCTAGGGCAGGATGCTGCCTGGTGACCCACTATAATCTGACCAAGAAACAAACTCTTACAGCCAGGCTGTGTAAACACCACAGAGATGGACATTCGCAAGTGCCGGAGAGAGAAGAATCCACAGAGGGTGAAAAAGGTAAGGAAGAAGGCTTTTAGTGATGTGGTCTCTCTGTTTGTGCATGTATGAGTGTTTAAGCAATAACAGACATGTATATCCATTCTGTCCCTGTCAAGTCGGTGTACGGGGTAACAGATGACACCCAGACTCAGAGTCCAGTCCACCAGTCCATCCCGTCCCAGCCGGCCAGGAAGCCCACCAGAGAGGATGTGCAGAAGGAGGTAACACACTCTGTGATGCTCCTGACAGGTCATTACTAACACCGCCATCATCCATTATCTCCTGCTGTCTGTCTGTCTCTCTGTCTCATTCATCAATCACAACTCCAACTAATTTCTGAGTAATGTGCTACTGTCTCATTCTGCCATCGTAAATTATTTTCTCTCTCAGATATCCTTCTTGAACATCCAGCTGGACAGACACTGTATGAAAATGTCCAAAGTAGCAGACAGCCTCATGAGCTACACGGAACAGTTCATGGTCTACGATCCTTTGGCATCAACCATTGAACCCTCCAATCCCTGGATCAGCGATGACATGACCTTCTGGGAACTGGAGGCTAGGTGGGTTCACTGGGGAGGCAACATGAGGCCATAGGCACCATGGACACCATGCACAGACCTCACTAGTCTTCAAATGAGTCAGGCAGAGGGTTAGTGCTCTCAGGTGCTGGCTGAAATGTCATGATAGCCCCATGGCTAGCTCCTCTTTCTTTCCCTATGCACTCCATATTTTAAACGGCATCCACAACCACAATGTAATGTACAGTATGACCTGTCTAAAGTCTGAAAGACATCATGGTTGTCTCTCTCCATTCTTCCCTGTGAGCAGCCGGGACCCCAGCCAGCACCGTGTGAAGAAGTGGGGTTTCTCTCTGGAGGAGGCCCTTAAGGACCCAGCGGGGCAGGATGCGTTCCTAAAGTTCCTGGAGTCGGAATTCAGCTCAGAGAACCTCCGGTGAGAGATAGAGCCTTACAGGCCCAGGCAGGGACAGTTCACAGTGATAACACAGCCACTATCCTCTTCCATTCTACTGTTTCACATCCCTTTAAATTCCCCAGGCCATTAACTAGAGAGGCTTATGAGTAGCGGTAATGAGATTAAGGGAATGACTGCACTGAATGTCCACAGTGGGGCGCTCTCCTCTCCTGGCAGATAATAATGGGAAGTGAATGCTGCAGACACTGATCTCTATTGGCTGTGCCCTCCCTGTGCCCTTTGGCTAGGTTCTGGTTGGCAGTGCAGGACCTGAAGCGGAGGCCCCTGGAGAATGTGGCAGCCAGAGCCCAGGAGATCTGGCAGGAGTTCCTGGCAGAGGGCGCGCCCAGCTCCATTAACTTGGACTCCCACAGCTATGAGCGCACTAGCCATAACCTTAAAGACCCTGGACGATACAGCTATGAGGATGCACAGGTAGATATCACAGCCTCCCCTATGTACGCCCACACACACAGTCAATACTGCTGCTACTACTGCACATACAGTAAACACACTGCACACACTGGTGACTGAGAGGGGGGTGGATGGATAGATGGAGAGAGAAGGAAGTGAGTGAACGGTTGTGTAGAATATGCGGTTGCCAGGGCCTACCCTTAGCGTAGTTGCAAACAACTGGATGCATCCGGTTTTCAGGGATACAGTTAATTCAACCTAGCTTCCTTTTCCTCTGAAAAACGGATGTGGAAACTCCGCTCAGGCGTCTTTTTACGCCTCCTATGTTAGGGTAGCCAGGGTCTAATGGGCAGAGTAATGCCTGTGAATAGCCCATGCATTCATCCTAGATTCCTTAGGTTCAAACTGTATTAGCTTTGTTTGAAGGCGACTGCCTCATGGTGCATTAGCGTCGATGGCTCTGTGTTCACTCAGCACTCAGAGTCTCAGAAGACTCCTCCCTCCCACTCTCCGTACCTCTCCCTCCCTCCCACCCTCCGTACCTCTCCCTCCCTCCCACCCTCCGTACCTCTCCCTCCCTCCCACCCTCCGTACCTCTCTCTCCCTCCCACCCTCTGTACCTCTCTCTCCCTCCCACCCTCCTCCGTACCTCTCTCTCCCTCCCTCCCTTCCACCCTCCATGTTAGCACGCATGGTTAACATTCAGCTCCCCCGGGCCTTCGTACATAATCTCACACACACACACACACACACACACACACACACACACACACACACACACACACACACACACACACACACACACACACACACACACACACACACACACACACACACACACACACACACACACACACACACACACACACCACAACGACCATCATCACCACCTCTTCCCTCTTCTCCAGGAGCACATCTTCAAGTTGATGAAAAGTGACAGCTATGCACGCTTCCTGAGATCTAACATCTATCAGGACCTCCTGCTAGCCAGAAAGAAGCCGGTGAGCTCTACTATAACTAACCCCTAATCAGTCACACTCTCCACCTGGGATATTATGCATTTACTAAATATGTTTGAAAGCACTCCATCCTTTTTTGGAAGGGGATACATTTGTTATAAAATCTTCACTTTCTACAGATACCACATCTCCATTTACATCTGAACTGAGACATTAGCTTATCTTTGCTTGAGTATTTTTGTCACTCAGCTTATTATATTCTTTGACTCCTTCAGATTTATACATACAGTCGAGGCTCTCTAAAACATAAAATAAAGCAAGTCCTGTTATATTGTGTACTAGGATGATCAGCACCCCAGCAGATCAAAGCACCATCTTCTCTTGGTGAGCAGCTGCAGTGCATCCCTGTGTTATCTAATCCCCTAAAAAGACACTCCCCCCTGCTGGCCTGACCCCTAGCTTCTCTACCACAGCCACAGCCACCGCTTCATGGCCTAAAATGTGTTTTGCCTTGAAACGCTTCTAACCTTCCCTCATCTCCTCCCCTCCCTGTATCTCTCACCGTTTCCCAACCCCAACCAACCCCCATACCACCCTGCCTCTAGTCACAGACAGAGAGTGACCAGGGCCGCCGTACCTCCCTGGAGAAGTTCACCCGCAGTGTGGTAAGTCACCAGGAATTGGGGCTGTATCATAGGCACGCGACCAAATTAAGACCTTTTTCAAGGTCAAAATGATTGTGAAGGCAAGTAGTGCAGAGAGGTATTTTACTTGTATTTCTTAAAAAAATCTGAAAAGGACAGTTAAGTGCTCAACATGTTGGCTGGGATAGCTAGTCTAAGTACTTTCTTGGCGCAGCACTGTACACAGACTGCATGATTTTTCAGAAACCCAGCCAATAAAGTTTGTTTCCATTTTCCAGGGCAAGTCGTTGACGGGCAAGCGGCTGACAGGGCTGATGCAGTCATCCTGACACTGCCGGGCCGGAGGGGCTCAGACAGACACCCCTGGAAGGGTCATGACCATACCAGGAGAGGGGCGTGCTGGGGTGGGGAGCTCAGACAGACACCCCTGGAAGGGTCATGACCATACCAGGAGAGGGGCGTGCTGGGGTGGGGAGCTCTGCTCTGGAGGGTCACAGACAGTACCATGCAGCACTGGGGTTGGTTAGGAATACTCACAGAACCACAGAGGAATGGATCATGCCAGCAAGGGCGGGCCTTGACCCACTCACTACATGGCATGCATACTACAGTACAAGCACACACAGACACACACGGTTACAGTAGGGCTACATACAAGCTCAATAGTGGGACATATACAGATATACATTTAAAGTACCATCTGCCCTCACTAGGCAGTCAGCAATAAAGACAGCAGGATAACACTTTTATGTTCTGTATTTAACAAATCTTTTTTATATCTTTATCTAAATCTATATCATATTTTTTCTTATACATTATACGTATAATCCTGTTTAATGATGAAAACTTAAAACCTATTATTTTTGCAGTGATTGGGAATATATTTTTGTTTGCCCATAAATCTAAGACCAGTTAGGCGACTTTGAGGGAAATTCTCCATGCTTCATTACATTCCAAGAGTAGATATAAGGCCTTGATAGAAAATCTACAATGACTCATTGCATGTTTCATCAAAACATTTTGTTTGTTTGTTTAGAATTAATGCTATGGTTGGATTTTTATGTCCAATTGAGGAGACCTGGCCAAGAAAGCTCTAGTATTCTACACATACAATCATACACTCTAAAACACCTACCATTTGATTCAATCAATAGTTGCAAACAACTGGATGCATCCGGTTGCTTCAAAACCATGTCCATTATGGAAAATGTTAATACGTTTCAAGATGTGTGATTTCAGCCACATTTAGTATTTTACACGGCATTATGGGGTTTATGCATTATTCTGGACCTATTCAAGCAGACACATGCCAAATAAGTGCCACATCTGATCAGTCACAGAGCTACTTAAGTGATATTCACATGCCTTACAGGTCCCTAATGAAAATAGCCCTGCATCAATATCACTTTGGAAGTCACCACAGTACCATCTAATGGAAAGTAAACACCATGAACATGGTGGACCATGGTGGCCTGCCCTGCCCTAAAGGAGGAGTGTGGCAGGAATATCTCTTTCATGTCAAATAATGGGGAAACCATTGAGACCAGGGTCTCATTTCCAATTGATCATCATTTCAACCCCGCAATGAGGGATCCTACAGTATATTGTTTAACAGCCCAAGAAATGCAGTTTTATTTAGTACTGACCTTTCTGTTGCATGAGTGTCTACATAAACAATTACTTACATTCTCAGTCATTAATTCATAGTCCAGTCTTTGGGTCAAAGAGATGTGTATGTACTCATCATATGTGTTGCAAGCCATTGTTATATTTGCCAAACACGTGCATGCTCTGGTGAAATGGAGTTCAGGGAGTCTGAGCTGGCGAGTAAAAGTCACATGCACAGAAACTCAGCAGGCTGCCTGGTTCTTCTTCTATCTATAAACACAAACAAAGGGGAAATATCCTCGATCCACTGAACACAACAGGAGCATCACTGCTGAAAGGACAAACTCATGGGATACACCTGATATATGGCATCCACATCCACCTCTGGAACTGGAACATACAGTACATGATCCTTCTTCTACTCTCCCAAAGTCCTGAGATAGAAGAGGGTTTCATTCACAGCACAACAACATCTCCTTCGTGTGGTGAGGGGGGCATATGATCAACTCAAATCAATGTGTATTGGTTGCGTAAACAGTTATGCCAGAGACAATATTATGAAAAACAAATCGAGAGCTTGGTACTATAAGGTTACATTTCTGTCAAAATTGAGTTATTGACATAGTCCTGTTCTGTTCAATGTTCTCTCTATGTATAGTACGCTAAATACCCCAATTCATGTTAAGTTAAAAAGAATACAAGATAAAAAAAACTGCTGACACTAATCAGGGTCCGGAACTTTAAAGCCAATTATATCAGAATCATCTTTTTGCAGATAGAACCTTATAGTCCCAAGCTCTCGAAATACTGACAATTACTTCAATAATTGTTTCAATTAGTGGCTGCAATACACTGTACAGGTCGATATTTTTGATTATCATAAACTGATAACCTCGATTGTAAGGCAGAGATGTTTAATTCATTGAGTCAGTGTTAAAGAATATTGTCTGCACAAACACAATAGTGTGTGTGTGTGTACAGAGTGCATTGTATATAAACTGTCTCTATAGATTTACATGATCTAAAAGCACATTTTATGGTATGGGCACATTACTATGCATGTAACATATCCGGGGAATCTGTGCTTCTAGTTTCTCAAACAGCAAGATGACTATTATCAATGTAAAATATCCATGCGCCTGATATCAAGATGACTATTATCAATGTAAAATATCCATGCGCCTGATATCAAGATGACTATTATCAATGTAAAATATCCATGCGCCTGATATCAAGATGACTATTATCAATGTAAAATATCCATGCGCCTGATATCAAGATGACTATTATCAATGTAAAATATCCATGCGCCTGATATCAAGATGACTATTATCAATGTAAAATATCCATGCGCCTGATATCAAGATGACTATTATCAATGTAAAATACCCATGCGCCTGATATATTGTGGGCACCAAATAATAAAACCTTTGGACCGGTCTACACGGTCACCTCTCATTTACCATATGTGGTAACTGGGTAATAACATTGTAATTACTACAATAGTGTTACATAGGACTGCAGGAAAACATCCCCAAACATCCGGAGAGGGCGGATTCACATTATTTATTTTCTTTCATTACAATAAAAATAGTTTAACAAAAAGACTTAATTCTCTCAATTTGAGTTATTTACAGTTGAAGATAAAATGACCGGTCAAGTCCATTTCATCTCTTCTTGGCTCCATTCCAACCCCTGCGCTCCCCTCTAACTCAGGAAGGCTTGGTGAGAGCTCTGGGGTTATTGCTGTGTCTTTGACTCTTTGATGAGGTATACAGGCTATGTACTATCACATGATTGGTGATGACACTTGTTTCTATACAGACAGACATCACTGACTTCCATAAGTGTTGTTTGGACATGTACTGTCCCATGCTTGACCTGTTTGTTAGAGGAAGTCACCAGTGAGAGAAAACATTAAGCATAACACCAACCAGGTTGTCATTCCAACATGACTGACTTAAGACCGTTCAGAGGTTATCATGGAAACTCAGTAATTGATGGATGAAAGGGTCCCTGAGGGAATTCTAGAAACTGTGGATTAAAGGGTCCCTGAGGGAATTCAGTGTTAAGAATGTTTATGTAAGTGAGTGTCTACTGTGTCAACATATATGACGCAAAAGATCTGATGTGAAATGATCTGTGATTGGTTAAAACGCCAATAAGTAGAAAAAAGGTCTCAATTGGGCTGCCTGTGTAAACGCAGCCATATAGCACTCGAAGGAAATGTCACAAATAACATTGTTTTACAGATTAAAGACTCCTTCTGCATTTGTACGCAACTCTCCTTGCATGATGCACACATGCCATTTGATTCCGGACAAAGGTGTTTGACAAATGAGTCAGATGAAGGAGAGAATATGGAGTAATATACTCATGAACTTGGTTGGGCACAGTTCAGAATGTTTTGCCATTGCGAAGGTTTGTTAAAGCTGGGATCAGTAAACGTATTATTGTGATGACTAAACCATGGGGCATCCATTCCATTATATTACCCTTTCTGATTCCTTGTTAACATCCTCATTTGGTATTTTCAACCTTTCGACCAATGGAATACAAATAAAGATGCAGGCAGGGGACAGTGACTTGACAATGCCTCATGATGCAGAGAGAAGAACAATCAACAGCAGAACTAATCATACACCTGAGTAGCAGTAGGTATTGTAGAAAGACAGAAGTATCAACAAAGCCAGAACAGTTATAAAAATAAAAAATAAATCCACCTCTCACCAAAATGACCCTAACAGCCCAATACTTTGTTCAAAAACAAGGAATATAGCACAATTCAAACTTCAGGATGGAAGGGATTAAATAAAACTCTAGATTTGTTTGGCCTGTTGAAGAGACATCTTAAAGAGATTAAGAGAATGTATAAGTAGTCCAGAGGTTTTGTTGTATAAGTGACGGAGGAAGTCCAGCACCGCCGCTGACAGGTGCAGAGGTTAGTTCAGGGTGTTTCCAGTGAGGTCACTGGGTCATCATGGCTGTCAGAGCTGGTTTCTCGCCTGGGTCGCAGGCTGGCACAGTGATGAAGTAAATTCCGTCTCAGTGTCACATTGGATCCTGCCGGCTGGGCATGGTGGCCTCACAGCCAGAGGAGGTAGCAGGGTCCAAACAATACATATTCCCAGGGGGGAAATTGCTTCAATAAGAGAAAAGGTCTGAGTCAGGGAGTAAGGGTTATGTGGTCGCTGGCAGGCTGGCAGGATAGCTGTTGGATGGATGGCTGTTTGGTGGCTGACTGTCAGCCGGATAGGTTCTTTGGGTCCAGTGGAAGGGTGTGTGGAGGCCCAGTTTTGAGGGTCCTAAACCTCACCCCTCACTGGCTGCAAAGCCCTCTGGATCCTCATGCCATGGTACTCCTACAACAGATACAAATGGGTCAGACTGTGGAGTCTCTCCAAGATAGCTGGCATAAAACCAACAGTGTTTTTTTTATTTTTATATCTTTGTTTGTTGATGGCAAACACAAGCCATGAACTGATGGAATAAGAGTATACCTTGTATTTAAATGAAAATGTACTGTACTACTATGTTTGAATAGGACCTAGGTGCTTACCTTCCAGCTAGCCATGCCCTGCTTCTGGTATAGCCCTCCGTTTAATCCACACATCAATCCTTCATTCCTTTACTTCACTCCATTTTCACATTATTATAATCCAGAGGAAGAAGCAGTGGAAGTGTCATCTAAAAGCACCTCTTTCCAAACTGCCTGATGATTCTAGTGACATCAACAAGCAGAGGGAAGGGTTTGTGTTGACATTCATTCTTCATCTAGACATTGTAATTTAACTCATTTAATTTCAGATAAATTATTGGATTTTATTTTCTCTGGCAAATCATCCCAAAAATTATATCCACATGTTCCAGTGTTTTTTCACAACATAATTGCCTTTTCTGCTCCAGTGGAAAAATAATCCATGAAATTCTTCTTCTTTCCATTTCACATGGGGAGCAAGTCATTTGTCAAGAAACACTGTCAGTTGCTTTCAAAGTTAATGTAAAAAAAACACGTACATAAATTATTAAACAAGGTTCAGTAGATAACAAAATAATACCTCTTGCATTTCTCTCCTGAAATAATCACTTTAAATAAGAACATTTAAAAAGAAGCAGCCGACTTTTGCCAGAGGTTATCCATATTAAAAATAGTCTATAAACCTAGAAAGTTCTTCTCTATCTGTATTGTTTGGACGTCCCCTTGCCGTTTGACGAGGGCTCTTCAAGCTCATCGTCCTCAAAGCCGTGAAACGTGGACGTGTCGCTCTCTGAGGTGGTACCAAACAGTTCCTCTCCCCCGGCAAACGGCCTGCTGTCCTCCTTCTCTTCTGGGCGGCCAGCTGGCAACAACAAGATGACAGGATGATGGTAGCATATAACAGCTACAGTACAGCAATCAGTACAGCTTAGTCAGTCATCGTTTGGGATGCTGTGTAGCAGAGCAGGGTACTCACTGGAGCGCCGGCAGACTGAGCAGGGACCCCTCTCCCCAGATTTACCCCTCTGCTTGTCGGAGCCAGGGGTGCACCGGCACGTGTTACAGTAGTTATTGGTAATGGCAGTCCCACCTGGACCCTTCTGACCTGCAGAGGATGAACAGAAGAAGGCTGGATCAACAACATTTTAACAAAAATTATGTTTTCAACGTCCTCAGACAGGGCTGACCTAAAAATGATTAGTGTACTATTATTAGTTGGTTAAAAATGGGGCTAGTAAACTTGCACTGAAGACAGAAATCACATGTTGACAGCCCAGTGGAGGAGGTCAGCCATGACGCGCAGGTAAACCTGGTGCACTGATACAGCTACAAAGCTCACGCGAATATGCAAACCACATAATAGGAATAGCCATGACGTTTAAAACACACACATTGGCTCTGTATATTTCTGTTGTGGATGGTGAAACCAGAAGAGACGTTTTAGAGGCCTTGAATATCACTTTGCGTGTCTTACGTTTGTGTCTGTCAGAGCGCTGTGTGGAAGGTGATCGGGAGGACTCGGACCGCTTCTCCTCTGCCAGGTGGGAATGGGTGTAGTGGTAACTCAGCCCTGTACGGTTCTTGTAGCGCTTCCCACAGACTGAGAGCACAAAACAGAGAAAGAACATTCAGTTCTTCGCTTCTTAGAACGTGTCTATAGAGAAAGAGAAATAACT
Organism: Thymallus thymallus; assembly: GCA_023634145.1. Lineage (NCBI taxonomy): Eukaryota > Metazoa > Chordata > Actinopteri > Salmoniformes > Salmonidae > Thymallus > Thymallus thymallus. The sequence goes on along the minus strand of CM042405.1, from coordinate 19,560,074 downwards.
AATTGCATTTACGCTTCACTTGGTAAAACTTCGAAAAAGACGCTTACATCACAACGTTCTCGTCACTGCACTGAAAACATTAGGATCCATTTCAACGTCAGGTAGTATGTTTTCCACATTTGAGCATTCATGTCATTATTGTCGCACAATGGCTTAATCGCATCTTTAAGTATGCCAAGTAAGGTTGCCAAATAAGGTCATATCTGTAGACTAACAAAACATGCCTTGAGAATTTCCACAAGTTGAGTTCTGTAAATAGACTGATAGGATCCAAATGGTGGAGCTTAGCTTATCTTTTGGAGAAAGGTATGAAAATACCGGGAACTGGTTCACACCTCAGTAATACGGAACACAATCAGGAGAAAGCATAACCCTGATGTGGGAACATAAGTGTGTCAAGAGTCACACAACATGGACTCATTGTTTAGAGAACAGATGTAAAGTACACCAATAAGATCACTGGGAAAACTAATCAACTACATCAAACAATTCCTAATGTCCTAAGACACCAGTAAAAGGCAACAAGTCCAAATACCCGAGGCAGTTGTTTGTGACTTATGCTTTTGTTTGTATCTGTCTGAAACAGAGAAAACACAAAGCAAAACAAAAAAAAGAAATGAAAATGAGTAAATAATCACCACAGAAACAGAAAATCTATTAATCCTGCTTAGGGTTTCCACACGCACATGTCATGCCTACAGGACTGTGCTTCTCATCTCTGTTAAGAAGCATATGGAAACACACAGCTCTGATAAATGTGAGAGTTCTCCAAGGGGGATTTGAATGACTATTATATACATAGTGATGATATGTTAGGATTTCATTTAGTTTGAGTTAAGGCCTGATGGCTAGATCATTGATATGCTGTCCTGAGAAAACCACAGCACCTAATGCCTTTGTAGAAAGACATCCAGAACAGACCAGAGAAATCAATATCCATTTTGAATATTAAATATACTGTTTATGGAGGCATGGTAGTACCACCAGCTCTCTTCAGGAGAATGTCCTTAACAAAACTAACCACTTGAAATGGAGATCAAATGTCTCAGGTCTGAATGATATCATAATGAGCCGATATGTGAGGGAGGTTGATCATTCCTTGACTTGTCTACTTACAGTCACAGCTGTATGGCTTCTCCTGGTCATCCATCTCTGTCCTCCTGCGGCCTGAACCCCGACCCTGTGGGGACAAAACCACCATGGTGACCGATGACACCACAGCTCTAAGCCAGCAGAAGACTTAGTGACTCAGTGATTTAATGGAAATGGCAAGCAGAAGTATATGACAAATTGTCATGCAAATGAAACAGAAACCTACAGTGTAAGCCCATATCATAGTAAACTAAATGTCCAACCGACAATTTACCACCTCATAAAGGCATATCCAGCACACTCAAGAGTACATCAATAGACAAACACTAACACCTGAGAGATCAAACCGCCATCTTTCCTGCCAGCCAACAACTGTATATGGTAGGATATATTTCTAACACATTATTGAACCTATGATTTGTTAAAAAGTGTATCGTTGTTGGAATGATACACATGACACAGAGTAGAAAGGGGGAAGGTGATTTGTATAAGAATTTACATTTTTGCAAATAAAAAAGATTAAACTGAAATTTCACTTGCAAAGAAAGCAGCCACCAGATAAGCAAATTTCTACAGGTGCATTCAACTGGCTGGCAGGATAAAAAGTGAGATGGTAGTTCATAGCTACAGGTTGTCTGTTTCCTTTGTCGTCAATGTCATAGTAACAGCCTATATGAAGGGAATGTTTCTCAGGACAGATATTTTCTAAAGCTTATGACTGGATTGTGTAAAAATAAAAATCTGTCAGTGTAAATATAATAGCACTTAACCATGGTAACAAGATGAATTGATGCATTATAATGAATTGATTCAGATCATTCTCTAGCACTGAGTGGTATTCAGATAACAGGAAGTGCTCACAGCACAGATGCACGGATAATGAATGCAAATATAGTACCAGTGAAGGACTGAATCCATTAATGAATTATTAACTAGGGCAGTCTTGTGCATTGGCAGTAGTTTACTACAGTACAGTATGTCTCTGTGGATCACTTACTCTGCTTTTTCCTCTGTGTCTTTTTTTGGGGGTGTCCACTTCATAGTCCTCATCGTCATTGTAAGCATCTTCAGCTGCGTCAGCCTCCAACACCCTCTGTGGAGAAAAGGGTAGAGATCAATCTCTTGTCTGGAGGTCAAAGACACTCAGTCTGAGGAACTATACAATTATGTAATAAAATGTGTCGAGAATAGATGGCTGTAATAAAATATGTTAAGGCCATAAACCTCTGATACTTGCTATTTGCATATTGTAGCACGTTATGACAGTGTGCCCTTATTGGGCTGACCCCATTTAGTCGACTGGTCGATTGGTTGGTCGATAGGCTGTTGGTCGACCGATACTTCTCTAGTCGAGCAGTCACTATTTTGGGGGGGTTTTCATGGTGCACAAGACACTTGTCTGATTTGTGCCGTCTCAGTGGACTAATCCATTGTGGAGGCCATGGGGATGGCACAGTCCATCACTAAGACATGTGATACTGAAATTGTACATGGTTATATTACAGTGCATTCGTAAAGTATTCAGACCCCTTGACTTTTTCCAGATTTTGTTACGTTACAGCCTTTTTTCCCCCTCTAATCTACACACAATACCCCATAATGACAAAGCAAAAACTTTTTTTTATTTTTTAGATATATTTGCAAATTTATTACAAATAAAAAACGGAAATATTACATTTACATAAGTATTCAGACCCTTTACTCAGTACTTTGTTGAAGCAAGCTTTGGCAGCGATTAAAGTCTTGAGTCTTCTTGGGTATGACGCTACAAGCTTGGCACATGTATTTGGGGAGTTTCTTCCATTCTTCTCTGCAGATCCTCTCAGGCTCTATCAGGTTGGATGGGGAGCATCGCTTGCACAGCTATTTTCAGGTCTCTCCAGAGATGTTCGATCAGGTTCAACTCTGGCTGGGCCACTCAAGGACATTCAGAGACTGGTCCCGAAGCCACTCCTGCGTTGTCTTGTCTGTGTGCTTAGGGTTCTTGTCCTGTTGGAAAGTGAACCTTCGCCCGAGTCTGAGGTCCTGAGTGCTCTGGGGCAGGTTTTCATCAAGGATCTCAGGCCAAAGAGTTCAATCTTGGTTTCATCACATTTTTGGTACCCTTCCCCAGATCTTTGCCTCGACACAATCCTGTCTCAGAGCTCTACAGGCAATTCCTTCGACCTCATGGCTTGGTTTTTACTCTGACATGCACTGTCAACAGAGAGACCTTATATAGACAGGTGTATGCCTTTCCGAATCATGTCCAATCAAGTTGTAGAAACATCAAGGACGATCAATGGAAACAGGATGCACCAGAGTTCAATTTCGAGTCTCATAGCAAAGGGTAATAATACTTATGCAAATAAGGTATTTCTGTTTTTATATTTTTAATACATTTGAAAAATCTTATAAAAACATGTTTTCGCTTTGTCATTATGGGGTATTGTGTGTAGATTAATGAGGATTTTTATTTATTTAATCCATTTTAGAATAACGCTGTAACATAGCAAAATATGGAAAAAGGGAAGGGGTCTGAATACTTTCTGAATGCACTGTATGTAAAAATAATGGTGCAACACTAATAAATCTAAAATTATTTTCTAACAAATGTGCTTTCTCTCGTGTTGGATATGGTCGCTGTCTGCGGTTCTGAAACAATCTTCAGTGCGCCATAGAATTGGCACCTTTCCCTATTTTGCCATGTGCATAATAGCAACTTTAACCAGCATATTTGGATTGAGAACAATGCCTTAAACCCTATTCGGAAAAGATTAGTTTTACTGGGGGTGGTCAGGTAATGTAATTATGTGCACAAGCACAAAACACCACATCTGTAATTTTAGTCCAGTCAGAATCTGCCATGTCAGTAATTTGTACATGACAGGAGAGTAACAATTCCAGACAGAATAACCTACTGTTGTTTTTTGGCAAACTCCTGTGATAATACTAGTCCCGTGCAAATCGACACCCCTTTGTTTTTAGAGAAATGTCTGGGTTTGACGGTTTGAGCAACAAAACAATAACTGATTTGATAAATTGAACGAAGTGCTGCGGATAGCCTATATAGGAAGGGCCTACATGTATCAACTTTCACAGTGAGTGCTTTTGTTTATATATTTTGTGTGTATGAATATAATTTTGCCAAATGCATCAGTAAAAAAATACTGTGGCTATTTAATGCAACCCTTGCTGTTAATAGATTTCAAAGCAGCATACAACTGACCTAAATATCTTCACGCCTACAAAAAAAACCCTCCAGGCTTCCGTCATAACTGTCAATTTATTGGAATAAAGAAAGAATTACAGGGAAAAAAAACTAATCCTGTCCGAATCATCCTCTGGAATAACGGACATTCTGGGGTAATAATTATATAACCAACGTTATCTAGTAATACTAGTCCCGTGCGAATAGGGCTTTGTCTAATGGTCAGAGGAAATTGAGGAGAGGGGAAAACCCAATTTAATTAGGTCTATAATCAATAACCTAACTGTTAAAGCCAGGCTTTATAAATCATCCACATATATCTACAGAAATATGACAGATCTTGCTTCTGTTGCCTGTTTTAGTGTTTGTTTAATATTTGTGAGCACCAAGCCTCATGCAACAGCAAAATGTTGGATAAAGCAATTTCACAGATTTGGCTGTTTTTAATCCTTGCTATGCTGTTATAAAGGCTTTACCATTTGTTTTTGTTAGAACAGACTGGTATTACTTATAATTTATTTAGTGTTGTTTACACTGTTCCAAACAGGCATAACAATATTGTAATCTAACAGCACCTGTTCGTCACTCATAATATGCATCTCACTCCTACACCCTCCTTTTTCTTGATATCCTTCTTATTATTGCAATTATTATTATGATCATCATTATAATAATAAGTAATATAATTATCATTAGTAGGCTTAGTATAGCAGCCTTGTATAACCCCCATCGAGCTGTAGGCCTAAGAGGGCATCCTGTTTAGTCTTAATACCGTAACTTACTTAGGCCTATATTTAAACAATAAGACCTGAGGGGGTGTGGTATATGGCGTTGCATCGTGTTTAAGAACAGCCTTTAGCTGTGGTATAGTGGCAATATACCACAAACACAGAAGTGCCTTATTGCTATTAGATACTGGTTACCAACGTAATTAGCAGTAAAAATAAATGTTTTGTCATACCCGTGGTATACGGTCTGATATGCCACGGCTTTCAGCCAATCAGTGTTCAGGGCTCCAACACCCAGTTTATAATTCAATATATAGGCTACTGTATCAATCCTTCATGCCATCACACAGCATATCAGACATTCATGTTTTGAAATGCAAAATCAAGGATTCTTTGAATTATTAGCCTAAACAATAAATAAACCGCATTTCACGAATGCATGCAATTGTTTAGTCCGCTGTAATAAAGGCTTTTATTTTTTTTAAATTGTTAGAACAGACTCTCTGGTACACTTATTTATTTAGTGTTGCTTACACTGTTTCAAATGGTCAGAAAAAATAATTATGTAATCCTTTTTCTTGATCTCCAGTCGTGGATTTGGATTTGGAGGACGTGTAAAAGAAACTTGAAACGGGCAAATGTTTACTTGTTGCTCAGGAGGGAAAGGGGAAGTCAGATATGTGAAAGACATTTCACATATCTGACTTCCCCTTTCCCTCCTGAGCAACAAGTAAACATTTGCCCGTTTCGAGTTTCTTTTACACGTCCTCCAAATCCATTTTGCAGTCGACATTACCGTGTTTTTAGTTTGTTATAACCAATTTATTGATGTGATATGATAGGCTACAGGTCAGGCCCTATTGGACACATGCATGCGATGCTTACATGTTTCACGAAAAAAGAGCAAGGGTTGAGGGAATTAGGAATGTTTTTCATAAACAAATTAGGAATTTCGGTAACTTTTCAGTCAGGAACAAGTAAGAAACTAAATGGCTGAAATTATGGTTGCAGCTTCACCACAGAGCGCAATAAACACTTGTGCTGTGGTGCTTTTTCGCTATAGTAGGGAGGAGAGCGAGACAATGTGTGCCAGTCACACAGGCACTCACTGTCTTTTTTTATTTATTAACACTAACTATTGGGCTCTTTCTTGAGTCATTTGTGCATCTTCATTATTTAATCAAACAGTGTGCTTATGTAGACAAGCTCAGTGCATATGTAGTTGGTTGTATTCAAACACATAGGGTGTGTCTCTCTGTCTATATATGGAAAAATACGTTTAAACATGTCAACCAATCGAATGGTTGAAAGAACAGGATGACTTTCGGTCGACTAATATATATATATATATTTATTTATTTTTTTGTCGGGGACAGGGCTTATACACTGTTTGAGGGAGTTCTGTTATTATTCTCAGAAGCCATTGGTTTAAAACTTCATTAGGACCCACCTGGATCTCTAGGAGGCTCTCCTCGTCCTTTGAGTTGTTCCTCTGGTCTAAGCCCTCCCCTCTGAGAAGAGCCTCCAGCGTAGTGCCCTGTGTGGGAATCACATCCTTGCCTGTGAGTCCTCCATCTGGATAAAAAGAGGAATATTCACACAAATAAATAAAACAAACCTGGGAGCCGCCGACCCATCAATCAAAGAAGACATTGTATCTCCAAAGACACTGACAAGGCAGCACCGCATTTAGTCAGTCTTTCCCGGGAACATACAAATGGCATGCTTTTTGAAAGCATCACTATAAACGCCAAATTCCTTCATTAGGGAGGTGAGACACTCTCTCTGTGTAGCTTATGTTTCTATTCAACAGATGAAAGATGGCTTAATCCAATGTGTAATGCCGTGTTACAAAGCTAGGCTAATGTGGGCCTGCTATTTAGAGGACGGTAACAGTGACAACCTGACCCTTTTTTTGTTACGCTCAATAATGCCATTGCAAAGCTATAACTAAACAAACTGTCCATAAATGTAGGTACATTCCTTTTCATTTAGATGTTCCATAGAGTTCTCTTCTTGTATTGTGGTAGGGGTCAAAACAGAGTGTGAATGAGATAAGACTAACATTGGCTGGTAGACAGTCTAGCCTGGACATCATACTCAAGACTTTTTCTTAATTGAAGGGTATTTCATTCAGCAGTAGCCTCGTGATGTTTAGAAAGAGGACAGACTTCAAAGCTTCAACTTAAGCTTTTTATCATAGCTTCACAGACACTCATCTCACCAAGTGAAATCACCTAGCAGTCTCACTCCCTGAGCTGAATGCTAGGAGATAGACGAGGGGAACGCAGGGGTATGCACTAACTACCATACGCTAGCAACTCTGACGGCTCATCCAACGAAGCCCCTCACCATTGTCTGCACACGTTGACTTTCAACTCTCAGAGACTAGACAGCCTCTCCCCCCTGGGAGCTGCAGGCTAAAAATAGAGCAGGCAGCCTGCAGCAGGGAGCTGATTCTGCATGCAGCCCGAGTCTCCCTCTACCACTACCAGTCAGACAGCAAGCAGCACTAACTCCAGCAGGTTGCAGCTCTAGCTACAGGAGAAGACCCTCTCCCAGTGGAGAGTCTGGAGACACCAGGCAGAGCCAGGTAGTGCTCCACTACTGGTCACAGATCACATTCACTAGTATGTTACACAGTGTTACTGTTAGAGCAGGGTGTCTTAGTGACCGGTAGAGAAGAGCAGAGTGAGGCTCATTGAAAACATTACAATAGGAAGTGTGAGTGAAACAAAGGCTGGGTTTCATTCTCTCTCTCAATCTCTCTCGCGCTCACCCTTGTTCTACATATCCATAACATATTCACTCTTCCAACAAGTACCTTACAAATAACTTAGAAGACAGTTTGATCAAACCCATCAGAAAGGGAAAGGGGATACCTAGTCAGTTGCACAAATTAACGCATTCAACTGAAACGTGTCTTCCGCATTTAACCCAACTCCTCTGAATCAGAAGAACAATACAAAGCTGAGTATTATTCTTCATCACAACAGGATTATGGTAGCTATTCAAAAATTATTTTTGTGAACCATTTTTCTGGGAAACAGCAAAAGAGCATTGAACCATCAGTTATTATGAAAGGAAAAGTCATTAGGAATTTAGGGAAAGCCCATTATTTAGGCTAGTGTTACATCCCTGGAGGCCATAGCCCCAGAACTGACTAGTTACTTGAGCTCAGGTGAGCTGACCAGGTAAGAAACCCAACCAACATAGCAGTGAGAGAGAGAGGAGCGAAGAAAGCTGAGGGTGTGGAGAAAGTGTAGGGCAGAGTGACTTAATGTGTGTGAGTGGGAGTGTAGGAACGAAAGGGTAAAAATAAATAGAAGTGGGTGATGGTGAGCAAGTTTGTGAGAAAACGCTCAGGAACTTATCTGAGGAGCAGCGACAAACTATTTTTCATAACATTTATTAAATGCAGTCGGTTGTGATTCATGTCCTTCTCCTCCCAGCTGAGCAGGCTAAAATTGGATTACACATTCTAGTTCTCACAAAACAAGTTGAATGGCTCACTGAACGGAGCACTTTTCATTTGATAAAAAGTGACTAGCAGGCTGTTTGCTTTCCACACTAAAATTGAATGATGTGCTTTCAGTTAGATGCTTGCAGATCATAAATAATAACAAGATAATAGAATGAATGCACTGGACTGACTGGTGATGAGACAGAGCAGAGAGATGCAGGAGTTTTGTGAGGAGGGGGGGGGGGGGGGGGTATTTCTATTACCTAGCTGGAGGCCACCAGTATTTCTATTACCTAGCTGGAGGCCACCAGTATTTCTATTACCTAGCTGGAGGCCACCAGTATTTCTATTACCTAGCTGGAGGCCACCAGTATTTCTATTACCTAGCTGGAGGCCACCAGTATTTCTATTACCTAGCTGGAGGCCACCAGTATTTCTATTACCTAGCTGGAGGCCACCAGTATTTCTATTACCTAGCTGGAGGCCACCAGTATTTCTATTACCTAGCTGGAGGCCACCAGTATTTCTATTACCTAGCTGGAGGCCACCAGTATTTCTATTACCTAGCTGGAGGCCGCCAGTATTTCTATTACCTAGCTGGAGGCCACCAGTATTTCTATTACCAAGCTGGAGGCCACAGAGGCGCAGCGGAGGGTCCATGGAGGTGTGCAGCCGCCTCTTCTTCCTCCAGCAGCGGGCAGGGTATGTGTACATCTGACCTGCAGCCACCCCTGACACAGTTGGACATATTTAGACACAGATGACATTACACAATAAACCTCAACAACTGAATGATAGTTGTAGTAAACCACAGAGCCAGCCATAATGCTTCTCTAGCTCTACCCACCAGGGCTGCGGTGGTGGCGCTTCATCCAGATGTAGCAGTTGTTCTGTGCCACGCCGGTCTGGGAGTCCAAGAAGGGCAGGCGCACGCTGCGCTCAGCACATAGGCGGGCATTGTAGCTGCGGCACTGCTCAATTGCATCTTTGTAGAACTGGTCACCCAACCTGCAGCAGGGAGACCATTCAGACCGGTCAACACCACATGGTTGGCACTGACAGGCATTTGGTTATGTGGCTGGTAAAGATACTGAAATAATAATAACAATATCCGAACGGATGTTAATATCTGATTACTTGCAAGAGAATTCATTTCTGCTGGAAAAAATTAATTAAGCATATTTTAATGAAAAGGCTTTGTCTAAAATTTAATTATTTCTGTGACATTGATACATTCAAGGATAGACAATAACAATATACATTTTAATAAAAACAATAGTTTGAGTTGTGGGTGCGCCCCACACAAAAGATGTACCAGTAGTCCACACTTCTCACGCGTGTAGCTTGTTATTGTCAGTCAATCAAAGCAGCATTACTGGCAGAGGCTCCATGTGTAGCAAGTGAAGTGTGAGATTTTTCTGGAATTCAAATTACAGAATTAAGTTGGCTAAATGAGAAGGAGTAGGCTACAATGATCAACCAACAGGTAGAATGTTGGTTCATATGAATGGAGTTGTAGACAAGGACGCAGGGAACACATCAAAATAGTCAATTAGCCTTTGCTAGCTGGCTAGTATAGCTAGATGTTAGATGCAGCCAAGACAGACACTACCTTATGAGATGATAGATAACCTATCGCACCAACAAGTTTGTCTAACTTGCGGGAGCCAGTTTGGCTACTTTCTCTCACTCCCTCCCTGTCTGACACTGTCACCACCCCCTGCTCCTCTCACGCCCCTCCCCCACCAGTCTGTACTGAAACAACAAGCACCTCTCCTGAGTTGAGGGAGCAAGTCACATTGAAGTTGAAAAAAATATTTTTTTTTCTTTAAAATATGTATTTCGACTATGCGGATATCCCCCCAAAAATCATGATATTATTAAAATAGTGAAAATCGTTTCAAATGCCCATCCCTAGTGCATAGGGCTGTGACTGTCATGGAATATTGGATGACGGTAATTGGCCAGCCAAATAGCCGCGGTCTCCATAATAACCGTCAGAACAGCTTTTTTTAAATAGACGCAAATGTTTTCCTCTCCTCTGATCATAACAGCATGTGCTGCCATAGATTATATTTCTGTGTTCTGCTGCTGCACCTTTGTTTGCTGCAACACCTTGATTGTTTCAGCAAAGAGCAACAAAGTTTCATCACATTGTTAAGAGTCCATGTTACCGTAGAAATGGACTCAACAGCAGGAATGCCCAGCCACACAGTCTTCAGTCAGCTGTTCGTAAAAATAATAATAAAAATAAACGGTCCATAACCATTCGTTATACGCTAATTGTGCTAGCCCTAGACGTGCATAAAGGTTTTCTGATCAGACATATTATAAACCATGTAAACCAGTGTTTTCCACTAGCACCGGCAGTTGGCTATACAGCCGAAATTGGCTATACAGACGATTACAATGCCAAGAGTGTGGAAAGCTGTCATCAAGGCAAAGGGTGGCTATTTGAAGAATCTCAAATATAAAATATATTTTGATTTGTTTAACACTTTTTGGTTACTACATTACATGTGTTATGTCATAGTTTGGATGTCTTCACTTCCATTCCACAATGTCAAAAATAGTACAAATAAAGAAAAAACATTGAATGAGTAATATTCCAAACTTTTGGCCCCCAGTGTATAAAATAACAGTTGCATGCCTTTGTGAATTGTGGTTTATTTATTGTTTTTATCTAATTATCCACATTTTCCTTTGTCATTTCATTTTTAAACTAAAATGCTTGATTACATTTCAAAGCATGAATGGCTTGTATACGGTTTGACATGAACAAATGAATGATTGATAGATACAGTAGCCTATATATTTAAATATAGGCCTAAGTTACGGTATTAAGACTAAATAGGACGAAATCTTAGGCCTACAGCTCGAAGGTGGTTATAAAAGGCTACTACTATAGGAAGCCTACTAATGATAATGACATTACTTATTATAATGATGATCATAATTCATTCAACATTCAACATTCAAACTGCCAACAGAAGCAGTATCGGTCTTATTTTTGTAGATACATTGCATGCACAAGTATTCAGGCCCCTTGATTTTTTACACATTTTTTTTACGTTACAGCCTTATTTGGGACTTAATTTCAGGAAACTAGGCGTATGTCGCACGTCACTACTTCACAGGAGAGCTATTTAAAAATATATATGTTATTGGGCAGAAATGCCTTCTGGAACATGTAAACTTTCATGTGCCTTAATAACAAACTTTTATACCATCTGTAAATACAAATAAAATTGTTAAATTACAAGCCTAGTTGGTTTAGCCACAAAAAAAACAGGAACCTGCCACTAGCCATGATTGGCTGAGATAAAGTGTGGGCTGGACATGCCGAGAGATGAGTTTGGATTGGTTTGCCATGTAGCACGCTTCTGTCTATAACATAATCCTTTCTAACACCGCTTTTTTTTTTTATATCACGTAGTAGAACTGCAAATGTGTTGCTCTCCACTTTCTGGAGGACTTAGTTTTGAAATCAGTGGAATGCACAGTAGAATTAGAGAACGATAGCTAAGGAGATGGAGAAAATTCTGGCGTTTGATTGCAAATATGCAGACGGAGTCAAAAAGAAAACACAGAAGGCTGTTGTATAGAAACACCTGTCTCCGGATTAAAAAGTTGTTTTCATTTCAAGTTAAAGTGTACTGTTAGCTAGCTAGCTAGCTAGCATTGGCTGTCTGGCTCGCTAGCTAACGTTACGTGTATGACCTGTGTAGTAATATTATTCGTATCTCAGAGCAATTTGTATCACTAGTTATAGCCTAATGTTAGCTAGCTAGCTAACATTGAACCTGGTTGGTTAGCTACCTGCAGATTCATGCAGGGTAGTAACGTTATGAGACGGGATTAGCTATATGTCTAAACAAAAGACTCCACTATCAGGGATGCAAACTGGTGAGGGCCCAAAAAAGAGAAATTCAGGATTTAACTAATTCAGGATTTAACTAATTAAACAACAAAGAATATGATCTACATGATCAGTCTCTGTGTGTCAAATCAAATTGTATTTGTCACATGCGCTGAATACAACAGGTAAATGCAGTGAAATGCTTACCTACAAGCCCTTAACCAACAATGCTTTAAGATGTTAAATAAAAAATATAATATAAAAGTAACAAATAATTAAACAGCAGCAGTAAAATATACAGGGGTACCGGTACAGAGTCAAAGTGCGGGGGCACCGGTTAGTGGAGGTAATTGAGGTAATATGTACACTACCGTTCAAAAGTTTGGGTCACTTAGAAATGTCCCTGTTTTTGAAAGAAAAGCACACTTTTTGTCCATTAAAATAACATCAAATTGATCAGAAATACAGTGTAGACATTGTTAATGTTGTAAATGACTATTGTAGCTGGAAACGGCTGATTTTTTATGGAATATCTACATAGGCGTACAGAGGCCCATTATCAGCAACCATCACTCCTGTGTTCCAATGGCACGTTGTGTTAGCTAATCCAAGTTTAGCATTTTAAAAAGGCTAATTTATCATTAGAAAACCCTTTTGCAATTATGTTAGCACAGCTGAAAACTGTTGTGCTGATTAAAGAAGCAATAAAACTGGCTTTCTTTAGACTAGTTGTGTATCTGGAGCATCAGCATTTGTGGGTTCGATTACAGACTCAAAATGGAAAGTGTGTGGTGTTCTTTTCACCTCTATAGTGGCATCCAGTTTAAACCAGGCCCAGCTCCAGCTACACTTCATCCCTGAATCCACTTGTTTAATGAGCAACGCCTCATTTTCACCTAATTCTCTCATTCTAAAAATTAACCACATACTGTAGAGGGAAAACATTAGTTCACAGATAGTAGTTAGTTCATTAGCTAGTTAACTAGTTAACATTTCAAAGATTGCCAGGGTCCAGTAAGCAACTAACACGTTATGACTATGAACGGCAAGGAGTCGTATAACGTTAACAGTTAATACTATAGCGAATTGGTTAGGTTACTAACTTTAGCTCATCTGATGTTATAACGTTAGCTGTCTGACTTCATTAGCCAGCAACTTTTCACACCATAAACTCAATTATTTGATCAGTTAAGTTGGCTAATGTTGCTCAACATTTGTCTGGCTAGCTAACGGAGAATTCGATCCAATAATACTTGTTCCACCACACTTTCTCCCTCACCTCAAACTTTCCAAATGTCGGTTACAGCTTGTTAAGTACGCCTCATCACCTTCTCACCCCCATCTTCGTGGTCAGGCTTCTCACCTACCTCTTCGCTATCGTTCTGTAACTGGCAAACTGCCTTTCTAATCTCTGCTGTCCAGAGTTCGTACTCTTTTTAGAGAGAAAGCTGTTAGCTGTAACTAGCAAATTGGTTGTAACTTCTCTCTTCAGTCGCGTGCTGCATTCTGTTGTTATGTGAACGATTGACTGAGCAGCCAACATCACTCATTGAGTGCACAGACAGTAGCTCTGAATTTACACAGGACAATCTGACAACGCTCTGAGTTTACGAACACTCAGAGCACATTCTGAGCACACTCTGGCACTCCAGATTGGTTTATACTATGGGTGTTAGTAAACTCAGCCTTTAGTCTTGAAATCTTTGGTTGTTTAGTACATGGCCTCACATGTGAATCCTTCAAGAGTTGGGTGGGGCTAAAGCTTAAGAGGGTGTGAACGATGCTAAATGGGTGTAGACAAAGAAGAGCTCTCCAGTAGGTGTACAAAAACATTCAAGGGCCATTTTCTCAAAAGTGACGTTACAAATTTAATCAACTTTCAAAGCAGAATTACTTTCCCATTGTTCCTCAACTGTAGTGTATGATTTACCATTTCTAGCTCTGAGTCTCTACTTTTATCCAATGTAAAAAACACAATTTCATATTTTTCTACACAAGACCGAATCGAGCCGGTAAGGTCACATTTTAAAATGGATTAAAAAAAATAATAATTCTTATCAATCTACACACAATAACAAAGCAAAAACAGATTTTTTTTGACATTTTTGCAAACGTATAAAAACTTAAACAGAAATACCTTATTTACATAAGTATTCAGACCCTTTGCTATGAGAATCGAAATTGGGCTCAGGTGCATCCTGTTTCCATTGACCATCCTTGATTGGAGAATATTCGCATAAAGATCTGTTGCCAATTGGATGGAAACCTAGTCTACAGTAAAAGTGTTTACATTTTTGATTAATGCTATTTCCTTGTAGTTGCTTGTTGAAAATACAATTATAACGTAAGAGGCCACTAAAATAGAGCTCGTTCTTCAAAAAATTGGGGGAGCCTGGCTCGCTACTCCATATGCTTGTGGAAAACATTATAGGTGTGGTATCGGCTACATTCTGGAAGCATATTTCCACCTCTTCACCCTCTCTCCTGATCGGTCTGCATACAATCAGGGATGGAGGATTAAGGGCTGTCCCCTAGCAACCAGCAGAAAGGCAAATGATGATTACAGTCAACCTTTAATCATGTTAATCACCAGGGTCAATCAAAGAATCAAACATAATTCTCAGGATCTTTACTCACTGATTGGAGTGGCTCCATGGACAAACAATGTGACAAAGCTGAATATCATTGTCCGTGTGATGCTTACATTGCTCTTTGCAGAGACCGACGTGACTTTCATATAGCCTAGCCTATTGTCATGACCTTTGGGCTCCTGGGACGGTCACATGACATTCTGCACAGTAGTAAGCGTTGGTTTCTATTTAGGGCGCTGAATCAATGAAGGGGATGATTGGGTTAGGCTCGGGCATCACAACATGAATGTGTTCAAAGACTCATGACTTACATATACATATTTACAGAAAGTACTAACAATATCTCAATTACCCTGGTGTTTGTGGAGCTTTTTCAATGCCAGTGATAGTTTGGCAGCCCCTTAGGGTATCAATGTTAATATTCACTGTGAAAGGAGGAGATTTCACATTCAAACCTTCAGTCCTTGTCACATGCCTCATATGGTAATTATCCTGCTTAATTAATCGAAGCAGAGCCTCTAGCACACAGACAGGTTTAATTATATCAAATTGGATTATATCAAATGAGGGTGAATGCTGAATCGAAGACAAAAGACAGCAGCATATGCCTCTGTAAAGTTCTATTTTGCTGGGCCTGCCACTGGCAGACAGCTTCTTGAACATGGCAACAACAACATATGGCTGTAATGAATTTTCACCACATGTTCTCAATTACAATACGCACAGGCAGCCATTTTGAAAAGGCAAACACTTAATGAGGCGCTGTGGTCGCAGCTTTACCAGTCTCGATCAGAGATACGGAGGTCTGTGAGAAGAGAGGCATGCTTAGGCCTAGCAAAAAAGCCCAAATCTGCCTTCTCTCGCTCTTTCAACCTTGTCCTACGACCCTATCCTCTCTTTCTCTCTAATTCCCTGATTAGACAGCTTCCAGCAGATAAACAGACATGCTTGGAATGTTGTCCCTCACATAGAGGAAGGCTCTACCGTACAAGACAAAGCCACAGTGTTTTTAGGATTCTTGGAAAGAGGCTGCGTTTGTGGATGTGAAGAATAAACAGTCTCAGGTACACAAGGCAAGTAGAGCGCATGAGAGAGAGAGAGAGAGAGAATGAAGCACAGAGACAGAGGTTAAACATTAGCCTAACCATCAGATAGGATGGCATCTTGGCAAAATCATGAGTTATAAACTAACAAAGTCAGTGAGTAGTGGATAATAATGCCAATGTTATTGTAGGCCTTGTGGAAATGTCATAGAGCAGTGAGCTCACACATGGGCATTCAAAGGTTATAAAACTGGCTTCAATAAAATTGTATTTGTCACATGCTTTGTAAACAACAGGTGTACACTAACAGTGAAATGCTTACTTAGGGGCCTTTTCCAATAATGCAGAGAGAAAAAATAGAGAGAAAATAGAAAAGTAATAATAAATACACAATGAATAACGATAACTTGGCTCTATACACGGAGTACCAGTACTGAGTAGTGCTGTCACAATACCAGATTTTAGACTTGGATACTGATACCAGGTTTAGTATGACGATTCTAGATACCATCACGATACTCAATACCAAAACAAAACCAAAATGATACCACTGCAAAAAAAGAAGGCACATTAACCAACTTGATCTAGACAGATGTTGCATTTGGGACTTATTTTATTGTACTGATCAACAACATTTGCATAGATGTTTCTTATTTGTGACTAATTTCAGGAAACTAGGCATATGTCGCACGTCACTACTTCACAGGAGAGGCTTTTTAATTTTTTTATCATAATGCGTTTTTTGGCAGAAATGCCTTCTAGAACATGTGAACTTTCATGTGCCTTAACAACAAACGTGTATGCCATCTGTAAATACGAATACAATTGTTAAATTACGATCCTAGTTGGTTTAGCCACGGAAAAAGACAGAAACCTTCCTGCTAGCCATGATTGGCTGAGATAATTAATGGACTGGACATGCCGAGAGATGAGTTCGGATTGGTCTTCCTTCTGTTTAATAAGAGCTGCTCGGTATGTGTAGATAATCCTTTCTACTGCAGTTTCTTTGAAAGATATCATGGAGAACTGCAAAAGTGTTTCAAAGATCGAACTTTTTGGAAAAATGTCCTCTGGTCTGATGAAACAAAAATAGAACTGTTTGGCCATAATGACCATCGTTATGTTTGGAGGAAAAAGGGGGATGCTTGCAAGCCGAAGAACACCATCCCAACCGTGAAGCACGGGGGTGGCAGCATCATGTTGTGGGGGTGCTTTGCTGCAGGAGGGACTGGTGCACTTCACAAAATAGATCACGAGGAAGGTAAATTATGTGGATATATTGAAGCAACATCTCAAGACATCAGTCAGGAAGTTAAAGCTTGGTCGCAAATGTGTCTTCCAAATGGACAATGACCCTAAGCATACTTCCAAAGTTGTGGCAAAATGGCTTAAGGACAACAAAGTCAAGGTATTGGAGTGGCCATCACAAAGCCCTGACCTCAATCCTATAGAACATTTGTGGGCAGAACTGAAAAAGCGTGTGCGAGCAAGGAGGCCTACAAACCTGACTCAGTTAAACCACTTCTGTCAGGAGGAATGGGCCAAAATTCACCCAAGTTATTGTGGGATGCTTGTGGAAGGCTACCCGAAATGTTTCACCCAAGTTAAACAATTTAAAGGCAATGCTACCAAATACTAATTGAATGCATGTAAACTTCTGAGCCACTGGGAATGTGATGAAAGAAATAAAAGCGGAAATAAATAATTCTCTCTACTATTATTAAGACATTTCACATTCTTCAAATAAAGTGGTGATCCTAACTGACCTAAGACTGGGAACTTTTACTAGGTTTAAATGTCAGAAATTGTGAAAAACTGAGTTTAAATGTATTTGGCTAAGGTGTATGTAAACTTCTGACTTCAACTGTAGATAAGAGTCTAGCTACATTTTTATATATTCTAAGTTTCACATTTTGTCAGAAGGTTATGACAATCATTTTGTATTGCTAGTACTCTATGGATTGGGATTATGGTTAATTGTTTAGATCACTAACTACATGTCTAAACAAAAGGCTCCAAGTTAAAGCATCTACCAGCATGTTAAATGTGCAACCAAAAAACTGTCTCCCAAAAACCAACAAAATTAACAAAATATTTGAAAAACAAAGGAAAAAAACAAGGCAAAAACAAAAGACATCAAGGACAACCAAAACCAGATCAGCAAGTCCAACTGTTTAGGTTTCAGTGCATGTGTGGCACTATTTACATGTGTGTATACGTGTCCGTTTGAATGCAAGTGAGTGTATATGCATGTGTACAAGCACATGCGCGGCATCAGCCTCAGGCAAACAGGCTGAGTACTTTTATCTTTGTCATTCTATCAAACTGTTTTTCATGTTCTAGTATTGACTAGATTTAAATAACAATTTAGCATTCTTATGGCTTGGGGGTAGAAGCTATTCAGGGTTCTGTTGGTTCCAGACTTGGTGCGTCGGTAACGCTTGCCGTACGGTAGCAGAGAGAACAGTCTAAGACTTAGGTGGCTTAGTGTGTGACAATTTTATGGCTCTTCTTTTGACCCCACCTGGTACAGAGGTCCTGGATGGCAGGGAGCTGGACCCCAGTGATGTACTGGGCCTTACGCACTACCCTATGTAGCGCCTTGCGGTCGAATGACAAGCAGTTGCCATACCAAGCGGTGATGCAGCCAGTCAAGATGCTCTCAATGGTGCAGCTGTATAACTTTGAGGATCTGAGTGCCCGGCCCATGCCAAAATCTTTTCAGCCTCTTGAAGGGGAAGAGGCATTGTCATGCCCTCTTTATGACTGTGTTGGTGTGTGTGGACCATGATAGATCCTTAGTGATGTAGACACCAAACATAATTATGGTGTTGGGGAGTCGTGGGCGGCCACACAGTCGTGGGTCAACAGGGAGTACAGGATGGGACTAAGCACGCACCCCTGAGGGGTCCCCGTGTTGACGGTCAGCGTGGCGGATGTGTTGATGCCTACCCTTAGCACCTCGGGGCGGCCCGACAGGAAGTCCAGGATCCAGTTGCAGAGGGAGGTGTTCAATCCCAGGGTCCTTAGCTTAGTGATGAGCTTGGAGGGCACTATGGTGTTGAACAATGAACTGTAGTCAATGAACAGAATTCTAACATAGGTGTTCCTCTTGTCCAGGTGGGAAAGGGCAGTGTGGAGTGCAATAGAGATTGCGTCATCTGTGGACCTGTTGGAGCGGTATGCCAATTGGAGTGGGGCAGGACTAGGTCTGTGTGGAAAGTGGCATGGAGAGAGAGTGGAGAGATGACTCAGGTAGCGAAGTAAACTATAAAAATGGACATTACACACGGCGTATAACATTTAACAAATCGTACATTCAAATATTGTAATAGAAGGTAAAGTAAAAACCCAAACCGGTCCGTGCTTCAATAGGGTTATAAAATACAGTATACCGCCGAGTCCTATATGTACGTATGGTCACGATGTTGTCGATGCACTTATTAATGAAACCGGTGACTGATGTGGTAAGCTTTGTATGCGTTTCTGTCTGTGGAGTAAATGTGATCTAGAGTTTTGTCTCCTATAACTTTGCACAGGTGACATGCTGGTAGAAATGAGGTAACATTTATGTTTGTTTCCCTGCATTAAACTCACCGGCCAATACATTGGTCAAAGGCAAAATTATCCAAGATTAGACCAGAAATGTATCCCACTTGTGACTGATATAAGCAGGCTCCTTTACTTTATTTCGATGTTTTGGACATGCCTTGAAATTGACAGATTTCTGGATATCAATTTGAGATGTTTTCTAAGATACTGGAGAGACCTATAAAACCTTCTGCCTTTATATCATTATCGAATGGCACCACAGTAGGCCCATCTAAACAGTTATATGGGCAACAACTTGGCATTTACTATTCTTCTAGCTTGAGCTTATATTATTTAAGTGGAAGGATCGATTTCCTCCTACTTTTAGCCATTTAGCTCACTGAACGGCCCCCTAACCAATTGTGCTGTGTTTCTGCCACTGTCTCTTATGACTGAAAAGAGCTTCTGGATAGAAGGACAGCGTTTACTCACTTTTTTTACCTCATTTTTTCAAATCTTTACAGGAAAATGCTACGGGCACTATCTGATGTGTGGAGAAATGTCACTGCAGCTAATGTAGAAGGAAAAGCTGTGTGCATATGCAAATACTGTGCCAAATCATATGTGAAGAATGCAAAGATTCAGAATCATCTGGCCAAGTGCATAAAGGTTCCTCAGCGCTCACAACAAGCAACCTCTGACAAAAGTCCCTCTACTTCTATTCGAGGTGAAAATTATGAATCAGACACCTTATCGATGAAGGAACGTAGTCAGAGAAATGCTGATGAATGTCTTGCTCGAGCTGTGTATGCAACTGGTTAACCACTGATGCTCACAGGCAATGTGTATTGGAAGGGATTTCTGAATGTTCTGGTTGAATGTTCGTGGGCAAGGAATAATTAACTACATCATCTCCACCCCTTATCCAGTATTCTACAAGAGCACAGACACAAGGGACAACAGACACACCGGTCCTTACATTGCAGATGAGCTGAAGGCAGTCATCATTGACCTTGGACCACAGAAGGTATTTGCACTGGTGACAGACAATGCTTCGAACATGAAGTCTGCTTGGTTTAAAGTGGAGGAGTCCTACCCTAACATCACACCCATGGGCTGTGCTGCTCATGCATTGAATCTGCTCCTCAAGAACATCATGGCACTGAAAACAATGGATACACTCTACAAGAGAGCCAAGGAAATGGTTAGGTATGTGAAGGGCCATCAAGTTATAGCAGCAATCTACCTCACCAAGCAAAGTGAGAAGAATAAGAGAACCACATTGAAGCTGCCCAGCCACACCCGTTGGGGTGGTGTTGTCATCATGTTTGACAGTCTCCTGGAGGGGAAAGAGTCTCTCCAAGAAATGGCCATATCACAGTCTGCCGATAAGGACAGGCCCATCAAGAGGATCCTCCTGGATTGTGTATTTTGCGAGAGAGTGGCAAGCAGCGTGAAACTCCTGAAACCTATATATCAGTAGCCATTGCACGGACTGAGGGAGACAATGCCATCCTGTCTGATGTTCAGACTCTGCTTGCAGATGTAATAGAAGAAATCCGTACAGCCCTGCCCACTTCACTGTTGCTCCAAGCAGAGGAAACAGCATATCTGAAATACATCAAAAAGTGTGAAGACTTCTGCCTGAAGCCCAAACACGCCGCAGCGTACATGTTGGACCCCAAGTATGTTGGCAAGAGCATCCTGTCTGGTGCAGAGATCAACAAGGCCTATGGTGTCATCCCTACCGTGTCTCGCCACCTTGGCCTGGATGAGGGCAAGGTTCTTGGCAGTCTGGCAAAGTACACTTCCAAGCAAGGGCTTTGGGATGGAGATGCAATATGGCAGTCGTGCCAACACATCTCATCAGCCACCTGGTGGAAGGGACTTTGTGGATCTGACCAATACAAGGGTTGAACAATTGATAGCCATCCGGGCTAATTTGAGGCTTTTTGAGCCTGACCACAAGCCATCCTCAACAAGGTTGGAAAGTGAAGATGAGGCCTCAGAGTCTGATGTTCAAGAGGTGGACATTGAGGAGGTCCAGGGAGAAGACATGGAAGCCTGAGAGGAAGACAACCAAAGCTTTAGTTTCTAGACTATCATTTTACAGATGTACAGTTGAAGTCGGAAGTTTACATACACCTTAGCCAAATACATTTAAACTCAGTTTTAAACAATTCCTGACATTTAATCCTAGTTAAGATTCCCTGTCTTAGGTCATTTAGGATCACCACTATATTTTAAGAATGTGAAATGTCAGAATAATAGTAGAGAGAATGATTTATTTCCACTTTTATTTATTTCATCACATTAACAGTGGGTCAGAAATGTACATACACTCAATTAGTATTTGGTAGCATTGCCTTTAAATTGTTGCACTTGGGTTTCAGGTAGCCTTCCACATGCTTCCCAAAATAAGTTGGGTGAATTTTAGCCCATTCCTCCTGACAGAACTGGTGTAACTGAGTCAGGTTTGTAGGTCTACTTGCTCGCACACGCTTTTTCAGTTCTGCCTACACATTTTCTATAGGATTGAGGTCAGGGCTTTGTGATGGCCACTCCAATACCTTGACTTTGTTGTCCTTAAGCCATTTTGCCACAACTTAGGAAGTATGCTTGGGGTCATTGCCTATTTGGAAGACCCATTTGCGACCAAGCTTTAACTTCCTGACTGATGTCTTGAGATGTTGCTTCAATATATCCACATAATTCCTTCCTCATGATGCCATCTATTTTGTGAAGTGCACCAGTCCCTCCTGCAGCAAAGCACCCCCACAACATGATGCTGCCACCCCCGTGCTTCACGGTTGGGATGGTGTTCTTTGGTTTGCAAGCATCCCCCTTTTTCCTCCAAACATAACAATGGTCATTATGGCCAAACAGTTCTATTTTTGTTTCATCAGACCAGAGGACATTTCTCCAAAAAGTACAATCTTTGTCCCCATGTGCAGTTGCAAACCGTAGTCTGGCTTTTTTATGGCGGTTTTGGAGCAGTGGAGTCTTCCTTGCTGAGCGGCCTTTTAGGTTATGTCGATATAGGACTCGTTTTACTATGGATATAGATACATTTGTACCCGTTTCCTCCAGCATCTTCACAAGGTCCTTTGCTGTTGTTCCGGGACTGATTTGCACTTTTTGCATCAAAGTACGTTCATCTCTAGGAGACAGAACGAGTCTCCTTCCTGAGCGGTATGGCAGCTGCGTGGTCCCATGGTGTTTATACTTGATTAATATGGTACCTTCAGGCATTTAGAAATTGCTCTCAAGGATGAACTAGACTTGTGGAGGTCTACAATTTTTTTACTGAGGTCTTGGCTGATTTCTTTTGATTTTCCCATGATGACGAGCAAAGAGGCACTGAGTTTGAAGGTAGGCCTTGAAATACATCCACAGGTACACCTCAATTTGCCTATCAGAAGCTTCTAAAGCCATGACATAATTTACTGGAATTTTCCAAGCTGTTTAAAGGCACAGTCAACTTAGTGTATGTAAACTTCTGACCCACTGGAATTGCGATATAGTGAATTATAAGTGAAATAGTCTGTCGGTAAACAATTGTTGGAAGAATTACTTGTGTCATGCACAAAGTAGATGTCCTAACCGACTATAGTTTGTAAAAAATGAAATCTGTGGAGTGGTTGAAAAATGAGTTTTAATGACTTCAAGTGTATGTCAACTTCCAACTTCAAGTGTATGTTGAGATGCGATGGGAGATGCGATGGATTTTGGGAGATGCGATGGATTATTGGGGATCATTCAATATTCCCTTTTGTTGTTCAGTGAAATCATCCCATGTTTTTTTTTTACCTTTATTTTACTAGGCAAGTCAGTTAAGAACAAATTCTTATTTTCAATGACGGCCTAGGAACAGTGGGTTAACTGCCTTGTTCAGGGGCAGAACGACAGATTTGTACCTTGTCACCTCGGGGATTCGATCCAGCAACCTTTCGGTTACGGGCCCAACACTCTAACCACTGGGCTACCTGCCGCTACCTGTGAATTCAATTCATAACTATATTGTTTTTTTGTTATTTCTATAGGAAGGATTTAATCATTTGCAATTATGTCTACTTATGATAAGATAAAAGGTTTATATCCAATGCAAAGAACATCTACATTTAAATGGTATTAATATTAATTTACATATATTTCCGTTAATTCCCATATATTCCTGTTAATTACCATATTTTCCCGTTAATTCCCACGGAAAGTTTCCACCTCTGAATATTCCCCAAAATGTGCAACCCTAATCATCAGTCCTATTAGCTGTAGAATCATTGGAAAACAAAATGGCCCACCTACGATCACGTATACCCTACCAACGAGACATAAAAAAATGTAATATCTTATGTTTCCCCGAGTCGTGGCTGAACGACGACATGGATAACATACAGCTGGTAGGATATATGATACATCGGCAGGATAGAACAGCTGACTCCGGTAAGACAGGGGGTGGAGGTCTATGTATATTTGCAAACAACTGGTGCACGAAATCTAATATTAAGGAAGTCTCAAGGTTTTGCGAGGTAGAGTATCTCATGATAAGCTGTAGACCACACTATTTAACAATATTTTGTAGTATATTTTTTGTAGTTATCTACTTACCACCACAAACCAATGCTGGCACTAAGACCACACTGAATGAGCTGTATAAGGCCATAAGAAAACAGGAAAACGCTCATCCTAGTGGCCGGGGACTTAAATGCAGGGAAACAAATCTGTTTTACCTCATTTTTACCAGAATGTTAAATGTGCAACCAGAGGCAAAAAAAAACTCTATACCACCTTTACGCCACACACAGAGACGTACAAAGCTCTCCCTCACACTTCATTTGGCAAATATGACCATAATTATATCCTCCTGATTCCTGCTTATAAGCAAAACCTAAAGCAGGAAGCACCATTGACTCGGTTAATAAAGAAGTGGTACCGCAACCAGAAGCCATAGATAACAGGCAACAGCCGTACTGAGCTAGAGCTGCCTCTTTCAAGGAGCAGAACTCTAACCCGGACACTTATAACTCTAACCCCGACGAACCATCAAACCGGCAAAGCGTCATTACTATTATTAGGACTAAGATTGAATCATACTACACCGGCTCCGACGCTCGTCGGATGTGGCAGGGCTTGCAAACTATTACAGACTACAAAGGGAAGCACAGCCACGAGCTGCCCAGTGACAAGAGCCTACCAGACGAGCAAAATTACTTCTATGCTCGCTTCGGGGCAAGCAACACTGAAGCATGCATGAAGGCATCAGCTGTTCCGGATGACTGTGTGTTCACGCTCTCCGTAGCCGATATGAGTAAGACTTTTAAGCAGGTCAACATTCACAAGGCCGCAGGGACAGACGGGTTACCAGGACTTGTACTCCAAGCATGCGCTGACCAACTGGCAAGTGTCTTCACTGACATTTTCAACATGTCCCTGACTGAGTCTGTAATACCAACATGTTTCAAGAAGACCACCATAGTCCCTGTGCCCAAGAACACTAAGGTAACCTGCCTAAATGACTACCAGCCCGTGGCACTCACGTCTGTAGCAATGAAGTGCTCTGAAAGGCTGGTCATGGCTCACATCAACACCATAGTGCCCTCAAAGCTCCTCACTAAGCTAAGGACCCTGGAACTAAACACCTCCCTCTGCAACTGGATCCTAGACTTCCTGACGGGCCGCCCCCAGGTGGTAAGGGTAGGTAACAACACATCTGCCATGCTGATCCTCAACACGTGGGCCCCTCAGGGGTGCGTGCTCAGTCCCCTCCTGTACTCCCTTTTCACCCATGACTGCATGGCCAGGCATGACTCCAACACCATCATTAAGTTTGCCGATGACAACAATGGTAGGCCTGATCACAGACAACGATGAGACAGCCTATAGGAAGGCGGTCAAAGACCTGGCCGTGTGGTGCCAGAATAACAACCTCTCCCTCAACATGATCAAGACAAAGGAAATTGTGGACTACATGAAAAAGAGGACTGAGCAGGCCCCATTTTCATCGACGGGGCTTCAAGTTCCTTGGTGTCCACATCACCAAACTATCATGGTCCAAACACACCAAGACACACCAAGACAGGGCACGACAAAGCAGATTCCCCCTCAGGAGACGATTTGGCATGGGTCCTCAGATCATTGAGAGCATCCTAACTGGTTGCGTCACTGCCTGGTATGGCAACTGCTCGGCCTCCGACCGCAAGGCACTACAGAGGATAGTGCGTATGGCACAGTACATCACTGGGGCCAAGCTTCCTGCCATCCAGGACCTCTATACCAGGCACTATCAGAGGAAGGCCCTATAAATTGTCAAAGACTCCAGCCTCCCTAGTCATAGACTGTTCTCTCTGCTACCGCACGGCAAGCGGTATGTCTAGGTCCAAAAGGCTTCTTAACAGCTTCTACCCCCAAGCCATAAGTCTCCGGAACAGCTAATCAAATGGCTACCCAGACTATTTGCATTGTCCCCCACCCCACCCTTCTTTTACGCTGCTGCTACTCTCTGTTTATTATCTATGCATAGTAACTTTAACTCTACCCACATGTACATATTACCTCAATTACCTCGGCTAACCTGTGATCCCACACATTGTACCGTTACCCCCTGTATATAGCCTCGTTACTGTTATTTTACTGCTGCTCTTTATTTGTTATTAAAATAATTGACTTATGTATTTTTTACTTAACACATTTTTCTTAAAACTGCATTGTTGGTTAAGGGCTTGTAAGTAAGCATTTCACTGTAAGGTCTACACATGTTGTATTCAGCGCATGTGACAAATACAATTTGATTTGATTTGGATAAAGGAAGTCATGCAACGTCTCAAGCTAGAGAAAATGCACTAGGGTTAGGGGATCTGCAATTAAATGTTATAATATCTGGCAACCTTTCCTATACTTTGTAGAAGATGGGGACCCAGCTAATTTCACAACTGCATAAACCAACCCAAATCAAAATTTGTATCACTATTTTTACTCTTCTTTATTTTTTGTTTGATTAAATATTAGTTGTTTTTTTTGTTATTTGCTTATATTACTCAAATTCTATCTAATGCCTGCTTTGTCTGGTTTTGGGGTGGAGCTCTGTTGGAGTGTGGTGGGTTGGGTTTTGGTCTGGTAGGGGATCCATGTGTGTATTTCCCTCTACCTGTTCTGTCTGTATAATCATAAACAATATATATATATATATATATATATATATATATATATATATATATATATATATATATATATATATATATATATATATATATATATATATATATATATACACTTTGAGAAAAAATAAATATCACCGGCCACTAGAAGTGTCTCCTCTGGATGAGTATTTTCTTGTTTACTTATGGCCCTATAAAGCTCTATACAGCCCCTGAGCAGCACAGGAAATGTTAACATGTCATGGCACCTCAATCATGTTTCAAGATTGTATGCCATACAGCGGTTACATGTGTTGTACCTGTTAACAATACAGTCATTAGGCCACTACTTAAAGAGCGCCGGCACTAAATGGGCCTAAAACTACCCCACAAATTACAGTAGCCATTGTCATGTTAATCTGAATGCTGTACCTAGATCACTTCTGTCAAGCTTCAGTGGAGGGTAATGTGTCTGACAAAAGAACAGCCAGGGGGATTGAAAAACAAGCAGCGAGAGGAATGTTGAAAGCGCCCTCTGTTATGAGGTGTTAACTGTCTCAGAGATTGCTGTCTGTCTTTCATTCGAGTGCACTGCCCTCAGTGCCCTGAGCAGCAGGTGCGGTGGCCTAGGTGAGAGCTCTCTCTAACACTCATAATGAGTGATCAGCCTCAGTGTCTGAGAGCACAGGAGGTGAGAGGCCCCACTCACACTTACTCATGTCTTTGCACTCCATGTTTCTTTTCCTCTTGTGTACGTTCTTATTTCCACTGTTCGTCTTTTTTAGGCCTTTGTGTGACATTGAAGTGGTTGGAAGGTTGTTCCAACGGTAAAAATACATACCACAGCTAACCAGACAGACACTGTGTGTGACTGAGCTACAGTAAGAATATGCCTACCTCAGAAACACACACTTGCAGATGTGAGTGAGTGGGAAACTAAAAGCAAATCTCGTGGCTGCTGGGGCCTCCTCTATCAGTGTGCTCCTGTAAACGGTTTGGGGTGTCACATATCTGTACCCAGCCCTTAGTGTGAGCATTCCATAAACATACATGTTGCATAACAGAGAATGACATCTCAACTCACAGTTTCCATGAGATCAGGCAAACCAAGTGATCTGCAGTAACTTAATTCAGAACATTAATTCCATTGTCTCTTTTACACTACATTTGAGGAACTGCAAAAGTTTTAGCTTAGGGCCTATGAGGGCTGGAGTTACAGTTAGAAGCAATGTTGTTGTCTACACCTTGATATTCTACAGGCTGACAAAGGTCCATACACATTTTTCAGAACACCAATTTTCTCCAGATAATTATGCCTTTTGTGATCTGTTCAGAAAAATGTCTTGGGTCTTTGCAGGTGTATCTGAGCTTTACAGGAAGCAATAGCTGCAGCCCTGCAAGAGGGGAGGGTATAGACTAGAGAGAGACTGTTTCCTATCGAACACATCGACTCTAGCTAAGATAGCCATTTCCCTGAGCCATCTTGAGAAAGAATACCAATAACACACATGGCCTGTGCACACACAGCTCCATTTTATCAGTAGCTTGTAGAGGTCCTTCTCCCTCTCCTCATTACTCTCCCATGCATACAAGAACACACACACACACTGTGGGAGGAGCAACACTTTGGCTACACCCATGACTGCCATATCCTTCTCTATAACAAAGCCAACAAGACTTCCCAATAATCTTGATAAAACAAAAAAGGTCAAACTGGTCCACATTAGCAACATCCAATTAGTGTCAAGTGTGACTAATTATAATCTGACAAACGTGTGAGATGAAGTCTGATACCCGAAAAAGTGGCTAATTATAGCAGATTGAAACACTTCATTAAGCACAGCTTAAGATTTTAACATGTGGAGACATTCCACATGTTACAACTTCTAGGAGATGAAGAAGCAACCCATTCAGGCATAATAAAATGAGTAGATTGATCTTGTCGGATACAAGGGTAAAGTGGTTTAAAGGAAATTAGTCCTACAAAATGTATAAAAAAAATGGCACATTCTCAAACTAGGCTACTTTGTGCCACCTGGGAACACCCGCAGCCATGAAATTACGATACAAGACCATCCTTTCTGCTTGTCAGTGGTAGAGCACATCACTCTCTTTTATGCAGTCGTGAACGTAAAATAACGATGGCATCCATACGTAAGTGGTGGGCGAAGAGCACGCTTTGATCCCGTAGAGCCCATGGGGGTGCCAGGGTACCTCTACAGAGGAGCAGATGGGTCTCCTGCCTGGCTGCCTGTGCCCAACACTTCCTCCTGGTCGGAGCATCTCCTGACAGATGGGACCAGGATCATGGACCAGGCTAATCCTGCACCACTCCTCCACTTAAAGGCACAGTCAAGTTGTATCCCTCGTTCTTCCCCTCCAGACAGTCTCACCATCTCTAACGCACAGTCCAAAAGGTCTAGTTATACCTTAACTTACCTACAAATAGTCTGTCAGTGCTCAAACATGGATAGCAACAAAGAAATGGCCTACTAGCAGGCCTAGTCTAAGTCTATATTTGAGAAAATGTACATTAAGAGGTGGCAATACCACTCAATACAAACTTTCCTGAAAACTTCTAAATTGGCAATTTTTTTACTCATCTTCTATGGCTAATAGATATTATCTGAAAATAGAAGCTCTAATAGAAAAAAAAATGGAGTCACTGACAAAACATGATAAATACTGTGTAGACTCAGAGAATATGATACAACTTAAATAATTGCACAGGCGTTTTACAAATGAATAGGGCTATCTACAACGGAAATTCCGGGGCTCACATTGCTTTGCTGTCACTTCACTTTCGGACGGAAAGGTATGCAAATGTAAAATGCCTCCTGCCTTGATCTACCGGGTCCTAGTCCTGACCACGTCTGCGCTCAGAGCCAAAGTTGACATCTCGACAATTCACACCTACTATAAAATACTCTCGGAATGTCAATGTTATTCCGGAAATATGGGAAATTTCACTCGTCCTCGTAATAGTACAGTGCATGTTGAAACACTTTTGTGCTTTTGAAATAAGATTAAATGCAAGTGTCGGTTCAAAGCGTCTATGGATGGGAGTCAATCAATTATAATGTTTAGGTTATAGGCCTAAAACGCAATTAGTATGACACAGGATAAACCACATATCACACATATAAGATTGTAAGTCATAATAAGCAGAAATGTCAAATAAACTAAGCAGGCTACTTCGGTGAAAGCACTGACACATTCATTCGGCTCTGTAAGTAGAAATACAAAAATTGCTACGACAGCATTATTCCCTCATTTGCACGCGTCTTGTATTTCCTTAAAAGTAAGGATCTATGTAATTGAAGTATTGGCAACAAAGTAACATAAAATAATTTAATCAATTTGTTAAATTACTTACGCTTTTAGTGGGTTCTGAATGACAGCCGCCATTTTGCTACACTGTAACGCAATATCAGTGTCTTGCAGTTCTGAGGGAAACCTACGAAAAAGCAACCAATCAGCGCTCGGGGTGGGTCCGTGTGGGTTTTGTTAGTTTGATTTCCGAGTCTAAACGAGAATGGAAAAACGGAAAAAGGTGTGTTTTTCGTTTTTTGTATCTGAATTAGAAAAACGAACATTGGAAATCGACTTGTTTTCTCATTTATAGTGTCAAAATTAGACATGGAATAATGGAAAACAAATATCAACAACATTTATTCAATTTTCGTTTTGTTTATACCCAGAGGTAAATGTCCCTTCATAGAATATTCATGGTGCGTTTTGTTTTTTTTCATTTTAATTTTTTATTTAACTAGGCAAGTCAGTTAAGAACAAATTCTTATTGACAATGACGGCCTATACCGGCCAAACTCGGACGATGCTGGGCCAATTGTGCACCGCCATATGGGACTCCCAATCATGGCCAGTTGTGATAGAGTCTGGATTCAAACCAGGTTGTCTGTAGTGACACCTCTAGCACTGAGATGCAGTGTCTTAGACCACTGCACCACTTGGGAGCCCAGCACAAAGCCTAGGTTGTCAGCACAAAGAAAAGATTAGACTATGTGAGTGTGACAGGAAGATAAAAATACTCATATTAGCTAAGATGCTGAACTTATTATAAAGGCAGCATGCCAATATAACAAACTCAACAACAACTGAACAAAGTTGGCTTGCATTAGCTGACTAGCTGGCTTGCTAGCACTAGCTGCCCACTGGCTAGCTAGCACTAGCTGGCCACTGGCTAGCTAGCACTAGCTGGTCACTGGCTAGCCAGCACTAACTGGCCAGTGGCTAGCTAGCCCTACCTGGTTACTGGCTATAGTCATGCTAGCTAGTAGTAGTCAGAAACAGTAGAACCTTGAAATTACATATGAAAAGTTTATTAAACACAAACATTATGCATTAAAAAATTATGCATTTGAAAAATATGATCAGAAAACACTGTTATTGAAATACAACAGGATAAATTCAAGCCCAACAATTGATCTAAAATTTTTAAAAAAAGGGTTAGCCAGCATGAGTATTTTTATCTTCCTGTCACTTTCACACAGTCTAATCCTTTCCCTTTCTTTGTGCTGTCTATTAAGACTGTAACCAGCAAAGTCACTACACAACACTAAACAATACATTAATTGCACTATAATGGTGACAAACGGTGCCCACAAACTGTTAGGGCCTTCTCTGGCAGCGAAACAACAGTTCATTCAGCCTCATTTACTTCCTTTTAAAAAAACATAGCTGATATGGCTGACTTGCTTAAACAAATGTGGTTTCTACTGACAATTAAGATGTACAAAATATGGCATAAGGGGACGACGAAGATAAGAGGCAATCCGTAATTTCGATTAAGACATTCATGAGCGAGCTAGGACGGACGTAGTAAATATAACTATTTGTTCAGCACTTTTTAAATGTACAGCGACAGAATTCAGAACATGGGCCATTCCTACAGTGTTCTCCCTGTACACCAAGTCAGAACCGTAGGATAAATAAAGGGGGCATATAAGCAGACAATGAAAGCTCTTACAATATTCCATGATTACATTTCTCAAAAACAGGTCATAGGCTACATCTGCACCACCAAGTCAGAACAGTAGGCGAAATTAAGAGGTGAAAATAGACCAAATTATTAAGGTGAAGCACATGGGGTACTAACGGCTTACAACACAACATACACTTAATCTTACTTTTTTAGCTACAGTATACATATCTCCCTGGCATATTACATAAATTATGCAGCAGCATACAATACATTTTTGGACTCTTTGGACCTTGTTGTGCTGTGCTTACTTGAACAGGAAGGTGGCGCGGTGGTCCTTTGCGGGCAATGTTTGTCATCAAACTTGGTCATCAAAGTCTGGCATTCTCTGGATTTATGGTGCTTTCAAGACAACTGGGAACCCCCCAAAAAGTTTAATAATGATGACGTCACTGATCTTCATGTCGTAGATCTAGAAAGAGGCCCGATGGATGAAATTTCAAGACGTATTTTCCCAATTGTAACTCGTTTTTCCTGACTTACCAGTTGTCTTGAACTCACTAAAGACAGATTTTGCAGTTCCGAGTTAACAGTTTTGAGCACGGCAGAAATCATACTTCATTGACAGCATGGCCCATGTTAAATGTTTATAATTTTAAACTAGGAAAAGAGACCCTTAATCTTAGACTTGGGACCACACAGCCACTTCACTGAATAGTAGGCTAATGATTGCTTTGTAATGCTTGCAGTAAGCCACTGATTCCTTCCAAACCCCTCATTGTTGAATTAATGTTTTGTCCAATGGCCGATGAGCACCGATACGCTTTATCTATAATTTCTCTTCATTATTTCTCTTCATATGACAAGGATTAAAAAGATTTGCCAGTAGATTGTCGACTTGATTCATGATGATGACTGCTAGCTAAGATTTTGAATGTATGATGTTGACATGATCAGTCCAATCAAAGCTACTGTAGATATAATGTGATTTGACATATTTTTTATCTGTGGCCAAGGACCTTGAGCCTTCTTGGATGGGCACTTCTAATGTAACTCTACGGCAGCACCCAAGGGGCTTGAATTTTCTAGCTATACCCTTAGACTTGGCGGTGACGTAGGGTCCCAATGAGTGACAGAACACTGAGCCAATCACAGCGCAACGCTCCGTATTTTCTGTTGGCTTGCCCCACCACCACAGAAAGCACTGAGCCAGGCTGAAACATCTGCATTTTGGAGCTGCCTTAATCAAGAAAACAAAAAAAGAGACCATGTTTGTATGCATCTTAATTAACTCAATTATATATATGTTTGCAAATTGATATGTGACATGCACCCCCTCCTTTGAGCATGGTATGATCATCGGTGCCAGGCGCGCCGGTTCCCGTATTTCAGAAACAACCAGCCTCCTGGGCTATTCACGCTCAAGTGTATAGGGTTGGTCCTGGTACCTGTTGCGCCATGCTGATGGCAGAGTCAGGATTTGGAGTAAGCAGCAAATGTCCATGGTCCCAGCCTGCCTGGTGTCAATGGTACAGGCTGGTGGCAGTGGTGTAATGGTGTGGGGAAGGTTTTCCTGGCACATGTTCGGTCCTTTGATATCAATTGAGCTGGAAACTGAGTGTATATGATAGACTTCTTAAAGATATTGTGTTTTCTTCCCCCCAATGCAACATCTAAACATTGCAGGGTTGAAGGGCACATCTCATTAGAAATAGAACCTGACTAAATAGCCCCCCATAATTATAAACAGCCATGAGATGATACGACTTATAATATGAAGTATTACATTTATTCCACCACTAACAGGCATTGTGAATATGCAGACATCCACACCTTCTCGTGCTTAATATCAGCATAACATAAGTGTTTCATACCTTATTCTTAAGTCTGTGCATTAGGAGTGTCGATACAAGAATTCAGTCTATTTTCTTCATTTCTGACACATTTCTGTCACAAAGGTGTGTCTTTCAAGTAATAGGTTTTGAAAACAGGACTTGCTAGGGACAAATTACATTGTCTGGCTATTATTCAGTTAGTTTTATAAAATGACATCATTCAACCAGACAAACATAATCTGACAGCAGCCAAGGCAGATTCATTGGTCAAATGAAAGGTCAAAAACACAAAAAAATGTAAACACTCCAAAATGACAATTATATCTAAAAGGCTTACAGGACAACTATTTATTTATTTACTTTTATTTTTTACATAAAACACCAATGTAAAGGCAACAGAATTTCCATGTGCTTGCTTGGGATTCATCCAGGTAAAACTATTCCCCTGGTTGAACTGTTTCAAAACACACTTTCAATAGAGATGTTGATACAACAAAGTTAGTTAAAGCTTTAACTAATTCAATACATTTCAGCCACATTCATATAACCATCAAAGATGTGAAATGGTTCAGGTACAAATGCCAGCAGACGGTGCGTATCCAAGTGTTGTATGCGAAAAACAACAGATTCCAGTCAAGTAAATTCAAAACCAATAACAGAAATAAAACCCCATAAAACTCCCTTAACACGAGGTATAACATCTCAAATTATTAAAAAGCACAAAATAATGAAAGAACAAGCATGAAAACTATTTGACAATGCAGTCTTTAGCGTGGATGACAAATAATGCCACATAACCAAAGGGCTCAAAACAAATAATTAAAATGTGTTGAAACTGAAATGCTGAGTTCATTGTACCATCAGCCTATGCTTATGGTGATCTGGAGGCTTGCATTTGTTATGTTGGAGAATCTGCATGTTCAACAAACAGCAGTTCAACATTCAAACAACATTCAA
Organism: Thymallus thymallus; assembly: GCA_023634145.1. Taxonomy (NCBI): domain Eukaryota; kingdom Metazoa; phylum Chordata; class Actinopteri; order Salmoniformes; family Salmonidae; genus Thymallus; species Thymallus thymallus. Next base: position 19,525,713 of record CM042405.1, on the reverse strand, counting down.
ACAAATGATAATAACTGCCACAATTAAATTCTAGGTGCAAAATGCACATCATGTGTACACTCAAGTAAGAGAAATGGTCAGATACATTACAAAAATATCACCCTGTATAAGTTAAATAATAACAATGAGGTTAAGTACAGATTTCTTCAGAGATCAGCGCCTGGTTGCCAGTCTCTGTTCAGCTATTACATTCCGCTCCTTGCACACAGTGTCATCTGCCAATTCAGCGCACGACATGGCATACAAGGAGTGGAATGTTACAGAGGCTGGTACCCAGACTACCTCTAAACATCTCAAAGGCAATGCATCTTTCAGACTTTCAAGCTGAACAAACATTTTCTGCAAAACGGTTTCATTTCCATATCTAGAATCCAACCATAACCTCTTTGGTATACATGGAAGTAATGTCAACACAGAAACAGTAACCTGAAAGGCTATTTGCAGACCAAATATCCTAAATCTGTTGACAGACTGGTAAAAAAAAAAAAAAGATCTATTGGTGTTCATGCATACCCAAATCAAACCTCTCATTTGTATTTTTTGGGCCATGATATGCAGCAGCTTTGTACAGCTGCAACAGACTAGTGTAGTAGAGTGAACCTGCAGTGGTGACTGCACTGACGTGATTATCCCCTCAACATTACATCAGTGAAAGAATGCCTTTTGGCAAGAATTTATTAAATAAAAAAAACGGGGTTCTCAGCAAACAGTTTACATGATACAAATGTAATTTTCTTCCATGGTAGAAACATTTGGGTGTATGCGGATAAGGTCGTTAGATAAAGTCAAATGACATAGACTTTCCTATTTTTCTACAAGCTTGGCAGTGAAATCACACTGGCAGATGTGGCAAGAGAGGATATCCTGCTCAGGCACCCAGTAGGCAGGACGCGCAGCATCCTTCACCAGGCCTGAAGAGAGAGGAGACACACAGTGAAGAACGACTGTTAAAATATAATGGTTTAGCATTGCACTCCCAATAACATAAACATGACCAAAAGTATGTGGACAGTTGCTCGTCGAACATCTCATTCCAAAATCATGGGTATTACTATGGAGTTGGTCCCCCCCTTTGATTCAATAACAGCCTCCACTATTCTGGAAAGGCTTGTTCGATAGGGTTGAGGTCAGGGCTCTGTGCAGACCAGTCAAGTTCTTCCACACCGATCTCAACAACCCATTTCCATAGATAGATAGATAGATCGATCTTTGTCAAGCAGCTACAACAACAAAACACAGGGCGGGTGCAAAATGCCAGAATGAAAGTACACAAAAGACAGATACACGGTACATGATACATAGAGTGGCAGTATGAAAAAGTATAGAAATTCAAGATATCTGGAGTGCAAAAAAGCTATAAAAAGACAGGTGTTTGGCTGAATATGTACACTATACATTGGTGGATGTTGGATGGTTAACTATACTATACAGGTCAATGGCAGAGAAATACTTCAGTAGCTAAAAATGCATTTGATATGAGCAAGGGTAATAATAGTTTACTTAATAGACAGACTGGTTAAATGTACAGGTAAGTGAATATTTTGCATGGTTAAATTAGCTGTACAGGTAAATATACAGTTATATTTACAGATAAGTGAATACTTGCATTGTTACATAAACTGTACAGGTAAATGACAGGAAGAGATACTTAAATAGCTAAATGTGTGTATGATATAATTTGGGGTAATAATAGTAATTCCCTTAAAATACAGTCCTTAGTGCGCAGGGTTTAATTACATAAAACTTTTGCACATTTTGATACACTAAAAGCAATGAGAAAAGGTGCAACTGACAGGATACTAATATGCATTCCTGAGTGAATGACTACGTAAGTTAGGTCCAAGAATTACTAGCAATATTGCACGTGATATGCTATAACAACTGTACATGAGTATGTATATACAGACCTGCTTGAATAAATAGGTCCTGAGTGAATGAGTGATGACGGACCAGTTACACTCACGGATGGATGCATAATTGTTAAACTAGGTCCTAGCACCCCAACACTTCCAGATCTATGTTGCCGACTGCACGGCACCCCGGTGAGGCATTATATAGTCTAATAGCCGCCGGCAGGAAGGACCTCCTGTAGCGCTCTCTGGCACACCGTGGTGGGATCAGTCTGTGACTGAAGGTGCTCCTCTGCGTCATAACCATGGCGTGCAGATGGTGGGTGACGTTGTCCATGATGGCCAGCAGTTTGGCCAGGATCCGTCTCTCGGCCACCTCCTCTAGAGTGTCAAGGCTCATCCCCAGGACAGAGCTAGCCTTCCTGATCAGCTTATTTACCCGAGAAGCATCACCGGCTTTAATGTTGGCTTCCCAGCACACCACTGCAAAAAAGATGGCACTGGCCACCACAGACTGGTAGAAGGTATTGAGTAGTTTACTGCACACGTTGAAGGACCTGAGCCTCCTCAGAAAGTAGAGTCGGCTCTGGCCCTTTTTGTACAGGGCCCCGGTGTTACCAGCCCATTCCAGCCTGTTGTCCATATGGACTCCCAGGAACTTGTATGACCCAACCATTTCCACATCCATCCCCTGTATAGGGACTGCAGACAGTTGTGCCATGTATAGGGACTGCAGACAGTCCACTACCATCTCCTTTGTTTTGCTGATGTTGAGCTGAAGGTGGTTCTGCTCACACCACAACACAAAGTCACTGATTGTGCTCCTGTACTCCTCCTCCTGCCCACCCCTGATGCACCCTACAATGGAGGCATTGTCATGCTGAAACAGGAAAGGGCCTTCCCCAAACTGTTGCCACAAAGTTGGAAGCACAGAATAGTCTAGAATGTCATTGTATGCTGTAGCATTAAGATTTCCCTTCACTGGAACTAAGGGGCCTAGCATGAACCATGAAAAACAACCCCAGACCATTATTCTCCTCCACCAAACTTTACAGTCGGCACTATGCAGTCGGGTAGGTAGCGTTCTCCTGGCATCCGCCAATCCCGGATTCGTCCATCGGACTGCCAGATGGTGAAAAGTGATTCATCACTCTAGAGAATGTATTTCCACTGCTCCAGATTCCAATAGCGGTGAGCTTTACACAACTCCAGGCAACGCTTGGCATTGCGCATGTTGATGTTATGCTTTTGTGCTGCTGTACGGCCATGGAAACCTATTTCACAAAGCTCCCGACGAAACAGTTCTTGTGCTGACCTTGCTTCCAGAGGCAGTTTGGAACTCGGTAGTAAGTGTTGCAAGAGGACAGGTGATTTGTACGTGTTACACGCTTCAGCACTCGGCGGTCCCGTTCTGTGAATTTGTGTGGCCTACCACAGCTGAGCTGTTGTTGCTCCTAGACATTTCTACTTTACAATAAAGAACACTTACAGTTGACCGGGGCAGGTCTTGCAGGGCAGAAATTTGATGAACTGACTTATTGGAAAGGTGGGATCCTTTGACTGTGCCAACATTGAAAGTCACTGAGCTCTTCAGTAAGGCCATTCTACTGCCAATGTTTGTCTATGGAGATTGCATGGCTGTGCGCTCGATTTTATACACCCGTCAGCAACGGGTGTGGCTGAAACAGCCAAATCCACTAATTTTAAGGGGTGTCCACATACAGTGGGAAGAAAAAGTATTTGATACACTGCTGATTTTGCAGGTTTTCCTACTTACAAAGCATGTAGAAGTCTGTAATTTTTATAATAGGTACTCTTCAACTGTGAGAGACGGAATCTAAAACAAAAATCCAGAAAATCACATTGTATGATTTTTAAATAATTAATTTGCATTTTATTGCATGACATAAGTATTTGATACATCAGAAAAGCAGAACTTAATATTTGGTACAGAAACCTTTGTTTGCAATTACAGAGATCATACGTTTCCTGTAGTTCTTGACCAGGTTTGCACACACTGCAGCAGGGATTTTGGCCCACTCCTCCATTCAGATCCTTCAGGTTTCGGGGCTGTCGCTGGGCAATACAGACTTTCAGCTCCCTCCAAAGATTTTCTATTGGGTTCAGGTCTGGAGACTGGCTAGGCCACTCCAGGACCTTGAGATGCTTCTTACGGATCCACTCCTTAGTTGCCCTGGCTGTGTGTTTCAGGTCGTTGTCATGCCGGAAGACCCAGCCACGACCCATCTTCAATGCTCTTACTGAGGGAAGGAGGTTGTTGGCCAAGATCTCGCGATACATGGCCCCATCCATACTCCCCTCAATACGGTGCAGTCGTCCTGTCCCCTTTGCAGAAAAGCATCCCCAAAGAATGATGTTTCCACCTCCATGCTTCACGGTTGGGATGGTGTTCTTGGGGTTGTACTCATCCTTCTTTTTCCTCCAAACACGGCGAGTGGAGTTCAGACCAAAAAGCTCTATTTTTGTCTCATCAGACCACATGACCTTCTCCCATTCCTCCTCTGGATCATCCAGATGGTCATTGGCAAACTTCAGACGGGCCTGGACATGCGCTGGCTTGAGCAGGGGGACCTTGCGTGCGCTGCAGGATTTTAATCCATGACGGCGTAGTGTGTTACTAATGGTTTTCTTTGAGACTGTGGTCCCAGCTCTCTTCAGGTCATTGACCAGGTCCTGCCGTGTAGTTCTGGGCTGATCCCTCACCTTCCTCATGATCATTGATGCCCCATGAGGTGAGATCTTGCATGGTGCCCCAGACCGAGGGAGATTGACCGTCATCTTGAACTTCTTCCATTTTCTAATAATTGCACCAACAGTTGTTGCCTTCTCACCAAGCTGCTTGCCTATTGTCCTGTAGCCCATCCCAGCCTTGTGCAGGTCTACAATTGTATCCCTGATGTCCTTACACAGCTCTCTGGCCTTGGCCATTGTGGAGAGGTTGGAGTCTGTTTGATTGAGTGTGTGGAGAGGTGTCTTTTATACTGGTAACGAGTTCAAGCAGGTACAGTTAATACAGGTAATGAGTGGAGAACAGGAGGGCTTCTTAAAGAAAAACTAACAGGTCTGTAAGAGACGGAATTCTTACTGGTTGGTAGGTGATCAAATACTTATGTCATGCAATAAAATGCAAATTAATTATTTAAAAATCATACAATGTGATTTTCTGGATTTTTGTTTTAGATTCCGTCTCTCACAGTTGAAGTGTACCTATGATAAAAATTACAGACCTCTACATGCTTTGTAAGTAAGAAAACCTGCAAAATCGTCAGTGTATCAAATACTTGTTCTCCCCACTGTACTTATGTGTGTATATATATATAGCAGTGGAGGCTGCTGAGGGGAGGATGGCTCATATAAATGGTCGGAATGGAGCAAATGGAATGGCATCTCTGTCACTCACCTGGATGAGGGAGTTGGGTTTCCAGTAAGTTGTGGCGACCTGATCCGTTAGCCAGGAAGTGACGGCCTTGGCAGGCTTCACACTGAGCTCTGACACAGACTGGGCCATGAAGTTAACACCATCCAGCAGACACTGAGCTGCATTGCTGTGTCAGAGCTCAGAGCTGCATTGCTATTGTCCTTCAGGAATCCATCTGACTATTGAAGGTGAACTTTGAGTTACAAGGAGTATACATGTTATTTAGTTTACATACAAGGAAATGGTGAAATAATACAGTTGGGTTAGAGGTATTTAGTAGGTACATGAGGTGGCAGTTCTCTTACCCCAACCCATATATGCTGGATTTCAGTGCGGACCACAGTATCCACTGGGTCCTGGTTCCCGTACCAGTACTGGTGGCTCCGATAGATTACCCCACAGTTTGGACATTCAATCACATACCTGCAGACACACAAAAAACAGCAGTTACTCAAGACAAACTACTACATATCTGGAGACATTTCTGGAGCACACCAGATAAGCTGGTAAAGGGCAAGCAGGGAATGGATTGGTGATTCTAGTCAGGGTGCAAAGCTCTGTGGTTAAAATTAAGAGACATTGGTAGAAATTCAACCCTAACCCCTACCCATGACCTCTAGGGTCACTCACCCAGACCAGGCATATCTGGCAAGGCCCTGCCATGGAGAGTCTGAGGATGCAGAGGTTTTGGGAAAAACCACCAACTCTTTTTGGGCAAAAATGTAGCACAATGGTCTTCAGCGCAAAAACAAAATAAAAGATATCTGGCAGAAGTAAATTCATCTACAGACAAACATAATTTTATTGATATCTTTAATTACTGCATTTTCACAAATGTTATGATATAATCATCAAGCACATTGAAAAGATTAAATGACAGGACCAGGAAGTATAACGTAGGATGACGTCACTTGTACATCGTATAGTCAGTGGCATGAGATGGAGAGAATGAAATAATTGAGGAGAAGGAAACTGAGAGGACTTACTGTACCCGCAACTGAGGCAGAGGCTGGAGCAGGTGAAGTACTCAGGGAAGAAGCAGTTGTGGGCTATGAGCTCATCAGAAATCTCCCCATTGAAACACTCACTCAAGGCCTAGACAGAGAGGAACAACAGAACAGAAATAACATTGATGTTGTCTGTCTAGATTGTTCAAACAGTGCAAAAGTAAAACAAACTGTAACCTTTTGAAAATCAATGTTTGTTTGTTTGTAACTTTGTGTGCTTGATTCTCCACCACAATACCCCTTTAATGACGATCAAATGTTCAAGTAGATACCAATGCTAAAACATTCCATTCTTGAACACACCCTGACACCCTTCTTTGACTGTCATGGTTTCAGTGTTTGCCTCATGTTAATGTGAGCCTGTTTGAAACCAGTTTAAAGCCAGCTGACTGCTGACTGAGCTATAATGTCTACTACCGTAGGGCTTTGAATATGACGACTGGGGAGCGGGTGGAGTTGTTGTACAGCAGGGTTGCTCCAGGGTGTGCCGCAGGCCACCAGTCCGTTGGGGGGCTACAGGTACGTGTGCCGTGGTATCGGATGTAGCTGAAAGCCTCTGGGAAACGGCCCAGCTTCCTGAAGAGCTCAAGTAGCAGCCGATTAGACTCTGATGAGTTTCCTGTTAGAACGAAGAGGGTAAACAATGTAATAGGATGATAAGACAGACTTAACTTTGAGTTGGTATATAACCCTTCATAAAAGGACCTTTCACTTCAGATTACTTTGATCAGGGGTCTTCAACCTTTTCTAGATCAATGAAAACAAATGGACAGTTTAACAGACACATACTTTGAAAGGAAAATGTCTCTAGTTTACTCAAACTGCTTGACTGGCCAATTAACTGCTCACACTGTTAGAGTTGGCAGATGAAGCGATTTCATTTAACAAAAGGGTCTTTCCATTTGATTTCAACCACTTTTTGACCGCACAACTTTAGATTTGAACAAAACTTTCCATACTTAGTTGCCCATGATAGAAAGGGTCAGAAAGTGATGCCAAAACATTCAGGAGAAGGAGGTGCTTAAAGTTGACCCATTTTGCATACCCCACCATAGCATGAGAAATCCATGTCTTCATCGTTGGAAAAGATTGGGTTTGATATCATTTAAAAGCTTACAATTAGGGTTGTCAAACTAAATTCTTCCAAAATGTAACTTGGGCAAATACAGTGCATTCGGAAAGTATTCAGAACCCTTCACTTGGTCCACATTTTGTTACGTTACAGACTTATTCTAAAATTGATTAAAAGTGCCCCCCCCCCCCCATCAATTACATGCACTACCCCATAAAGACAAAGCAAAAAGGTGTTTAGAAAAAAAAGGAAAAAAATAAAGTATTCAGACCCTTTACTCAATACTTTGTTGAAGCACCTTTGGCCGCGATTACAGCCTCAAGTCTTCTTGGGTATGACGCTACAAGCTTGGCACACCTGTATTTCGGGAGTTTCTCCCATTCTTCTCTGCAGATCCTCAAGCTCTGTCGGATTTTAAGGTCTCTCCATGTTCGATCGGGTTTAAGTCCGGGCTCTGGCTGGGCCACTCAAGGACATTCAGAGACTTGTCCCGAAGCCACACCTGCATTGTCTTGGTTGTGTGTTAGGGTCGAAGGGGTTGAGTTGACCTCTGTAGGTTTGGGTGGAGGGGTTGAGTTGACCTCTGTAGGTTTGGGTGGAGGGGTTGAGATGATTTCTGCAGGTTTGGGTAGAGGAGGATAGGCAGTGAGTTGGTGCTTCTTCTTGTTACCTCCATTGTGGGTGCTTTTCCGACACGGTTGGCACAAGTTGAGTTTGCAGTTCTGGTAGCGGACGACAGGCGGCCATTTGCTGACCTCGCCTTCCCTCCTTTGCAGTTGTCACAGTAGGGTACATGCTCTGGGCCCATCTCGACACGTTCATGGTTCTGCAGGCGCTCTTGACTATGGACTTCCTGCTCGCAGCAAACACACTGCAAGCTTCTACACTTTTCACATTCAAAAGCAGCCTCTTCTGTGCCCCTACAAGCATAGATCTCTTGACAAATTAGACTGGTGAAAACTCCCTTTTCTGATGAAACATGGTCACTCATTGTTTCTCAGAAGTCGAATCTGAACAGTGTTATGCTAGCTGGAATAGTTTGACTATAACGCCAAATATTCCCAATAGCAGAGTGAATAAATATCAATCAACTAGTTATTGATAAAACACAGATGACCTTAGTGTTAAATATTGTGTGCTTTATATACATATTATATATTTTGAGTGTCAGGTAGCCTAGCGGTTAGAGCGTTGGGCCAGTAACCGAAAGGTCACTGTTTTGAATACCGAGCATGTCGATGGGCAAGGCACTTAACCCTAATTTGCTCCAGGGGCTGACCTTGTAGGTAGACATAAATAAGAATTTGTTCTTAACTGACCTGCCTAGTTAAATAAAGGTGAAATAAAAAAATATATAGGATACAAACCCTTGAGCATTATAGGAAACTTGATGCAAGTAGACTTAACAAGGTTGTACGGTGAGAGTGCTCCTATTGACCTTGACTATTAATTTCAGCAGTTTATTAGACAACACAATTAATGTAAATATGTGACATTTCAAATATAGTAACGTTACAGTGAGGCAATCTGGTTGAATATGTTCTGGCCATTTTAAGTCAACCTGCTCTTGACAATAAATTACACTATCTGTACGACTGGCACCATGAACATTAAGGGTGCGTTGGTAAATTCAGTCAGGCTATCTACTCCGATTTCAGAACACTCTGGTCTGAGTGTACCAGCACCCGTTGAATATGGCCGGTGTCATTAAACGTTTGCAAAAAGGCGTAATTCGAATTTTTGAACAGTTACAGTCAACAACGCTCTGAATAACATGAAAACAGCTCTGTAAAATGGTCAGAGGTGTTCTCTCATTTGTGTCTGGAAGTAGATAGCAAGCTAATTTAGCCAAGGTTAGGCAGTTAGTTTGGGTGCTTGACTGCTCGGGTCAACCCTAGTGTGCGCTCTGAATTTAAGAACGGACAATCTGACAACGCTCTGGATTTACCAACACCGAGACTGCACTCTGAGCACTCTGGCACTTCAGATTGAATTTACGAACAAAGCACAACATTTTAGTTGACATAATTAGATAGTTTACATTAACGTCATCAGAGTAAAGCTTAACTCACATTTACGAAATAAAACAAGTGTTTGGCAAGACAACTTCCCTGATACATAATGTGCAAACGGGCACCAATATTTTAAACCACAGTAGAAGAACGAGCCAGCTGTAGAGCTAATTTACTTGCAAGAATCAAAACAAAGGACTTCCCTTGTTAGCTACAGTAACTGGCAAACTCAAAAAGAAAAACAACCTAGGTGACGTTAGCTAGCTGACAGCTGCCTTGGTTTAGTTGTGCAAAATACAACAGTACATTAACTAGCAAGCTGCCTGTAGTTTGACATTTAAAGCAATAGCTCGTTAACGTTATTCCGTCAATGTGACAACATAACTATAACGAGTTTCTGGTTAGTTAGCTTTGTTATACAAGCTAGTTAACCAGTTTAGTTAAACTCGTCAATAATATCATAGTCAAACGTTAGGATAACAGCGGTTCCGTCAACAATAAAATAAAACATACCTAGAGGGTCGAAATGTTGTTATAAATAAAAATCACCTGGGAGCATGAGCAGCAGTGTGCAAAGTTTTTTCTTTCAACTTCTACGTAAAGACACATACAGGCATGGATCATGGATTGACCAGTAAAATATTAGATTGTATCAGAAAGATATTGGATTATACAACCTGAGAGTATTGTTAAAATATGTGAAAGGGAACTACTATTTCCTGGACAGAATTAGACAAACAAATATCTGTTATACAATTGGTATGGTTTGCACAACTAAAAACTCAGTTGCTTCTGTAAGATTCAGTGCATCAACACAGGGCAGTATATAACTTAATTACATTTGAGTCATTTAGCAGACGCTCATATCCAGAGCGACTTAGTGCATACATATTCTTACTTTTTTTCGTACTGGTCCCCGTGGGAATCGAACCGACAACCCTGGCGTTACAAGGGCCATACTCTACCATCTGAGCTACACGGGACCCAATTTCAATTTTTCAATGGATTGATCATGTAAGTGTGTTTGAAGATGTCCACAATGTAATTCTGGCGGCATGAACCAACATGCAGTTTAGTGAATTTCAGCACGGACATTAAGATGATTAACTTGTACTAGATTTTTACCACTACTTCATTCCAAGTCAATTCCACCAGAATCATTTGGATTTGTGCTCAACAACACATCATAATGGAAACAAAAAGTGTGGGGAGTATCTCCCATAACCAAATATATATTTACTTGTAAGTAATATCCCCAAATAATAGTTTTTCCTTTTGCAGATACAGTTTCTAGTCACCACATTGTTTTCTACTAGTAAAGCCTTTGTGAGTGAGAAGACCATTGTTATCCGAATGCTAATTACTAGGCGAGAAAGCAGGGATTCACCCCACTATACATTTTAATGGTCTCTTTGGCAATGTTAAGGAACTGACAGATTGATGGATCCAACAGCAAACCTGAGAAGAAGCTCACCAAGGGTGTATTCATTAGGCCGATTCTGTTGCAAACGAGAGTTTGCATTGACTCTGTACTGGTACCCCCGGTATAAAGCCTCCTCACATTGGCTCTGTACTAGTACCCCTGTATATAGCCTCCTCACATTGACTCTGTACCGGTACCCCTGTATATAGCCTCCTCACATTGACTCTGTACTGGTACCCCTGTATATAGCCTCCTCACATTGACTCTGTACTGGTACCCCTGTATATAGCCTCGCTACTGTTATTTTTTTGTTGTCTTTAATTATTAGTTATTTTTCTATTTTCTTCTTTGAAATTTTTTACTTCAGTTTATTTAAGTAAATACTTAAACACTTATTTTTCTTAAAACTGCATTGTTGGTTACGGGCTTGTAAGTAAGCATTTCACTGTAAGGTCTACACCTGTTGTATTCGGCGCATGTGACAAATAACATTTGATTTGACAAATTCAGGTAGTTCCCTCCCCGTTGCATTCAGTTTTCCCTGTTTGCTTCCATTTGGTTCTTAGGCAGTAAACGGTTTCAGTTACAAGGTGTAATGAATACACCCCAGATCTCAGCAGTGTGCTGGGATAGCAGGAAAGCAGACACTTATCTAGTTTGACAGGCTCCAGAGATTGGATAAATTAGATATCTCATCAACACAGCATGCTGAGGAAATACAAAATTCAGAGTAAGTACAACTTCAGGCAGCTGCATTACTTCTTTGGTATCATGGCGTTCTCAAATTTTGTTTGTGCATGTCGCCACCTACTGTGAGGTAGTGTGTGTTCAATCACTTTACATTTGTGATTTGTTTTAAATAAAGAAAAGGGGTGGGTATAAATGTGCACCACAAAACCAACCCTACACCTATATACACACACACACACACACACACACACACACACCACTATTTCATACAAATCTCAAAACATAACTTCTGCAGTAAAATCTCTTACACCCAGGGACTTAACTGCAGCTGACACGTATAAAACCCGCTGCCCCATTCCACTACTTTGATCGTATCTGCTCCTGCCCATGCAAACGGCCTGTGAGGACAGGACACCACCACTCAACACACCCTGTAACTCTTCTGAAGTCAAATCTCATATACCCAAAAATTCTCTGCTGCTGCCAGCACAAGATCCATTTCTGTTATTTACCTTCCATTTCTGCAGTACAGTCGATAACCATTGATATGAACGCTAAGAAGCCAAAGTTACTGAAGCATATACAGTATCACTCGTTGGCCTATCCCTCTGTGCTGGCACAAAACTACTACTCACTTAGATCCTCCTCAACTTTCTTCACTGGCTCATCATGACACCTTCTGCACTACTCTGACCACTTCAACCTGCCCCTCTCGCACCAGACACCACCCTTACATTTGACACACAGAACTTTATCCAGCAGCCGCATTAGGCCTTGTATGCAGGCTATATACTATAATCACTATCAGTAGGTCAACTGTTGGCTCCTTTATATCACATTCATTTTACCGCACAAATAAAAAAGGATGTTCTGTCTTATGCAAAGCACTTTGGGGGGTTTCAGGACTGAAATCTTTACACCGATTCCATTGCAAAATGTTTTGCAACAGAAAAAGTTTTTGTTTGGTTCTTAAACGGTTTCCGTAATGAATACGCCCCAGGTTTCTAATACCCAACAACTGTGGACATGGATGTAGTACTCAATAGATTATATATCTATTATGACTTTCCTCTTTCCAAGGCTTAAACCAATTTGCTATATTACAAAAGCAAAGGGAACAGCTTTAAATGGAGAGTCTTTGTCTTGTAAATTGGAGCCTCAATGTGACAGCAGGTGACCATAGTCCCTTGTCTGTGAGCTGGGTAACAAAACCCTGTGGTGAGAGTATTCTCAGCTCTCAGTCTTTCCCTCCATTTTCTTTGAGGATTTATCTCCCCGACTGTTGGCCTCCCTCAGTGATCAACAGACCATACCATAAAATGGAGTCAAAGCTCACAAGATAACATTAAATTATAGAGTACCGCCTACTTGAATATAATGTCCAAGGCATTAGTGAATAGAATTTTCAACAACTACTCTAATGAGGGTCATCATCTGATTATTGATGGTTCTCTAGTCAATGAGAATGCATTCTGCAATCTGTCATTTTCACATGTATGAACTCCTAATTTATTAAAATAAACAAAAAACAGTTAACTGAAATGTGTAACGAGACATAAAATGACAAAGCAAACATTGGTTAAAACATGTGGCTTCCACAAGAAGCATATATGGCTAGAAGATAATCACATTTTATAGAGCCTAGGAACAAAATACTTGACCATGCATAGCGTCTCTGTGCTAGACAAGTGATTATCAGGTCGCAAATAGGCCGTGACACCAACTGCAATACAATGCTGTCTGAACTTGCTGTCTGAATCCTGTGAATAATAGACTTTCCAGTGCATACAATGGTGGGAGGCTATCACAGGTTGCTGGGGGAACCTTTGGCTTTTGTGCTTCAATATGCACAACATATCTGACGACTTTTGTTCAGAATAACTAACCCTTTGTAATCCATGCGACTTAATTTAGCAGTTCCACTTAAAAGGTGCATAATTAATTCTACAAAACTGCTACTGCAACCCCCTAGTATTTAACACCAGAGGGTTTTGTGTCCTGTATTGAGGTAGTAATGCCATTTGATCACATGAAGCAGAAGAACTTCTTCCACCCGCCGCTAGAGAAAGTCTTTGCACGATCAAATAGTTTGAGCTTCTTTGCTTTCTGACAGGCCTTGTGCTTGATAGCAGCAAAGATAGCAGAGTCAAATGCTTCTTTTAGGTTCTTCTGGGTCAGTGCGGAACACTCCACATAGTCATGGGCTCTGATCTTCTCTGCCAGCCGCCTGGCCTGTGCGTTCACCACTGGCTTGACCCTCAGCTGGTCAAGATGGATAAGGATGCTAACATCATTCCGGAGGTCCGACTGGGTCCCCACTAGAATTATGGGTGAAGCAGAATTGAAGGTGCGGATCTGAGGGATCCATTTTGAAGTGATGTTATGGAAAGACACTGGGTTGACAACACTGAAGCAAAGGATGAAGACATCTATTTGATTGTAACACATGGAGCGAAAATGATCAAACTCCTCCTGCAGAAAATAAGGAAATGGCAGATTAATTAATGGTATAAATATATATATTCACTGTAGCCTACATTTAGTGCATTTGTTACCATAATGTATTTGGTAGGTCTTCTCATGTATTGGCCTAGTTACCTGTCCTGCAGTGTCCATCAACTGGATTCGTACTGGAATCCCATCTACTCTAACCAATCCTGTAGGATAGAGCACATTTCATCAAATGCAGTCTCGAACCCTCTTTCACTTGCCCAAATTACTAACAAAGGAAAATTGGTACTGTACAGTAAGAAAAAGATGTAACTCACCGGTGAAGACATCAAAGGCCGTCTGACGGTATTCGTTCGGGTATCCATTTGAGATGTAACTTATAATCATGCTGGTTTTCCCCACAGCACCATCCCCAACCAACATACAACTAATGATTGGCTCCTGGTGCTTTTCATGGAAATCATCAGGGGCCTGCATCATCTTATCTCCGCTACTGCGTTCACTATCTGGTGGCATTTCAGCAACAGTTTAAATCCAAGAAGCGCTAGCACTGTTTCATGCTGCATCAATAGCTACAGTGTCGTCAAACGGACATCAAAGCACATGGTGGAAACAAATGTAGCAGATACTTTACCACCTCCAGTTTGAACAGAACAATGCCGTCCAATCAAGTTACAGCCCTCAATTCAACGCAAACTTCTTTTCACATGCTTGAATTTGCATAGTCACTCCTACAGCGGCCACTTGACAAAATGCCAAAAGATGGTGGCTACTGTATGAATTGCAGTGCAAAGTATAACCTACTGTAGGAATTTCAGCGCGAAAGGCAACTTAAATCAAATTGTCTTGGTCACATACACATACCTACCTCTCCAACCAAGGTGCATGATTTGAAAAGGTAATTTAGCAACTCTTGGCGGTCAGTGGAAGTTGATGAGGGCTTCTTTATTGTTTCGGCTCTTTATAGAAGAAGTTTACAGAGCAAAATAAAAGGAGGCTTTTATATATATTTTAGAAATGGCCTCAGGGACCAATTATAATCGCAAAACAAAATGATGTGATTGGTAAATTATATGCAAGGTCGGGTGAACACATTTACGAATGAGGGAGTTCTATTAATGCCTGATGCGGATGGTTTGTTTACATAGCAGGTTAAGAGAATGAACGTAGCAAAAGTCTGAACGCTCTAACAATGGGAATACACGTCTGCAAAGGCGGAAAGACGCGGGATCAGGTGGGAACATTATAGCCAATAGAGTGGTGAAGATTAGAAGTAGCTTTAGTGTCCGAAAGTAATTTAGCCATTCATTGTAGTCATTGCTGTTTTCTCGTGTCATTCTTGGATTACTCATATTAATAATGTCCAATTTAATCAACAAGTACGACAGTCCGTTGAAAAAAGGTTAAGGGTGCAAGGCTGTGTAGATATCTGGCTGTGTTATCAAAATCACTACATACCCCATCGAACGAAGCGGGGAGAGGCTTAGAGTTGTCACAGTTCCAAGTCCAGTCAGAAACATCCAGCTAACCTTACGCCGATGAGGCCAGTGGATCTCAAACATTGAAATTGGAAATCTGCTTTAAGTAGCAATGACGCCATTCGCCACCGTTGTCTTACGAAAGATACATCGAATCAGTCATTACTATTCAACCAAACAATACTTAGGTTTTTCGAATTTCTTAGTTACAAGATTTTTTAACTAACAAGTTAGTTATAAAGTTTAGGGTGCAGTCCAGTCGTGGCCAAAAGTTGAATGACAAGTATTGCTCTCCACAAAGTTTGCTGCTTCAGTGTTCTTAGGTCTTTATGGTACACTGAAGTATAATTACAAGTATTCCATAAGTGTCAAAGGATTTCATTGACAATGACATTCAGTTTATGCAAAGAGTCAATATTTGCAGTGTTGTCCCTTCTTTTTCAAGACCTCTGCAATCCTCCCTGGCATGCTGGCAATTAACTTCTGGGCAACATCCTGACTGATGGCAGGCCATTCTTGCATAATCAATGCTTGGAGTTTGTCAGAAGTTGTGGGTTTTTGTTTGTCCACCCGCCTCTTGAGGATCGACCACAAGGTCTCAATGGGATTAAGGTCTGCGGAGTTTCCTGGCCATGGACCCAAAATGTAGATGTTTTGTTCCCTGAGTCACTTAGTTATCACTTTTGCCTTATGGCAAGGTGCTCCATCATGCTGGAAAAGGCATTGGTCGTCACCAAACTGTTCTTGGATGGTTGGGAGAAGTTGCTCTCGGAGGATGTGTTAGTACCATTCTTTATTCATGGCTGTGTTCTTAGGCAAAATTGTGAGTGAGCCCACTCCCTTGGCTGAGAAGCAACCCCACACATGAATGGTCTGAGGATGCTTTACTGTTGGCATGACACAGGACTGATGGTAGCGCTCACCTTGTCTTTTCCGGACAAGGTGTTTTCCAGATGGCCCAAACAATCAGAAAGGGGATTCATCAGAGAAAATGACTCTACCCCAGTCCTCAGTAGTCCAATACAATTACAATTACCAGTACAATTCCTGTAACTTTTGCAGAATATCAGTCTGTCCCTGATGTTTTTCCTGGAGAGAAGTGGCTTCTTTGCTGCCCTTCTTGACACAAGGCCGTCCTCCAAAAGTCTTCGCCTCACTGTGCGTGCAGATGCACTCACACCTGCCTGCTGCCATTCCTGAGCAAGCTCTGCACTGGTGGTGCCCCAATCCCGCAGCTGAATCAACTTTAGGAGACGGTCCTGGCGCTTGCTGGACTTTCTTGGGCGCCCTGACGCCTTCTTCACAACAATTGAATCTCTCTCCTTGAAGTTCTTGATGATCCGATAAATGGTTGATTTAGGTGCAATCTTACCAGCAGCAATATCCTTGCCTGTGAAGCCCTTTTTGTGCAACGCAATGATGACGGCACGTGTTTCCTTGCTGGTAACCATAGTTGACAGAGGAAGAACATTGATTTCAAGCACCACCCTCCTTTTAAAGCTTCCAGTCTGTTATTCTGACTCAATCAGCATGACCGAGTGATCTCCAGCCTTGTCCTCGTCAACACTCTCACCTGTGTTAACGAGACAATCACTGACATGATGGCAGCTGGTCCTTTTGTGGCAGGGCTGAAATGCAGTAGAAATGTTTTTGGGGGATTAAGTTCATTTTCATGACAAAGAGGGACTTTGCAATTAATTGCAATTCATCTGATCACTCTTCATGACATTCTGGAGTATATGCAAATTGCCATCATCAACACTGAGGTAGCAAACTTTGTGGAGACCAATACTTGTCTCATTCTCAAAACTTTTGGCCATGACTGTATTTATGAAGTTTGACAACGAGGACGAAACCCCATGTAGCTCAGTCGGTAGCGCATGACGCTTGAAACGCCAAAGTTGTGGGTTAGATTCCCACGGGCTACCAGTATGAAAAAAATGTATTCACTCATTACTGTAAGTCGCTCTGGATAAGAGCGTCTGCTAAATGACTAAAATGTAAAACTAGCATAGTTCAGTTAGTTTAGCCATGTAAAAGAGGAGCAAAATAGTTTGGGCCTAGAGTGCACTAGGCTAATTTACATTTTGACGTTTTGATAACCCTGTAAATCTCTCTAGGAAAGGTGATTTTTATCAATTTATTTGTCTTTATTTACCCCCCAAAAATGAAACACTATTTAGCTGCTAATGTAACTATCATAAAGAACTACACATGCCATGATGATCTGGACGAGACTTCTGAATCGAGGCAAAGGTACGAATCTCTGGATTAACTATCTAAAGTTAGTTACATGTAGTAATGAATAAATTGGGTACATTTCTGTCTTGTGCACGTTTTAAATTGACACAATGCCTGTTAGCAAAGGTATCAGCTAGAGATGATGTGCAGGAGCTTGCTGGGATTTGTAGTTTTGCATGATGTCTACTTTGACGCTAATTAACATTTTTGAATCTGAGAGTAAATAGAACTGAATATATTTATTAAAGTCACCTTGTCCGAGAGAGATTTACATATTTATCAAAATGTCACGCCAGTGTAAGCCTACACGAAACAAAGCCCTTTATTTTAAGTATTTCTAAAATCCCCTGTGGGAAAAATGAATGGTGTAAAAACGATTGGAACCATTTCCCTGTTCTAGGTTTTATAGGTATTATGACAGGTCCACTGTGGGGCTCTATACAGAAAATGAATGGTGAATTCGATTCTATGAAAGGGCAGATACACTTGTAAACAGCAGACCAAACTCCAATATAAAAAAGTGATGGGTCTTTTGCAAATGAACAGCTCTTTTTGAACGGATATTTTTGGTGAACATTGGTAGCCGAATCGCATCGGTGAAAGAGCCGTCATTTGGCTCCCTGATTTGCATACTGCTAGTGTTGCTTTTTTTTTTAAATGATTTTTTTTAGCTCAAAACAATGTTTTTCTTAAGATAAATGACAAAATAGTTATATAAAGAGGGTGAATCGTCACCGTAGAAACAATACATAGTGTGGAGAGTGCGTCAGTCTGGTCCACGCTGATTTTTCAGTGCAAATGTTTTATAATTCGGAGCATTTCATGATCTGATATAATGGTAGGCTACCTTTTGGGCTTTACATTGGAGATGTGCAATTGTTCAAGGTCGATTTTTAAACATTTTTAACGAAGAGCCGTTTGGGAGCCAAATGAATCGTCTCTTTTACGTGAACAGAGCCAAATGAGCCGGCTCGCCGAAAAGACTTGGAATGCCCATCACTAATATAAAATCGTGGAATGCCACGTGTGTCCACTTATATCAGTAGCCCTACATCATAGTAATCATTTCACTGTTAGTCTAAACCTGTTGTTTACAAAGCCTCTGACAAATAAAAATGTATTTGCCCTAAGCATTATGAAACTTCTGTTTGATCAAATATGCCTCACGTAGCAAATTAGCCCAAAAAATAATTTGTTGACCAAAATCGACACACTCATAGACCTCCATACAAACAATCCCACTTGGTCTGCTTATGGGAGTTAAGCATCTCGCTTCAACTCTTCCTCTTTGATGTAGCAGGTGAGGAGAATTAACACAGCAGGTTAGGAAAGTGAGGTTAGGAACTGATGGTTTTTCGGGACTGATGGTTTGTTTACATACCAGGTTAGAAGAATTAACGTAGCAGGTTAGGATATTATAATTAACGTTGCATGTTAGGAGAATGAGGTTAAGGTTAGGAAAAGCTTAAGGGTTAGGCTTAGCAAAAATGCTACAGTTGTTGTGTCCCCGACGCGATAACTATATAGAGCTGTAGGCCTACTCCATCTAGCTACAACCTATGATACTGATGGTTTTTGGGACAGATGGTTTGTTTACGTTTCTACGGTCAAAATCCAATGTCCTCTAGTTGCTGAATTCCTAATAGAACAAACTATTAAAAACGACAACCTTTAAAGCTGCAATATGTAACTTTTTGTGTGACCTGACCAGATTTACATAGAAAGAGTTTTAGATGTTATTCTCATTGAAAGCAAGTCTAAGAAGCGGTAGATCTATTCTATGTGCTCTATTTGTATGCTTCCCATTCTTAAGTTTAGTTTTTAAACAGCTGAAAATACTATATTTCTGGTCTTCTCTGCACTATACTTGCATGTTTTGTCACATGAAATTAGGCAAACTATTAGAATTTTGGCAACCAGGAAATTGCAGATCCGCACAGTGCATCTTTAGCCAGATAACCCACAGTTATTAAACCAGGCCTACACATTTAACCTTTTAGGTGACCTGTGAATGCAGTTTAAAAGTTTACTGGACAGGTGCCCACATGACTCGATGTGCATACTGTCCTGTTAAAAGCTAATAATGTCTACTGATTTACTTGTAGTTTCACTATGAACTGTGCCATGTAGGCGTATAACATGTGACTGTCACCCGCCTCTGTAGGAGGCAGTGTTGTTCCACTGTCAGCCATAATCTCTGCATCTCCAACCCTGTTTGTGTGGCCTGCTCCCTCTTTTCCAGACATGCTTGTGGCTTCCTCTCCTCTCCCAGGTCTGGTTGTCCAGTTCAGTGGACATTGTGGCTCTGTCAACAGCTGGGCAGTTGCTTTTTGCTCAGCACAGCTGTCAGGTGCAGATGCAGGAGCCTCTGCTACAGTAGCATGTGCCAAGTTCCACTGCAGTGGTGGAATCTTCTCTGGTGTGATTTGCTAGTCTGACAGATACATAGAGGATCACCTGTGTTAGCCTCCACAAATGCCTTCACACTTGTCTCTAACATATACATGTAGATTCCAGAATACCGAACAGTCCCTTTACAAGTCAGAACTTAATTTGAACTTACTCTGCCGGTGGTCCACTGAGTTTGTCCTTATGACATTGGAAATTTTTGACAAAATATACACATTAAATTATTATTAAACTAACTTCAAAACGCTTGTCTCTGTGTATGGCTCTCACGGTTTGTTTGTTCATCACTTGATCGAGGCACACCACACGTGTGATGAAAGACTACAATTCTAACTTCTTACTATTTTGATTTACCTGATTCACATAATTTGATGATAAATTGATAAGGAAGAGTTGGTTAATTAATAAAAAAATGTCCTAGTATATGCCTACTGTGCAGAAATCACACGTTGTGACTTGGGACAGTAGGAATATATTTAGGGGGGAAATATAGAATTAGATGGACTTCCTTATCTGTTGAAGCCTGCAGGAAACTCTGGGAGTATTGTGTTGAAAGTTCTCTATTTCCTGTTTGCCATTGTTCCTAATTCTCTCCCTCTCTCTTTCTCTCCCCCTCTCTTTCTCCCACCTGCAGTGTGAGTGATAGGGATTGTAGCAGGACAACATCTCTTCATGGTATCGCCAGTCCCCATACTGCACTTTGCCACCAGCGATTCACAGAGCTCATTCCCACATCCAAGGTAACGCTGCCATACACAAGAAACAGACCTTTCTTATTGGATTTCCAATGTCCCTTTTCTGAAATAGCTGCTCTTAATATTTGTGGCCTGCCCGCAAGCTTAGTGTGATTATATAGCTTGCATGAAGTTAGTGACAAAGAATACTTTTTGTATAAATGGAGTCCACTTTTTTATTGCTATTTGCTGCATGAACTGGCCTGTGCTGTAGGGGTCAGCAGCACTCTGTTTTCAGGATGATTTGACAGTTAGGCTTCATTGTACTGCAGTGTAGAGCTGCTTAGTGTTTATAGTTCCCACGCCTCAGTTACAGTAAACATGTTTTTGATACACTATACTGACCTTTACTGTATTACTTCTGTGTGGTTTAAATTGTAAACTTCATCTATATGCAGATTATACTATTATGTATGCTATTGCCGCGACTGTTGATCTGGCTGTGTCAAAACTACAGTCAGATTTAATAGCTATGCAGGAATCCTTTGCTGATTTTCAAACTTGTGCTTTATACGGGCAAAGCGAAATGCATGTTGTTTTTAAACTCTCGTAAGAATGTTTCAGATGAACTAAGTGTTCACATATTAGATGGTTCTCCCCTCGAATGTGTTCCCGCATATAAATATTTAGGCGTTTGGATTTAGGCATTCGTTTAAAAAACATACGGTTGAGCTGGTTAAGAAACTCAAATTTAAAGTTGGCTTTTTCTACAGAAACAGATCTTGCCTTTCTCTAAGCAGCAGGAAGTAGATTATTCAGTGAACCTTTTTTATCTGTACTTGATTATGGTGAAATTATTTATCAAAGTGTAGCTGCTACTACTCTTAACTTTGGATGCCATCTACCATAGTGCCCTTCGTTTGTTACCGGCGACAGCTTTGATGGACATCACTGCATCCTGTATCAAAAGATTGACTGGACTTTGCCGAAGACCCGTAGATCTCAACATTACTCCCTTATTGTTTACAAGTCCCTACTTCATAAACTTCCGTCTTATTTAACTTTGCTGTTGAAGTATAGACACCTGAGTTGCCTAACCCGTTCACAAGATTGGTTAACTTGAGGGTTAACTAGGGTCTCCACCAAGCTAGGTAAATCTGCTTTTAGTTTTAATGCACCATATGGCTGGAACAAAATTCTAAATACAGTGCATTCGGAAAGTATTCAGACCTGTTCACTTTTTCCACATTTTGTTATGTTACAGCCTTATTCTAAAATGGATAAAATTATTTTTCCCCCTCGTCAATGTATACACAATACCCCATAATGACAAAGCGAAAACAGGTTTTTAGAATTTTTTGCAAATGTATAAAAAATAAAAAACAGAAATACCTTATTTATATAAGTATTCAGACCCTTTGCTATGAGACTCGAAATTGAGCTCAGGTGCATCCTGAGATGTTTCTACAACTTCATTAGAGTCCACCTGTGGTAAATTCAATTGATTGGACATGATTTGGAAAGACACACACCTGTCTATATAAGGTCCCACAGTTGACAGTGCATGTCAGAGTAAATACCAAGCCATGAGGTCGAAGGAATTGTCCGTAGAGCTCCAAGACAGGATTGTGTCGAGGCACAGATCTGGGGAAGGGTACCAAAAAATGTCTGCAGCATTGAAGGTCCCAAAGAACACAGTGGCCTCCATCATTCTCCAGAGTTCCTCTGTGGAGATGGGAGAACCTTCCAAAAGGACAACCATCTCTGCAGCACTCCACCAATCAGGCCTTTATGGTAGTGGCCAGACGGAAGCCACACCTTAGTAAAAGGCACATAACAGCCCGCTCGGAGTTTGCCAAAAGGCACCTAAAGGACTCTCCGACCATGAGAAACAAGATTCTCTGGTCTGATAAAACCAAGATTGAACTCTGGCGTGAATGCCAAGCATCACATCTGGAGGAAACCAGGCACCGCTCATCACCTGGCCAATACCATTCCTACAGTGAAGCATGGTGGTGGCAGCATCATGCTGTGGGGATGTGTTTCAGCGGCAGGGACTGGAAGACTAGTAAGGATCAAGGGAAAGATGAACAAAGCAAAGTATAGAGAGATCCTTGATGAAAACCTGCTCCAGAGCGCTCAGGACCTCAGACTGGGGCGAAGATTCACCTTCCAGCAGGACAACGACCCTAAGCACACTGCCAAGTCAATGCAGGAGTGGCTTCGGGACAAGTCTTTGAATGTCCTGGCCCAGCCAGAATCCGATCGAACATCTCTGGAGAGAACTGAAAATAGCTGTGCAGCGACGCTCCCCATCCACCCTGATAGAGCTTGAGAGGATCTGCAGAAAATATGGGAGAAACTCCCCAAATACAGGTGTTCCAAGCTTGTAGCATCATACCCAAGAAGACTCAAGGCTGTAATCACAGCCAAAGGCAATTCAACAAAGTACTGATTTAAAAGGTCTGAATGTAACTGATATATCAGTCTTTATTTTTTAATTAACAAAAATGTCTAAAAACCTTTTTTTGTCTTTGACATTATGGGGTATTGTGCATAGATTGACAATGGATGTTTGTATTTACATTTTTTACATTTTAGAATAAGGCTGTAATGTAACAACATTTTGAAAAAGTCTGAATACTTTCCGAATTCACTTTACATTTCATCTTGCTGTTCTGGTGTCGCTTTGGCCAATTTAAAGTATTGATTGGGGATTTATTTGTGGATGAATGTAACCTTTTTCTGTATGATTTGGGATTTTTTATTTGTGCTTACAAAGTGTTACATATATATATATATATAAATTGTGTGTGTTTAATGTGTATTATATATTGTATTATACAGGGCACATTTGGAATAGAGACCTAGGTCTTCCCTGTCAAAATAAAGTTCAAATAAAAAGGGCAAATCATTAGTATTCCACAGCTCTGTATCAGCATCACCAGACATGAGAACTATGTCCTGACACAGATTTGATGAAGTAATCTGCTTAGTAATGGTCTCTGAATGGATAACTGCAGGTCACCATAACAGAGCCTATAGTGCACTAGCGTACAGGGCTCCATTCACAGGGCTATCCAAGCTGTGGTCTGTGAAGCAGCTTTAGAAAATATATATACAACAGTCAGCCAACCTAAATACATTTGAACTAATTCTTTACAATCTGTTAAAGAGTAGTAACTGACCCAAGTTCATGTCTTAGACCGAATTGGAGCATAATAGGAAATCTGTCAGAAAGGTGTTAAAGGATTACATAACGTAAAATGGAGATTAGCCTGCCGCTGGCATAGATAGGGTCAAATGGGGTAGAAAACAAGCTCTTTGCATATGTGGGGTGCGTAATCCTGAATAATCTGTCAGTGAAAGAAACTGTTCCCTTCAAGCCTGTGCTATGTTGAGTATTTGCAGAGCAAATGAGATAGATTACCATTTTCAGCTTTCTCTGGGACCCCCTGTGATGATGCTTTTGCATATCTTCTTTCCTTTTGGGTCCAGTGGTATCCATCTTGTCTCTCTAAATAGTGGAGGAGTGTTGTAGTCTTTAGCACTACTCCAGGCGTGTTTGATCGTGCCAGAACTTTTCATTACCAAACCCAAGGTAGACTTTACACTTGAATAGTAAAATATTCCAATTTAGTTCTGAATATTTAGTCAGACTAAATAGTCAGTTAGGGTCTATATATGTATCTTACTCAGGCCCATTACATCCTGTGTATGGTTAGGCAGAGAGGTACTAGATGTTGACAGGGCCAGAGTGGTTTAGTCTGCCTCTGCACCCCGACTGGAGACAGGATACAGCTTTCCCAGGTCACCTCCCTGACTCCTTCAGTAACGGGACTGATTCATGGGAATCCAGACATTTGTGAATCCCCCCTGTTGCTCACATGTCGCCAGTAATAGCAGAGGTGGCAGAAACTATTCATAGTAAATCCCACACACTGGAGTATGATTCCTCATTGTTTGTTGGCCCACTTTGTAAGTAAAGTCCAAGTGTTGATTTGGGGGTCACCCGAGCTTGCGTATATCTCCATTTAAGCCTTGGCAGGGGTCCAAGTGGAGGCGGGTCCCCTAATCCCACTTTGCCCTCAAGAAAAAGCCACAGGGGTCTGTCCCCGATCCAAAAAACGAATTGTAAGGTTAATGTTCATCACTGCCTGTTGGATGGCCATAGGAGATTTAGTACAGGTGGGTAAATGAATCCCTCATTTGCCTACATGCTTGGTCCATGTCATAGGTAGCCTCATGAGTAATGTATTAAGGCTGTTTGAGTTTCAGATGGGAATATATTGGATCACTTGCTTAATATGCTTCCAGTGAGGGATCATGAAAGACAACTCATCATCCATAATATTGTAATGTACAGAATAAACTATCTGAACAAACAAAACCACAGGAGGCAGTTAAGTATCTCTGGACCGCAACATTATCAGTCCTTTGTCGGCACATTAGGATTGGAGGGGGGGCTTTTGGATGAAGGTGTATCTCTAGTCTCTTGTTCAGTGAGTGCTGGGGGCTGGTTCCCCCTGTGGGTGCATCTCCCAGCTCAAGCCTAGCATGTCCTGGAACATGACACCTTCAGAGCGTCTCTCCTGTCGGACCCTGGGACCACGAGTCAGCTGGATCTGTTGGAGCACTCCTCTCTTAGCTGAGGGAAGTTGAATCTCTTACCTCTGTCTGTCAGCACCTCTACTACCACAGGTCTAACTAGGACGGTGTGAGCTCTGTCTGCTGCACAAGTCACGAAATGTCATGAAATGTTGTATTGTGCTAGTCAGCTGATTTTGTTTGCCCAATATGAAGTGTAATGTAGTTCTTGCAACAACACCAAGGAAGGAACTAGTTTCCTACATGAAAACACCTATAGTCCTTGCCTGTCATTACCACAGAATTTGTCCCCATAATGCATTCCAATGTTGGGAAATACAGACTGTTTGGTTTTAAACCCTGTCTCCCAGTGGGTCAGATGTCCAGCTCTCTCTGGGATTCCCCAGGA
The DNA here is from genome assembly GCA_023634145.1 of Thymallus thymallus. Taxonomy (NCBI): domain Eukaryota; kingdom Metazoa; phylum Chordata; class Actinopteri; order Salmoniformes; family Salmonidae; genus Thymallus; species Thymallus thymallus. The sequence continues at coordinate 19,499,971 of CM042405.1, read as the reverse complement.
ATCCCCTATCCCACCCCTGTCTGTTTGCCTGTCAGCTCTGGGGAGGAGAGGGCCCCTGGTGCCAGAGGGCTGTCTTCAGTCTTCCCCTTCCCTAATGCTGTTAATATTTCCCTCCATCATATCCCAACATGTCAGATTGCCATTTATATATATCAACATTTGGAGGGAGAGTGACCTTGGATTCAAAAAGGGGTTTATTAAAGTAATGTTGTGACATTAGCCTCAATACAATGACACATTCACATGGGACCAGAATGTTTAATGTCATTAGTGCCTCAACATCAGATTGGGCATTTGTTGAACTGATGCATTTTGGGAAACTTAACAAATATTATTTGGGCCTTTGAAACTTCTGTGTTTGTCCCTGTCAGATCAGTCCAAGCTCCAACATGTGGTCTTTTGAAGCACGATTAGCATCAATAAAAACAACAGAAAAACTATAAAACATGCACTTTACTTTTCAAAGGAATAAAGAAGTTCAAACACATAAGATGCATAATTGATTTCTGCAATGCAGTGATGACTGATTTCATGAATCACTTTAGGAAATAGCTCCCTGTAATTCAACGAGTCAGGAATATTTGGCAACAGTGGGAAGGGTGGGACCTTGGTCTCTGGGTTAGTGCGATATTATATGTTAGACCAGCCTTGTCCATATGTAACAAGCACAGGTTAGCTCACAGCAATGATAACATTGGACACAGACATGTCTCTCTGTTTTTTCGGCTAGGTAAAAGTGAAGAATGAAAGTCGTGGCAAGGAACCTGAATCAAAAAGTTCCAGAGGCTGAGAATGGGCCGTAGATTAAGAAACCCAAGCTAAAACACGATCAGAACATCAATGGGAAATCCATATAGAGAACCGGATGATTTCAGTTAAAACAAGATTGTATCATGTATTTGGAGGCAGTTATTTCGAAGCATAAGTGAAATAAGATTTCCTGAGTCCACACAGCCCCCTTTCAAAACTGGATATGTCCTAGCAGCATTATCTAGCATCACTGTTTGACATGTGAGGAAAAGATAGTGTTGGACCAAAGCAGCCCACTTTGAACGCTCTTATCGTCAGGGAGACAGATTGTTGATGCTCTATCAAATTCACGCTCTCTAATTCTGAAAAACTATGCTTCACACATGGCTCACCAGGTAACCCATGGTTTTAAGCCAAACCATTACCCTCAAAATGGAACCCCACTAACTTCTAAAACAGCATGATGGATCACTATCCAATGACACGTGACAGATGACCCAGGCAGCTGACAATAAGCTAAACATCCCAGCCTATCCTTTTATTTGCAGTAGAGGAATTCTGGCCAAGATCAGTTCCACTGTCTAACCACACCACTTTCAAATTGCAAAGTGGTTTGACTTTCTATGCTTCCATTGATGTAAGGCTTTATGCTAGATAAATAGAAAATGTGCTGTTGATGAACTGAAACGATGGCATGAATGACACAATCTGCAGACATAGTTACAGTTAAAGGGCTTTTGTGTTCCTGACCTGTAATTAGGAGGTCAAGTAGCCCCAGCACAGAGGCCCTCTCACAATAGGTTAGCTTTTCCTCTAATGCCCTCTGTAAATATAACATAGAACCGCTGTGGAACGGCATTGAGATCCAACCTTTGCTGGTCTGTGGGAAAACTAGCCTCTGCTTCCTGTTCTTTGAGAGAAAACACTCTGCAGAAAAATGGCAGGATATTTGCTAAGTGAGTTTTGTACATAAGTGTTTACAGTGTGCATATGTCAGGGACATCTCTATCTTTATCAAGGATCTTTGCCCTTTTTGGTGAAAATAATTCAAGGAAAGTCAAACACACATAGATATGACTTATTACACATTATTTATTGCTTGTAAATAATACGTAGAAGTGCGATTTATGTTGCATTTCTCAGAGTTTGGCATGGCCCTTGGAAGGGGAAATGTTCCAGACCTTGTATGTGGGGCCAGAAAGGCTTCTGAAGGTAATACTATTTCCTCTCCAAGCGTTCAGTTCTGCTGTGGTATAAGAAATGGGCAGTGGTCCTCAAAGGGTTGGTACCCAGGCATGCCAGAATGGAGATATAATGTTCTTGACTTTCAGGAAAGGTCACCTGTAATCTTCCCTCTCTGCAATGTACTCCTCTCTTCTTTTCCCATCATATTTTCTCTTATTCATGCCTCTCTCCTATAACACACACAACCAACAGGGGGCGCTGTTAGCTCATCCTCCCCCAGTTTCAAGTTTTATTAGTCAGACAGTATGTACAGGATACAGGATACACGGTATACACCGTCCAATGAAATTACTTGCAGCTTCCTTCTCGACAATGAAACAACAATAAGAAATAATACAAGATAAGAATACGAACATAAAGTAAATGGCCCAGTACAATAGAATAAACATTGTAGCATAAGTATAATACAGGAAGGCACAATTTATAGTCCAATATTTACACGTTTTTTGGGGAAAGTGTTTAAATTGTGCAGTGTTTAGCAATAATTATAAGAGTCTGGTAGCAGCATTTGTGATGTGTGTGTGTATATGTGTGCTACATTGTCCAATGTCTACCATTATAACTCTCAAACCAGCTCTGGTATGGAAAAGCAGACTCAAACCTTTTCCATGTCTGCACTCTGTGGTTTGCTTTGTGTTGACTACCAACATTGTGCAATATTTATGATAGGGTGAGATAGCGTCACTCAGTGAGAGTACCATATGGTCCAGAAGTCTTTGTAATGTTTACCAACACACAATCATCCCTCTCTCCAGACTCTTTGATTACTACACATTGATTTGATTCCCTCGTCCCCCCCACCAATCTATCAGGGAAAGTTAGAAGGCCTCCCAGAGATGATCTCACAATGCTGTTTACCAGAAGGCCCAAAAACACCCCTCAACCAGACACTGCGCCGGAGTGAAAATTTGATTAGGGAAATGAAATTAAGAGCAGTGAAAGTTCCATTCCACAGAGGTGGGTCGAGTTAATGAAGCAGGGGGCAGCTCTCTGGCTTGTCGGATAATCATGTAATTCCTGGTACAGGCCCCAGCCCCCAGAGCCCTGGTCCCCACAGATTGGATTAAAAGAGCCAGAGGTTGTGCTGTGCTCTGTACGAAGGTGTGATAGACGGGATGGATTGAAGTTTGGGTTTCATCATCATGTGATGATGGATGATTGTAATTAAGTTTTTGTCTCTGTTTGCAGAATCATGTAGCTAAACCATCAACAACAACACAACCCTTTTCTGGTGTGCTCGGGCATGTTGGGTACTGTGAGCTAAAAGGTTGATAACTAACTTTTCAGTTAGAATGAACAAATTAGCTTTGATATGTGGTTGCTGATTTCCTGCCAACACATTAGCCCTCATTGTAAGTGTTAGATTAGTGTGAAGTATTTTTTTCTCTCTCATTTCCAGTGGAACCAGGCTGTGTTGGGGTCAGTTGATCCTCAGTGGACACTAGTCCGAAACTTGGGGTTTGGGGTTACCCCAGTATTGGGGACCAGTAGCGCTTAAGTGCCCAGACTCCATTAGTGCCCTAATCACTTTCTCTTTAAAGCACTCTCAGGGTGACCTTCAACATCCTGCTGACCACAAGAGGTCAAGGGTCGGGGTTCAGCCAGAGTACACATTCGCATGCAGGCTGAGGGGATGATTGGCAAGGAACAATGTTTCTAGAGGGTGCCTCCTATGCTGCTCGTTGAGAGACAATGAACTCAACAGACTGTTATTACCGTCAGGATGTGTGACCTCGCTCTTTGCTCCTCCTCAGCATTGTTAGTGCACGCTCCTTGTAATCAATGCACATGCAGGTCAGAGCATGTGTGACATCTTTTTCTACGTCAGATGCCCATAAAATGGAAAACAGGAGTCATTGGGTGTGAGAGGGGAAACAATTGAAAATCAAACTAAAAAAGGGGTTTCAGAACTAGACAAGTCTGCCCATCATTAACCAATAATTTTTTGATTTTATTTGATTAAGTTTTCACTTTGTCTTAAATGACCACTTACAGTGAGCTGGGGCCATGTGGTTATGTAATGGAGATGGTCAGGGAAGATGACATGGCCTGTGTCTGATCCCTATGCTCTAATTGAGTGACCCCTGGGTCATGTTTTCACTCCTTTACCCCTCCAAGTAACCCTCATGGAGGTTTTGTGAGCACTCTATCGATTGGTAATCCCTTATTATCAGGTCTTCTAAGAGCTGTTAGCTTGACAGCTCTATAAATTCTGGAAAACCAACTGGTCATCATGTAAAGATTCATCAGTGATCTAACCGAGCGATTGCTCACTATTTACTTTCCGTGAGAATGTACACATTCATGTTGTATGTATTCCTGTTGTACTAGCCATATTGCTGTCCTGTTATAACAGATGCGTAAGTAGTTTAGTGTAGTGCGTTTTTATATTGCCTTTAGTAGGTACATATATTAGTAGAACATGAGTAGGTTATTGAGGACACATTATATTTTACAATAACAACCTGGAAGTATCACATACAAACTGTTTATTTTATTTCCAAAGCCAATTGAAGTGTTTTGACTACAGAGGATATCTTCAAAACAGTCTATAACTATGGTGTGGATTTATGAGTCAACTCAACTGCATTTTGCACTTAGTTCATGGAGCCCAAATGGTTTTCAGGTTGTTTTGTTGTTTCCTGAGTCATCTGATAGTTATGCATTATGATTGAAAATAGTGCAGAGGATTTCATACTCTGATATGAATATGCTGTTGGCCTCTGAAGTGTGTAGACCTATTGGCACGCAGAGGGGTCCAGTCACATACGGTCTCATCAGACGCTAATGCTGGCTGAGTTTCCATTCATCCAATTCTTCATACAGGCCTATACTTCCATTTATAAACTGGGTGGTTCGAGCCCTGAATGCTGATTGGCTGACAGCCGTGGTATATCAGAACGTATAACACGGGTATGACAAAACACTGATTTTTCTGCTCTAATTTCGTTGGTAACCAGTTTATAATAGCAATAAGGCACCTTGGGGGTTTGTGTGATATAGCCAATAAACCATGGCTAAGGGCTGTGTCCAGGCACTCCGCGTTGCATTGTGCGTAAGAACAGCCCTTAGCAGTGGTATATTGGCCATATACCACACCCCCTCTGGCCTTATTGCTTAACTGCCTTTGCCTTTCTAAGAAGAGCGCACATTTTTATACGGCTCTAACCTTTCACCCAGTTAGAGAGGGCTTTCTTGGAATCTGGACCAGTGTGCCACTGAAGGCGCTCAGCCCAAAATGTTTATGTACTGCCGAGACCTCTTTCTGTTGGGTGTGCACGTGTTCTCACAACATGATCAAACATGATCCACATGCAGGGAAAGGGAACCCCATCTGCCCCCTGTGTTTCTCTCTCAACACACAGGCAGCACTTCTCATGTGAGTGAGTGTAGTGGCTCTGCCAGGAACAGAATGTACTGACTGACACTGCCAGCATGGTGTGTATTTGTATAGCACCCTGGTAGCCACTGACACCTCACAATGCTAGAGCATACGAAAAAGGGCAGGTCTGTTTTGGTGAAAGTAATGCTGTGCTCCAAATGTTAAAGCTACAGTCTGTGATCTGGGAATCTGTTCAGTGGTCTTTTCAATTCTTGATATACACATTGATTCTTGAAGAAAATAAATCCCTCATGCACTTACCCTATTATATTACTCTGTTCAACAAGAATTTTAACAAACAATATCTTCATGTGGCATGTGGACATCACTGTCAATCCTTGCATCTGGAGTGCTTGAGAAGGGTTACATTTCCCTAGCCCCATCTCTCAGCTGTTTACCAAAACAAGTGGCAGGGATGCCTTGTCGTTGTGTTTACATACTGTATAAGGACAACACTGGCTAGTGTGCCATTTAGATCTTAGTATTTCTGCCAACCCTGGTACTCTGGGAAGCCACTTAACAGCTGATTAATGTACCTACAGTACAACACCTACATGTAACCTATTACATAACCTTGAGTATGCTGGTAAAGTTAGCGGTGATCTAAGCTGGAACTCTGTTAAAACTGCACTGCAGGATTGTCAGGATGTGCATTCGCATAAAAAAAATACATGGTTTCTGTACCACAAATTACAACAATATGTGACTGACAGAACATGTTCAGCGGGGGAAACATGTGACTGACAGAACATGTTCAGCGGGGAAACATGTGACTGACAGAACATGTTCAGCGGGGGAAACGTGACTGACAGAACATGTTCAACGGGGAAACATGTGACTGACAGAACATGTTCAGCGGGGGAAACGTGACTGACAGAACATGTTCAGCGGGGGAAACGTGACTGACAGAACATGTTCAGCGGGGGAAACATGTGACTGACAGAACATGTTCAACGGGGAAACATGTGACTGACAGAACATGTTCAGCGGGGGAAACATGTGACTAACAGAACATGTTCAACGGGGAAACATGTGACTGACAGAACATGTTCAGCGGGGGAAACGTGACTGACAGAACATGTTCAGCGGGGGAAACATGTGACTGACAGAACATGTTCAGCGTGGGAAACATGTGACTGACAGAACATGTTCAGCGGGGGAAACATGTGACTGACAGAACATGTTCAACGGGGAAACATGTGACTGACAGAACATGTTCAGCGGGGGAAACATGTGACTGACAGAACATGTTCAACGGGGAAACATGTGACTGACAGAACATGTTCAGCGGGGGAAACATGTGACTGACAGAACATGTTCAGCGTGGGAAACATGTGACTGACAGAACATGTTCAACGGGGAAACATGTGACTGACAGAACATGTTCAGCGGGGGAAACGTGACTGACAGAACATGTTCAGCGGGGGAAACGTGACTGACAGAACATGTTCAGCGGGGGAAACATGTGACTGACAGAACATGTTCAACGGGGAAACATGTGACTGACAGAACATGTTCAGCGGGGGAAACATGTGACTGACAGAACATGTTCAACAGGGGAAACGTGACTGACAGAACATGTTCACCGTGGGAAACTACGCGGGGGGAAAGGTGACTGGCACTCTAATTGTCCTGTGAGCTTACTATTTCCTGGAATTATAGAAATTAAGAATACCTCACATTTCTCTCCTTTGCTATAGAATAGTCTAGACCAGGGCTTTCCAACTCTGTTCCTGGAGTGCCACCCTCCTGTAGGTTTTCAATCCAACCCCAATTGTAACTAACTTGATTCAGCATATCAATTAGCTAATTATTAGAATCAGGTGCACTAGATCACTGTTGGAGCGAAAACCTACAGGGAGGTAACGCTCCAGGAACAGGGTTGGTGAGCTCTGGTCTAGACTGCTGACAAATATGTGTATATCTGCATATGACTAAGTGATATAAAAGCGTGCAGGGGTAAAATAGTTTGAGGTTTGCCACATAATCAGAAAACATACTCTTGAGGAATTCATAAACCTTTAGGCATTGGGATGCCTTTATGTAATGAAAATCGGGAGAGACAATTGATTATTTCCTCTAATCAAACATTCAATAAGAAGCCTTTACCATTAGAATGAAACATGTGAGACACAATCACAAACTCATACTGAATTGGAAAGAACCTATAACGACACAAGGCGAGACCCAGATTCAGACACAGGAGGCAGATGGTTAGAGCTCCGATGTTTATTATAATGAAGGGAATAGGCAAAGGGCAGGTCAGGGACAGGCAAGAGTTTATCAACCAGATCAGAGTCCGAGCAGTACAGTGGAACAGGCAGGCTCGAGGTCAGGGCTGGCAGAATGGTCAGAAAGGCGGGTTCGGTGTCAAGGCAGGCAGAGGGTCAGAACCAGGGGGACTAGAACGATAGAGACTAGGAACAATAGGAGCTTGTAAAACACGCTGGTTTACCTGGCAAGACAAGACGAACTGGCACAGAGAGACAGAAAACACAGGTATAAATACACAGGGGATGATGAGCGACACCTGGAGGGGGTGGAGACAAGCACAAGGACAGGTGAAACAGATCAAGGTGTGACAGAACCAGGGGGTCTTGGGAAGAACTCAAGTTGAATGTTATTTATTTTAAGTTGATTAGAAAACAAAAGCATAAAAAATCCATGTTCCTTTAACAACAAAGTGAAATAGACTTCATATAGAAATAGCTACAGTATATACAATACATTCAGCAATGCAATATTCTTATTTCCACACAGGATAAGTATTTGCATGAATCAAGCAAAGACTCATCCTGAGACATGCATGACCCATCTATAACAAAACCTGTTTTTAAAGTCAGACCAGAAACAGGTAAAGGTTAAATATTCTATATTTTCTTCCATCAGCCAGCCTGTGTCTTCATAATAAGACGCCCTAGGAGTAACGGTATGGCAACACAAGGCTACTGTATCATTTAACTCCTTCTTTGTTATCAAAGTATACATTAAAGCTGCAATATGTACAGTTTTTGGGGACGACCCAACCAAATTCGCATATAATTGTGAGTTTTAGATCTGTCATTCTCATTTAAAGTAAGTCTAAGAAGCGGTAGATCTGTTCTATGTGCGCTATTTCTATGCTTCCTGTTCTTATGTTTAGTTTTTGCATCTTTTACTTTTGGTTTTGTACACCAGGTTCAAACAGCTGAAAATACAATATTTTTGGTTATTGAAAAGATATTTCACAGTGGCTTAGATGGTACATAGATTCTCTAAACTATACTGTACATTGCTTGCTTTGTCTCCTAAAATGAAATTAGGCGAGCTATTAGAATTTTAGAAACCAGGAAATGGCTTTCTGCATATTGCACCTTGCTGTTCATGGCTATATTAGAAAGCAGAGTTGTGTACAAACGTAGTCCTTATCAAACAAATTCCCGGTAAAGGTTAAGGTGAACTCTGTCACCATTATTGCACAAGGTCAACAGCCATGTTAACACCCAAAAAGCCAAGTGAGTCATTTTGACTCAATGTGAATTTAAAATGGAAATCTCTGCCATTTATCAAGTGCCCCCCTCCGTCCTTGACTTTTCCTAAATAAGTATATTTAATACACGTACAGTGTGTTGTTTGAATGTTGATATCACAAACAGAATTTGTGTTATATGCAGTTTTAAGTTTTTTTTATTTTCTTGGAGAGCCACAAAGTTACTTTTTCAAATCCTCCTACAGAGTGACATACAGGTAAGAGCACATTCTGAGGTTTCCAATTGCCACATAACTCTTTAAAATATTTCAAAATAACTACTGTTCCATGAGCTCCACACTTGAGCATGAGGCAACAGATAGCCTACAGTAACACAAACTAATTAAAATGCTATTTTTGTTTTAAATAAAGACTTTTTCATATTCTAATGTTACCCAAGACCTTCATAAACACAACCAAAATATGATTTATTTTTCCTATACCATATATGAAATGTATTTATTAGACTGATAGAATGTTTGCACACCTTGTAGAGAAACATTCTGCACCTTTTCAAATGTCATTGCCCTTTTTAGCTTAAAACATGTCAATGTCATGGGTGACAATGGACAACAAAAACAGTGGTCATGACATGTTGACCCTTTTTATGAGGTGCAGTGACTCACACTGTCTTCATATTGTCAGTGTCTTCACATTGTTCACATTAGCAAGTAACGTAGCGAGTGTCGTAGCATTGAGTATCATATCGTTGATCTGATGCGAGTACCCCTGGGCCCCGGTAGTTCAGATGACCAGAGCCAGGGCAGCTGCCTCTATGGAGAAGAGATGGTCGTCCTCTACCTCGGGACAGAACAGCCTCATGAACTCAGCCAGGCGGAGGAGGTACTCTATGTTGTGGCCCGTGTTGCCTCTGCAGATGGCAATCTGAGCAGCTATCTCCGTGGGAGTGGCAGGCCCAAGGTATATGGGGTTGTCAGAGGTGGCAATGTAGACCAGGGCGAGCAGAGACCCTTGGCACTTCTCTCTGGAAGTGAACTCCACCATCTTGGTGACGTAGCCCCCCAGCACAGCCTCTCTCACATTCAGGTACTGCAGAGACTCCTCCATCTGGGATTCAGTGACTTCGTAGGCTACCCCCCATGTGCAAGCCTGCAGTGAGAAGAAGAGGTGGATGTTAGACTGGGACAGGAGTTCAACTTCAAGGAGCAAGTCAATAGTCAACAAAGTTTTGTTTATCAACGTGATGGATAATACCAGTGTCAATGTATTTTACAACATACAGTACGGAACTTATTTATTGTAGACAGGATCAAATCAAATGTGAACTGTAGGTGTGTTTTGGGTTGTTTTGAAACAAGGCCACTTACGTCATGATCTTCCACCAAAGTTACCACTCTACCAGGCTGTGGACAGAGAGAGAAAGGGCACCATTTCATTTCTAGTTATGTAGTTCTAGTATAGTATAACTATATTATAGTTCTAGCTATACTAGTTAGGCTACATTGACATTTCCATATCCAAATTGTATGCATCACAAATCAGACTTTTTTTATTTGACTTTTCATTAGAATTCCCACTTCTAGATAATATGTTGTCTGTCTACAGCAGCAAATACACGAATTGCATTTCTGAAGGTAAAGACTTACCATGTCTTTGTCTCCTCGATGAAAATTGTCCCCATGCCAGAAACGTCGACTATATCCTTCGATATAACCGACTTCACTCCTCTTGTATTTGAAGTCTGGTTTCCAGACTAAGGAGCCATACCCGAATATCCACAGGCTGGGTTTTTCTGATGTAGTAATGGCTAGAAGCTTCATTGTGGTTAGTTATAGTTGAGGTAAGATGCACGAGTAGATGTAAAGTGTTGCCTATATTATTCTGTCAATAAATATCTGTTCTAAGATGTTACCGGTGCAGCTCACTCTATATTGTAGATGCATTCCGAAGCATGAGACTTTTCAAACCTATTCGCTATAAAAGCCTATCATTGCCATCAACGTGTTTTCCTAGGCGTTTCGACTAGTCTTGCTGATGCGTAATAAGCCTATTATAGCCTACCCCAATGTGTCGATAAAATGTGGAAGAACTGATGCATAAGACTAGCATCTCTCACTGTGCAACTTCTATAAGTAGGCCTACAATACGTTTTGGTGTGTCAGCCAATGTACAGTACTAGCCTACTGCAACATTATTTTGATGTACTGACACGTGTATGTGTTGTGTCAGGACGTCAGACCAATACGTTTTCTGACCAATGATATCATAGAATAGGTCGTACTAAGTACACGCCGACCAATCCGAATCATTTTCGGGAGCAAAACGTTCTCAGGAATCCAACTTTCGAACGAATGTTCGACATTGTATCTCACAATTAAACAGACTCTGACAACCATAACAAGCGATAATATGGAGATCTGTACTGTCTGAATATAGGCCTACTTTGATTTCGAGCATCACAACTGTTTTGATAAGGAAGGGGGATGTATTAAGTGTGTAATTTAGTCTTCACTTGAGGTGCCACTTGAAGTGATGTACAATGTACTGTAAATGCGATATTGTAGTCATTTGGTTTACTGAAAATGGTGTCTACTAAAAAGAAACAGAAATATCGATTTATTCATTCATTCATTCTTCCATCCATTGTATGCCAGAAGATAGTTTATGTAACACATTATCGCTATTCTCCTTGTATATCCATTAGTCATATAGTCTGATACTGCTGCAGCACCAGACACGCATGCTCACACCTCACCATAGTGCCTGCATTATTGTTTGCCACTTGGCCTTAAATTGTATCAATTTGTTTTTCTCTGTCGCCCATGCTATTTAAATAGTTCACTTATAAATCATTATATTTTTCGATTGTGTTAATGATGGTGGATTGACTGATTTTCAAAGTTTTTAGTATACGTTTTTTCAAGATGAGCGATGAGAAGAGAATCGTCCAGCCCATTGGGTATCTCATTGCACCCCCATATGCCATGTCTTGAAATACGCAGACAGACGGATTAAAAGTAAGTTTACGTTGTAATACTTCTGACAGCCAATTTTCTAGCTCAGCCCACAAAGATCCAAGCATTGTAAAGCCCAAGGTAGGACAATTATGTTTTGGTCCTACCGTGCCATTGACAACACAGTCTGGTATTCCATGTACTATATTTGATATCATCACAAAATCATAAAATATAGAATAGGCCTACTCTCTTCCCATGCTTTGCAGATGCCATTGTTATTTGACTAAATTGTTTGTTATGAACTCATTGTGATTCTCAAAGCCTCTAGTTATCCAATCCTCATTTTAAGTATTTAAATAAATGTTGGAAGTAACTTTTAAGGGTTTTAAGTGTGTACAAATTAAAAGTTCAGTCTGTATCATTTCGAATGTCCTTCCATGTATGGTTTACTGCCCCCAAGTGTTACTTAAGAACATTACAAGAAAGGAATCTGGCATCTATTTGTTTATACACGCTCTACTTGTATATATTTTTTACGGTTTAATTTAGATGTCATTCTCGTTGTTCGAGTGTTGTAAAGCAGTCATTCACTATATTTGTCCCTATGATTTTTTTTGCTGAATAAATGCCTTTTATAATAAACCATCTGATACTGAAATACTTAGAGCAATTGATCATGCTGTCTGTAACCGTAGAAATTGGAGAATGTTCATTTTATCAACATAGACTTTTCCTAAGATGCGTGAGAAAAGTTGTTTGCCATTGTCCTGTGCATTTTAATCTGACGGGAAGCAGGAAATGATGCCACTTGTCAACGAACAGGATGCTTTTATTATAACACAATGGAAATACATGGCTTTGTGGTCGTGGTTGTAAAATGGGCCAGAATATGTGGAAAAGACACGTGTGGGTGTTAGGGTTGTTGGGACAAAATAATGAATCAAACTAATCAATATAATACTAGAGATGGATAACCAGGTGTTTTTCCAGTGGAGATATGTTAAAGCCATTTCATTTGTGCTTGTGTGTGTCGCTGCAAGCATGTGATTATGTAACTTGCCACTGGACTCTTGGGGCCCTATTTTCTGCATTCATGCTTAGTTAGAGAGGAGGCATATGCTGATTTTCCCAGTGGTGTAGGGTCACACCCTAAAGCATCTGCCTGGTTTGTTAAGTAGCCTCTTTTCTATATTGTGCCCCCTTCTCGTCGCAGTATTTTAGCCTATGGGGTGGACATTTAAGGAAACAACCGCTTGAAATTTGAAGCCAGTTGAAAGTGGCTTGAATGCTTAACAACAAGGGGGCATAGCGATGAGATTGGTGTTCTTTTTGAAAGAAACACCTCCATACAAATACTAACCAATCTGTGTACTCTACTTTAACATGACATGTTTTAATATATAACTTTGTCCATATTTCTCCCATTGCCGTCACATATGAAACTGTCCACTGAATGATTGCGAGCACATTGATTTAACATCACATTGAGACACATGCCTCTCACCACATGTGATTATTAGAACTGCTACAAGGTCATACATCATCTAGACAATGAAGCCAGTTCCACAACAGGTGATGGACTCTAACTGAAGGTTCTTGATCATTCCATTATCTAGGCAAATGTAGAGCTTTACAGTTGACCACTTATACTCAACATGACACCAACAAACAACAGTGTACCAGATATTTTTTCATTGTTTAAAAAACAACAATCACAACAACATTAAAAAATAAATGCATCATTTTGGGCATAAAATAAAAAACAGTTGTACACAGACTTCTACATTTTATAAATATACATTATATACAAAATAATCTTATAAAACATAGAAAGATCAGTGGTTCAAAATATTTAAATAACTAGTGTGAAATACTAATCTTAAAAATAACATTATTGGTTCAGTGAAGTCAATTCTAATTAACGGCGTCCTTGGTATGATAGTCACTTTTGTTTTTCTTTTGTCTTCATTTCTGAGCAATGTTGCATAATAAGAAGTAAATATAGCTTCTTCTTGAATCCCCCTGGCACTGCATCATGTATTGCATCAGTTGTTTTCTCGTAAAAGCATTTTTTTCCTTTCCTTGAAAGTTTATTAAACAAAGTCTGCCTTATTACATAGCACTTCATCCGAGTAGAAAAAAATGGAAGTAGCTGGCTCCTCCCACAGGCTTGTTGGCAGTAAGTTGATTGGTTGGTTGCTGATTATCACAATAAGGTGGAGTATCTCAAGACCGAGCCCTCTCCTCCTGCTGATGGGCGTGCTGGCATTAACCCAGGCCTGTTTCCCATGGGTATGGTGGGAAGTCCTGTCAAGGGGCTGAATCTGTCAGTACACACCAAGGGTGAAACGTCCAAAAGTCTACGTTATTTCTCTATTAGTCTGTTTAGTCCTTACAGTTCAACAAAGGTCTGTAGTTTGAGTCCTATTGCATTCAAAGAGCACACAGGCTCGGGTCCAGTTATCAAGTTTTCAAGAGCAGCAATTTGCAGTTAAATAAATCGCAGTCTATTTCTACACCTGTAAACAGTCCTTCAGAATGTCTGATACCTTCCATGTATTATACCTAGGAGAAGGGAAAAAAGGAAACCAGTTTAATCATCGGAGCAATGTAATGGAAACCTTGATCAACTTTTGCATTGCTGATTTGATAACGGTGTTAAGAGTTGCAGGAACATGTTCAGAGGAAATGTGAAACTAAAAGCTCACCTCAGTTGCCATGACGCATTCATTTTTCTCCTCTGCTATCACACACACAGACTGGTACATTGAATCTCTTGGAGAACATATTGTTGATATCCTACACTCTGGCCTTTCTCTGTAAATGAAAAGTAAAACATGTCAACACTCAAGCACAAATCCAACCACTGTCATTCATCAAACACTGGAGAATAGAAAGTAGGTCCAAATCTATCCAGGTTGTCATCTGCAAGCAGCATTTCAAACCACTGGGCACACACTGGTTTGAATCCACGTTGTTTCCACGTCATTTCAATACCAACATGGAATAGACATTGGATTGCCGTCTGTCCTCATTGGGAACTTACCTGTATTTTCTAGACAATGGCATTTTCTCCTCTGTCGTTTTTTTCCAGTTGTCATCTTTATCCTCTTGTGACAGTTCATCCTTGTTCTCCTTGGAGGTTTGGTAGTCCAAGTGGTAGTTGGTGTGTTTATGGTTTTGGGACTTCTCCCTGAGACAATCCACCTCCAGGTCCAGGTCCACCTTTTTGTTTGTGTTCTTCAGCTGCAGGTCAGATATAAGATTCTCCTTCTGGACGTCTGATAGGTTGTTCATTGACTCTGAGTCCTGCTCCCTCTTCCTCTGCTGCTGGATGTGGCGCAGGACCATGGCCACCATGCAGATCAGCACCAGGAGCACCACCAGGCCCACACCCAGACAGATTGCTGCCCAGTGGAGCCTGTCCAGGGGCTCTCTGACAGGGCTGGGGCTGGGGCTAGGGCTGAGGGGGATGAGTAAAGGCACGTCGTAGTACTGGCACTGAGGGCCGCTGAAGTGGGCTGGGCAGGTGCAGGCAGCGAGCTGGCCTTTGGCCCCGTCAGTGCAGGTCCCACCGTTTAGGCAGGGTTTGGGGGCACAGCGGTCAGTGGGCTTGTCACAGTTGCGGCCGTTGTAGCCCAGGGGGCAGATACAGGTGTAGTCATTGATGCGGTCCATGCAAGTGGCTCCGTTGGCACAGGGTTTCATGGAACACTCGTTGATGTTGATCTCACAGCGTGGGCCAGTGAAGCCTGACCGGCAGCTGCACCAGCGTGTGGTGCCATGGATAACACAACGTCCACCTGAATAGAGCAGACCAGCATTATCAAACAGTGCACATCACATTCACTTTTAAGTGATCTCTAATGCAGATGTCTCTAGAGAGAACAGTCCAAATGGATCTGTTTGAGTAAGTGCTCTGTACAGACGATGTCGAAAATAACTCCAAGACAATTATTTTTGAGATGTAGAGAGAGTGGAAACTATCACATACCATTTGTACAGGGCAGGGAGGTGCATTTGTCCACTTTCTTCTCACAGTTGAGTCCAGTGAAGCCCCCTGGGCACTCGCACATGTAGCTCCGCCCGTTGTCCCTTTCTCTGCAATTCCCGTGGAAGCAGGGTGAATCGGCGCAAGTCAGCGTTCTATGCTCGCAGTGAGTCCCCTCGTACCCCTGAGGGCATGCACACCTATAGCCGTTCTCAAGGTCCTGTGGGCCACAGAGAGTCAGAGTTTATCACAGCCCACTGTCACAGGAAGCAATTCCAGCAAAGATCACTGTAGGTTTGTTGCTGTGCTTCTCATTTTGATGCATTTTTGACTCTACATTATTATCCCATCATGCCCCCTTTACCCCAGTTTGAATTACATTCATTTACAGGAGAGAGAGAGAGAGAGTCTGTGAACTGGGTCAGCGATCTGGCTAAAGGTCTGTCTGTTGCATTTTTCTATACTGGCGCAGAGATGTGGATACATGAAAAACAAAAACAGGAAAGTCTGTGTGTGTTGTGGGAAACGGATCGGCTTTCCGGACTTACCAAGCATAAGCCTCCATTCCGACAGGGCTGGCTGTCGCACTCCCTGACCTCACTGTCACACTTGTCCCCTGTAAAGCCCGGCTGGCAGGTACAGGTATAGCTCCCTTGACCCGTGTTCATACAGGTGGCCCCGTTACGACACGGCTTGTGATGGGTGCAATAGTTCAGATCTGTGGACAAATGTTTATATGAAAAACAGTTACTCTCTTCTCATTTCATAATCCGAACGCCTGATGACACTTGTTCTTGCAATATCATAGGAACATGCCATATAGGATGTCCTGTGTTTTCCCCTTATGGGCTTTTGAACTGCTGTACTTCTGTATTGTTTCACAGCAGGACCCAGAGGAGCCTGAGAAACTGACCTTGGTCACAGAGGAGGCCTCCCCAGCCCTCTTTGCAGGTGCACTGCCAGGGATGCTGACAGGTACCGTGTTTGCAGGACGGATGTCTCTTACACTCATCACAGAAGGCGCCCTGCCAGCCCTCTCTGCATCTGTCACAGAGAAAACACCACACTTTTAGCACTGTGTGTATACACACATGCAGGCATATACAAATGCAAGCAGGCATGCATGTAAACACACACACACACACACACACACACACACACACTAGAATTAATATTATATACTTACACACACTCTCCTGGCCTTGAGCAATTTCCTTTATTTTTACTGCACCCTTCCAGGCAAATTGCTGCATATAAAATTGAGACAAAACATGAATTTCATTTTTTTGTCAAGTCATTCAACAATACATCATAAGCTTCTGGTTTGGATTAGGAATCACATTTCCACTGTTGTAGCATCAAACCTGTTACCTGTCTATTGATAAAGAACCCTTAATTTGCTGCTTCTGTGTTGTGTTGTATGTGACATCTGATTTTGCATGGTTACAAGACTAGTGTTTAACGGCTGGTTAAGCCTGAGCAGATGCTTGCTCTCAAAAGAGGACAGCTGCCCCATTGTTGTTCGTAGGCTGTTAGAACCCTGTTTGCAGCTGCTGCCCTCCCGCTCAACAAAATAGCCCGCAATTTAGTGGCGCGTGGCGGATAATAATGCCACGATTAACTCGGCACGTGCTGCTTTTCCAGAATGCTACCAGGGATTATTCTACCCACATGTGGCCAAAGTGGTAAGAAATCTAGGGAAGAAGGGGTTGGGTTGAGAGGGAGCTACAGTTTCTTCGCTCGGGCTATTTTGTCACTCCAAAATACAAATATGATTCAAGCCTTTCTAGAGCAGCAGCATCTTGACACTATAGACCCCATTTAGCAAATAGGCCTAATTTGAGAAATAACATCCAACTACATAATATGAAAAATCTTCAGAAACCCAGAAAACATTTTACTATGATTGCTTACGTTCTTCACAGTATTCTCCCTTCCAGCCCGGTAGACATGATATTTGCCCTTCAGGGTTGCAGGTGTAGTGGCCAAAACGGTCGTCTCTTGGAGCACATATTTTGGAACAACTGTCCCCGTAGTAATTTTCAATGCAGATGAACCGGTATGAGTACCTTAACTCCGTCTGCCCACCACTCTGCACATCCTGGGACCACTCATCCCTTACTTCCAACTTTCTTTGGATGGAAAAATAACTAATCAATAAGGCAGGGTTGTTTGTATCTGCAGGGATAGAGAACAAAACAATTTTGTCAAGATAGTGTGGCCTAATGTAATTTTTTTCATTGCCTTATCAAATAGGTATCATTGCATCCATGCAGGCTATGCTCGTTAAAAAGCTCAAAACAAACTATGCACATTGTTGCCTTGAATTATTTATCTCTATAGGATATATAGAAAGTAAATGTAATGCACATTTTCAGTTTGATGTACACTACATGACCAAAAGTATGTGGACACCTGCTCGTCAAACATCTCGTTCCAAAATCATCGGCCTTGATATGGAGTTGGTCCCCTCTTTGCTGCTAAATCAGCTGCCGTTCCAGTTCATCCCAAAGGTGTTCGATGGGGTTGAGGTCATGGTTCTGTGCAGGCCAGTCAAGTTCTTCCACACCGATCTCAACAAACCATTTCTGTATGGACCTCGGTTTGTGCACAGGGGCATTGTCATGCTGAAACAGGAAAGGGCCTTCCCCAAACTGTTGCCACAAAGTTGGAAGCACAGAATCGTCTAGAATGTAATTGTATGCTGTAGTGTTAAGATTTCCCTTCACTGGAACTAAGGGGCCTAGCCAGAACGATGAAAAACAGCCCCAGACCATTATTCCTCATCCACCAAACTTTACAGATGGCACTATGCATTGGGGCAGGTAGCTTTCTCCTGGCATGCGGCAAACCCAGATTTGTCTGTCGGACTGCCAGATGATGAAGCGTGATTCATCACTCCAGAGAACACGTTTCCACTGCTCCAGAGTCCAATGGCGGCGAGCTTTACACCACTCCAGCCGATGCTTGGCATTGCACATGGTGATTTTAGGCTTGTGTGCGGCTGCTCGGCCATGGAAACCATTTCATGAAGCTCCCGACGAACAGCTCTTGTGCTGACGTTGCTTCCAGAGGCAGTTTGGAACTCTGTAGTGAATGTTGCAACCGAGGAAAGATTATTTTTACACGCTTCAGCACTCTGCGGTCCCATTCTGTGATCTTTTGTGGCCTACCACTTTGCGGCTGAGCCATTGTTGCTTCTAGACGTTTCCACTTCACAATAACAGCACTTGCATCTGACCTGGGCAACTCTAGCAGGACAGAAATTTGACAAACTGACTGGTTGGAAAGGTGGCATCCCATGACAGTGCCACATTGAAAGTCACTGAGCTCTTTAGTAAGGCCATTCTACTGCCAATGTTTGTCTATGGAGATTGCATGGCCGTGTGCTCGATTTTATGCACCTGTCAGCAACAGGTGTGGCTGAAATAGCCGAATCCACTAATTTGAAGGGGTGTCCACATACTTTTGTATACATAGTGTATCAAGGCCTGTGCGCTAAACTTTCAAATGGTTTAAGTGTACTGTGATTGAAATGTCCTCTTCCTTTATTTCAGCAAAACATTTTCAACCCATTATTCCCCTTCTAAAGGGCGGAACAGCAAAAGGTGTAAAATACAGGAAAGACCGTCAGAGGTTTTTGGCAAGGTTTAGATATCCTCACTAAAGACTTGCACACTTTCCCACGCTTAAAATAAACCAAAGGAAGTGCGATTGTGTTGAAGACAGAGCATAAAAGAAGTGCTCTGTTGCACGTAACTCATCCTGGACAACAACACGTTCACATTTCCAAGTTTTATGTAACTGCAAAAGTCTGTATAAATTGCATGTATTTATACTGCTTAATTATATAATTCTAGTGCATAGGGCAGGCGACTAGATTCAGACTTGGGCTGAGTGAATGGTCGTGGGCTGTAAATACATTATAATAATATGTACACTGCAAATTAAACACAGCTAAGCCCAAAAAGAGAAAATAACAATCATTTCATAACTTGATTACATTGAGACACTATCACATCTCTTTTTTTTATTTTGGGTAATGCTTGGGAACATATTTCCTAAATTAAACTAATTTTAGCTGAATTCCTGATGATTTTACAGTATTTGTTTTACCAAAAACGAAAAGTTATTATATTTGTTTTACTAAAAACTTTGGGGAGCAAAACAAATTGATTAGCGGGCTGGTTTTGCAACGCATGACGCCTGTTGCCGAACCCTGGCATAGGGAGTATTTTTCATGCATCTGTAACAGTGCCACCTAGCGGTGGTCATGTATGGAGAGCACTACTCACCTTCAGGTAGATCCGCTGAAGGAGAATACCATGCTTCAATGATTAGAGAAAACGAACCCTAGAAGGACATGTGGGGAAAAAAACAAGGGTATACCATTTAAACTATTTATTTTTTACAGTTGCACATCTTTTTGTTTATTATTTTTTCTTTAAAAAAACGTATATTGAATGATATGTGTAGACTAGGCTAATAACATGTTATGACTTCATAAATCCTCATATTTCATATTATACACATCCATATAGGCTAGTGGAGTCCTTGGATTTATGCTTATGGACGCTCTTCACCACCTATCTCATTGTAAACACAGTTGGTCCATGTATCAATAGGCAGATACTGTATATTCTCAAGCACTTCAATTATAGGCAGTGCATAGCGTCTTACCGGCCATGCAAAGTGGGTGAGTGGCAGGCGAATAGGTTTAGTGAACGTGCCGTCCTCCATGACGCTGAACGAGTTGTTGCCTAGTACAGGTGTAACTACACTGCCGAAGTAGCAGTCACCTGGTGACACTACGGTCTGGTAGTTCTTCAAGCAAACTCGGAAAAAAGTCCTACAGGCTGGACTGCAAGCTATGCCGTTTGCTAGCAAACCTCTATTATTCTGAAACTGATGAAGATCAAGCTCGAATACACCAGATCCCAGAACCTGAAGGAGGATAATCAATTAATATATATAAAACAATATTGCTTTGCAAGCATTTATATTATGCATTATTATACGATTATTATATGGTATTATATTGTGCATTACAACACTATTGCTGTGTCAACATCCAGGCATGAACGATTCCAAAAATAACTGTAAAATTACCTGCGTAAAAATCGTTATAACAATTGCGATGATAAAGGTAAACCAAGTTGCCATTCTTTTCCACAGATCGGTTTGTATCCTTTAAAAAATAACCTGTTTTCGTCAGAGAGCTGCTATTCCAAGCAGTGATGGGATGATGATGAAATATGAAATTAGGAAAAGGGAAATAAATAAATCCTTCTTCAAAAACCTTTTGGACGAAACCCAGCTCCGCAATCCAAAACGCGCAGAATTTGAGAAACCCTTTTATCCAGACAGTGAGATGCAGGTTAAACGCATAACAGTAACGTCAATATCCACAGTTTAGTCATCCTTCTGTCTTTACCTTGACCTTCCATCATGATACTGCTGAAAAAGTGTTTTCTCTTGGCGTGTTGATGCAACTCTTGCGCTTTGCTTATACAGAAACACGCTTCTGGTGGCGCCAATATTGTTGTGAAAATGTGGCAGTACATCAGTCACAAAGCAGACTGTTTCTTAATGAAGGGTGTTTGATGCCTCGCTTACATTATATACTTATTATGAATAATGTTAATCAATGAACGCCGCCCCTTTTGCAACCAACCCTCATGTCAAATTATGCAACATCATATCATAGGAAAACGTCATCATGGCACGTTTTCCAAATATATATTTCAATTTGTCATGCTCCCAGCAGAGAGAAAAGATGTGTCAACCAATGGACACTTATGTCAATACATTTCAAGTCAATTGGAAAAGATCAACAAAATGGATGCTTATGTCAATACATTGCATTCAATGTGAAAATACAAGTGTCACATGGTGGATGCTTATGTCAATACATTGCAGTCAATGGGAAAAATATTTGTGTCATAGTTGACTTATGTCAATGCATTGCATTCAATGCGAAAATATCAAATCAAATTGTATTTATCACATGCGTCAAATACAACAGGTGTACAGTGAAATGCTTACTTACAAGCCCTTAACCAAGAATGCAGTTTTAAGAAAAATAAGTGTGAAGTAAAAAATAGATAAGTAAAAAATAGTAGCGAGGCTATATACAGGGGTACCAGTACAGAGTCAATGTGAGGAGGCTATATACAGGGGTACCAGTACAGAGTCAATGTGAGGAGGCTATATACAGGGGTACCAGTACAGAGTCAATGTGAGGAGGCTATATACAGGGGGTACCAGTACAGAGTCAATGTGAGGAGGCTATATATAGGGGTACCAGTACAGAGTCAATGTGAGGAGGCTATATACAGGGGTACCAATACAGAGTCAATGTGAGGAGGCTATATACAGGGGTACCGGTACAGAGTCAATGTGAGGAGGCTATATACAGGTGGTACCAGTACAGAGTCAATGTGAGGAGGCTATATACAGGGGGTACCGGTACAGAGTCAATGTGAGGAGTCTATATACAGGGGTACCGGTACAGAGTCAATGTGAGGAGGCTATATACAGGGGGTACCGGTACAGAGTCAATGTGAGGAGGCTATATACAGGGGTTACCGGTACAGAGTCAATGTGAGGAGGCTATATATAGGGGTACCAGTACAGAGTCAATGTGAGGAGGCTATATACAGGGGTACCAATACAGAGTCAATGTGAGGAGGCTATATACAGGGGGTACCGGTACAGAGTCAATGTGAGGAGGCTATATTCAGGGGGTACCGTTACAGAGTCAATGTGAGGAGGCTATATACAGGGAGTACCGTTACAGAGTCAATGTGAGTAGGCTATATACAGGGAGTACCAGTACAGAGTCAATGTGAGGAGGCTATATATAGGGGTACCAGTACAGAGTCAATGTGAGGAGGCTATATACAGGGGTACCAATACAGAGTCAATGTGAGGAGGCTATATACAGGGGTTACCGGTACAGAGTCAATGTGAGGAGGCTATATACAGGGGGTACCGGTACAGAGTCAATGTGAGGAGGCTATATACAGGGGGTACCAGTACAGAGTCAATGTGAGGAGGCTATATTCAGGGGGTACCGGTACAGAGTCAATGTGAGGAGGCTATATACAGGGAGTACCGTTACAGAGTCAATGTGAGGAGTCTATATATAGGGGGTACCGGTACAGAGTCAATGTGAGGAGGCTATATACAGGGGTACCGGTACAGAGTCAATGCGAGGAGGCTATATACAGGTGGTACCAGTACAGAGTCAATGCGAGGAGTCTATATACAGGGGGTACCGGTACCCAGTACAGAGTCAATGTGAGGAGTCTATATACAGGGTGTACCAGTACAGAGTCAATGTGAGGAGTCTATATACAGGGGTACCAGTACAGAGTCAATGTGCGGGGACTATATAAAGGTGGTACCAGTAAGAGTCAATGTGCGGGGGCTATATACAGGGGGTACCAGTACCCAGTACAGAGGCAATGTGAGAAGGCTATATACAGGGGGTACCAGTACAGAGTCAATGTGCGTGGGCTTTATACAGGGGGTACCAGTACAGAGTCAATGTGAGGAGGCTATATACAGGTGGTACCAGTACAGAGTCAATGCGAGGAGTCTATATACAGGGGGTACCGGTACAGAGTCAATGTGAGGAGGCTATATACAGGGGGTACCGGTACCCAGTACAGAGTCAATGTGAGGAGGCTATATACAGGGGGTACCGGTACAGAGTCAATGTGAGGAGTCTATATACAGGGGTACCGGTACAGAGTCAATGTGAGGAGGCTATTTACAGGGGGTACCGGTACAGAGTCAATGTGAGGAGGCTATATATAGGGGTACCAGTACAGAGTCAATGTGAGGAGGCTATATACAGGGATACCAGTACAGAGTCAATGTGAGGAGTCTATATACAGGGGGTACTGGTACAGAGTCAATGTGAGGAGTCTATATACATGGGGTACCGGTACAGAGTCAATGTGAGGAGGCTATATACAGGGGGCACCGGTACCCAGTACAGAGTCAATGTAAGAGGAGTCTATATACAGGGGGTACCGGTACAGAGTCAATGTGAGGAGGCTATATACAGGGGGTACCGGTACCCAGTACAGAGTCAATGTGAGGAGTCTATATACAGGGTGTACCAGTACAGAGTCAATGTGAGGAGGCTATATACAGGGGGTACCGGTACCCAGTACAGAGTCAATGTGAGGAGTCTATATACAGGGGGTACTGGTACAGAGTCAATGTGAGGAGTCTATATACATGGGGTACAGGTACAGAGTCAATGTGAGGAGTCTATATACAGGGGGTACCGGTACCCAGTACAGAGTCAATGTGAGGAGTCTATATACAGGGTGTACCAGTACAGAGTCAATGTGAGGAGTCTATATACAGGGGTACCAGTACAGAGTCAATGTGCGGGGACTATATAAAGGTGGTACCAGTAAGAGTCAATGTGCGGGGGCTATATACAGGGGGTACCAGTACCCAGTACAGAGGCAATGTGAGAAGGCTATATACAGGGGGTACCAGTACAGAGTCAATGTGCGTGGGCTTTATACAGGGGGTACCAGTACAGATTCAATGTGAGGAGGCTATATACAGGTGGTACCAGTACAGAGTCAATGCGAGGAGTCTATATACAGGGGGTACCGGTACAGAGTCAATGTGAGGAGGCTATATACAGGGGGTACCGGTACCCAGTACAGAGTCAATGTGAGGAGGCTATATACAGGGGGTACCGGTACAGAGTCAATGTGAGGAGTCTATATACAGGGGTACCGGTACAGAGTCAATGTGAGGAGGCTATTTACAGGGGGTACCGGTACAGAGTCAATGTGAGGAGGCTATATACAGGGTACCAGTACAGAGTCAATGTGAGGAGGCTATATACAGGGATACCAGTACAGAGTCAATGTGAGGAGTCTATATACAGGGGGTACTGGTACAGAGTCAATGTGAGGAGTCTATATACATGGGGTACCGGTACAGAGTCAATGTGAGGAGGCTATATACAGGGGGTACCGGTACCCAGTACAGAGTCAATGTAAGTGGAGTCTATATACAGGGGGTACCGGTACAGAGTCAATGTGAGGAGGCTATATACAGGGGGCACCGGTACCCAGTACAGAGTCAATGTAAGAGGAGTCTATATTCAGGGGGTACCGGTACAGAGTCAATGTGAGGAGGCTATATACAGGGGGTACCGGTACCCAGTACAGAGTCAATGTGAGGAGTCTATATACAGGGTGTACCAGTACAGAGTCAATGTGAGGAGGCTATATACAGGGGGTACCGGTACCCAGTACAGAGTCAATGTGAGGAGTCTATATACAGGGGGTACTGGTACAGAGTCAATGTGAGGAGTCTATATACATGGGGTACCGGTACAGAGTCAATGTGAGGAGGCTATATACAGGGGGTACCGGTACCCAGTACAGAGTCAATGTAAGTGGAGTCTATATACAGGGGGTACCGGTACAGAGTCAATGTGAGGAGGCTATATACAGGGGTACCGGTACAGAGTCAATGTGAGGAGGCTATATACAGGTGGTACCAGTACAGAGTCAATGCGAGGAGTCTATATACAGGGGGTACCGGTACCCAGTACAGAGTCAATGTGAGGAGTCTATATACAGGGTGTACCAGTACAGAGTCAATGTGAGGAGTCTATATACCTGGGTACCAGTACAGAGTCAATGTGAGGAGTCTATATACAGGGGTACCAGTACAGAGTCAATGTGCGGGGACTATATAAAGGTGGTACCAGTAAGAGTCAATGTGCGGGGGCTATATACAGGGGGTACCAGTACCCAGTACAGAGGCAATGTGAGAAGGCTATATACAGGGGGTACCAGTACAGAGTCAATGTGCGTGGGCTTTATACAGGGGGTACCAGTACAGAGTCAATGTGAGGAGGCTATATACAGGTGGTACCAGTACAGAGTCAATGCGAGGAGTCTATATACAGGGGGTACCGGTACAGAGTCAATGTGAGGAGGCTATATACAGGGGGTACCGGTACCCAGTACAGAGTCAATGTGAGGAGGCTATATACAGGGGGTACCGGTACAGAGTCAATGTGAGGAGTCTATATACAGGGGTACCGGTACAGAGTCAATGTGAGGAGGCTATATACAGGGGGTACCGGTACAGAGTCAATGTGAGGAGGCTATATACAGGGGTTACCAGTACAGAGTCAATGTGAGGAGGCTATATATAGGGGTACCAGTACAGAGTCAATGTGAGGAGGCTATATACAGGGGTACCAATACAGAGTCAATGTGAGGAGGCTATATACAGGGGGTACCGGTACAGAGTCAATGTGAGGAGGCTATATTCAGGGGGTACCGTTACAGAGTCAATGTGAGGAGGCTATATACAGGGAGTACCGTTACAGAGTCAATGTGAGGAGGCTATATACAGGGAGTACCGTTACAGAGTCAATGTGAGGAGGCTATATACAGGGAGTACCAGTACAGAGTCAATGTGAGGAGGCTATATATAGGGGTACCAGTACAGAGTCAATGTGAGGAGGCTATATACAGGGGTACCAATACAGAGTCAATGTGAGGAGGCTATATACAGGGGTTACCGGTACAGAGTCAATGTGAGGAGGCTATATACAGGGGGTACCGGTACAGAGTCAATGTGAGGAGGCTATATACAGGGGGTACCAGTACAGAGTCAATGTGAGGAGGCTATATACAGGGGGTACCGGTACAGAGTCAATGTGAGGAGGCTATATACAGGGAGTACCGTTACAGAGTCAATGTGAGGAGTCTATATATAGGGGGTACCGGTACAGAGTCAATGTGAGGAGGCTATATACATGGGTACCGGTACAGAGTCAATGTGAGGAGGCTATATAAAGGTGGTACCAGTAAGAGTCAATGTGCGGGGGCTATATACAGGGGGTACCAGTACCCAGTACAGAGGCAATGTGAGAAGGCTATATACAGGGGGTACCAGTACAGAGTCAATGTGCGTGGGCTTTATACAGGGGGTACCAGTACAGAGTCAATGTGAGGAGGCTATATACAGGTGGTACCAGTACAGAGTCAATGCGAGGAGTCTATATACAGGGGGTACCGGTACAGAGTCAATGTGAGGAGGCTATATACAGGGGGTACCGGTACCCAGTACAGAGTCAATGTGAGGAGTCTATATACAGGGGGTACTGGTACAGAGTCAATGTGAGGAGTCTATATACATGGGGTACCGGTACAGAGTCAATGTGAGGAGGCTATATACAGGGGTTGCCGGTACCCAGTACAGAGTCAATGTAAGTGGGGTCTATATACAGGGGGTACCGGTACAGAGTCAATGTGAGGAGGCTATATACAGGGGGCACCGGTACCCAGTACAGAGTCAATGTAAGAGGAGTCTATATACAGGGTGTACCGGTACAGAGTCAATGTGAGGAGGCTATATACAGGGGGTACCGGTACCCAGTACAGAGTCAATGTGAAGAGTCTATATACAGGGTGTACCAGTACAGAGTCAATGTGAGGAGGCTATATACAGGGGGTACCGGTACAGAGTCAATGTGAGGAGGCTATATACAGGGGGTACCGGTACCCAGTACAGAGTCAATGTGAGGAGTCTATATATAGGGGGTACCGGTACCCAGTACAGAGTCAATGTGAGGAGTCTATATATAGGGGGTACCGGTACAGAGTCAATGTGAGGAGGCTATATACAGGGGTAACGGTACAGAGTCAATGTGAGGAGGCTATATACAGGTGGTACCAGTACAGAGTCAATGCGAGGAGTCTATATACAGGGGGTACCGGTACCCAGTACAGAGTCAATGTGAGGAGTCTATATACAGGGTGTACCAGTACAGAGTCAATGTGAGGAGTCTATATACAGGGGTACCAGTACAGAGTCAATGTGCGGGGACTATATAAAGGTGGTACCAGTAAGAGTCAATGTGCGGGGGCTATATACAGGGGGTACCAGTACCCAGTACAGAGGCAATGTGAGAAGGCTATATACAGGGGGTACCAGTACAGAGTCAATGTGCATGGGCTTTATACAGGGGGTACCAGTACAGAGTCAATGTGAGGAGGCTATATACAGGTGGTACCAGTACAGAGTCAATGCGAGGAGTCTATATACAGGGGGTACCGGTACAGAGTCAATGTGAGGAGGCTATATACAGGGGGTACCGGTACCCAGTACAGAGTCAATGTGAGGAGGCTATATACAGGGGGTACCGGTACAGAGTCAATGTGAGGAGGCTATATACAGGGGTACCAGTACAGAGTCAATGTGAGGAGGCTATATACAGGGGTACCAGTACAGAGTCAATGTGAGGAGTCTATATACAGGGGGTACCGGTACCCAGTACAGAGTCAATGTGAGGAGTCTATATACAGGGGGTACTGGTACAGAGTCAATGTGAGGAGGCTATATACAGGGGGTACCGGTACCCAGTACAGAGTCTATGTAAGTGGAGTCTATATACAGGGGGTACCGGTACAGAGTCAATGTGAGGAGGCTATATACAGGGGGCACCGGTACCCAGTACAGAGTCAATGTAAGAGGAGTCTATATACAGGGGGTACCGGTACAGAGTCAATGTGAGGAGGCTATATACAGGGGGTACCGGTACCCAGTACAGAGTCAATGTGAGGAGTCTATATACAGGGTGTACCAGTACAGAGTCAATGTGAGGAGGCTATATACAGGGGGTACCGGTACCCAGTACAGAGTCAATGTAAGAGGAGTCTATATACAGGGGGTACCGGTACAGAGTCTATGTGAGGAGGCTATATACAGGGGGTACCGGTATCCAGTACAGAGTCAATGTGAGGAGGCTATATACAGGGGTACCAGTACAGAGTCAATGTGCGGGGGCTATATACAGGGGGTACCGGTAAGAGTCAATGTGCGGGGGCTATATACAGGGGGTACCGGTACCCAGTACAGAGTCAATGTGAGGAGGCTATATACAGGGGTACCAGTACAGAGTCAATGTGCGGGGGCTATATACAGGGGGTACCGGTACAGAGTCAATGTGAGGAGGCTATATACAGGGGGTACCAGTATCCAGTACAGAGTCAATGTGAGGAGGATATATACAGTGGGTACCGGTACAGAGTCAATGTGCGTGGGCTTTATACAGGGGGTACCAGTACAGAGTCAATGTGAGGAGGCTATATTCAGGGGGTACCGTTACAGTTTCAATGTGAGGAGGCTATATACAGGGAGTACCGGTACAGAGTCAATGTTAGGAGGCTATATACAGGGGGTACCAGTACAGAGTCAATGTGAGGAGTCTATATACAGGGGTACCAGTACAGAGTCAATGTGCGGGGACTATATAAAGGTGGTACCAGTAAGAGTCAATGTGCGGGGGCTATATACAGGGGGTACCAGTACCCAGTACAGAGGCAATGTGAGAAGGCTATATACAGGGGGTACCAGTACAGAGTCAATGTAAGGAGTCTATATACATGGGGTACCGGTACAGAGTCAATGTGAGGAGGCTATATACAGGGGTACCAGTACAGAGTCAATGTGCGGGGGCTATATACAGGGGGTACCGGTACAGAGTCAATGTGAGGAGGCTATATACAGGGGGTACCAGTATCCAGTACAGAGTCAATGTGAGGAGGCTATATACAGTGGGTACCGGTACAGAGTCAATGTGCGTGGGCTTTATACAGGGGGTACCAGTACAGAGTCAATGTGAGGAGGCTATATTCAGGGGGTACCGTTACAGAGTCAATGTGAGGAGGCTATATACAGGGAGTACCGGTACAGAGTCAATGTGAGGAGGCTATATACAGGTGGTACCAGTACAGAGTCAATGTGCGGGGGCACCGGTTAGTCGAGGAAATTGAGGTAATATGTACATGTAGGTAGAGTTAAAGTGACTATGCATAGATAATAAACAGAGAGTAGTAGCAGCATAAAAGATGGGGGTGGGAGAGTGGGCAATGCAAATAGTCTGGGTAGCCATTTGATAAGCTGTTCAGGAGTCCTTTGGCTTGTGGGTAGAAGCTGTTAAGAAGCCTTTTGGACCTAGACTTGGCGCTCCGGTACCGCTTGCCGCGTGGTAGCAGAGAGAACAGTCTATCACTAGGGTGGCTGGAGTTTTTGACAATTTTTAGGGCCTTCCTCTGACACCACCTGGTATAGAGGTATTGGATGGCAGGAAGCTTGGCCCCAGTGATGTACTGGGCTGTACGCACTACCCTCTGTTGTGCCTTTGGTTCGTAGGCTGAGCAGTTGCCATACCAGGCAGTGATGCAACCAGTCAGGATGCTCTCGATGGTGCAGCTGTCACATGGTTGATGTGTGTCACATGGTTGATGCTTATGTCAATACATTCAATGGGAAAAGAAAAGTGTCATATTGTTGATGCTTATGTCAATACATTTTCAGTCAATGGGAAAATATGAGTGTTAACCATTTTTACATTTATAAAGCTACAGACTCAGTGCTTCAAAATTGTATATCATACACTGCAGTTGGGGGGAAACATGGGAAAGTAAGTTTTTAAAATTTTTTCAACTTGTTATCCCACTTTGGAGACGAGCACTAGATAATGCCCTTGAATGATTTTCACATTTTCTAGAGCGCTCTTCTTTGTTTACGCCCCTATTCAGCATTGTTCACACCCTCTTATGCCTTAGCCCCACCCATCTCTTTAAGTATCCACATGTAAATGCAGGATTCAGAATGTCATTGTCCTCCAGAAAGTAGTCTCTCTATTACCTCCCTTCATTATCTCAGCCAATAATAGATCCTGCGTTTCTCCCTACATAGCGCAGTGCTTTCTCCTTGGCTAAACTAGGCTCCTAATGAACTTTTTTATTATCCATATTTACAAGTTAAGGCGTATGAAAGCGATTACAGCCTCGAGTCTTCTTGGGTATGGCGCTACAAACTTGGCATACCTGTATTTGGGGAGTTTCTCATTTTACATTTACATTTTAGTCATTTAGCAGACGCTCTTATCCAGAGCGACTTACAGTTAGTGCATGCTTTTTTCTCCCATTCTCCTCTGCATACTTTTTTCTCCCATTCTCCTCTGCAGATCCTCTCAAGCTCTGTCAGGTTGTATGGGGAGCGCTGCAAAGCTACAGTGCATTCGTAAAGTATTCAGACCCCTAGACTTTTTCCACATTTTGTTACGTTACAGCCTTATCCTAAAATTGAAGAAATCATTTTTTTTCCTCATCAATCTACACACAATACCCAATAATGACAAAGCAAAATGTATAAAAAATAAAAGTGATA
Organism: Thymallus thymallus; assembly: GCA_023634145.1. Taxonomy (NCBI): domain Eukaryota; kingdom Metazoa; phylum Chordata; class Actinopteri; order Salmoniformes; family Salmonidae; genus Thymallus; species Thymallus thymallus. The sequence continues at coordinate 19,468,931 of CM042405.1, read as the reverse complement.
TATCACATTTACATAAGTGGTTGAGTTAATGCCAAGAGTGCAAAGCTGTCATCAAGACAAAGGGTGGCTTCTTTGAAGAATCTCAAATATAAAACATATTTTGATTTTGGTTACTACATGTTTACGTATGTTATTTCATACTTTTGAGGTTTTCACTATTATTCTACAATGTAGAAAATAGTAAAAATATAGATAAACCCTGGAATGAGTAGGTGTGTCCAAACATTTGACTGGTTATATATATATATATATACACACACAGTGGGGAGAACAAGTATTTGATACACTGCAGATTTTGCAGGTTTTCCTACTTACAAAGCATGTAGAGGTCTGTATTTTTTATCATAGGTACACTTCAACTGTGAGAGACGGAATCTAAAACAAAAATCCAGAAAATCACATTGTATGATTTTTAAATAATAAATTTTTATTATTTTTTATTGCATGACATAAGTATTTGATCACCTACCAACCAGTAAGAATTCCGGCTCTCACAGACCTGTTCGTTTTTCTTTAAGAAGCCCTCCTGTTCTCCACTCATTACCTGTATTAACTGCACCTGTTTGAACTCGTTACCTGTATAAAAGACACCTGTCCACACACTCAATCAAACAGACTCCAACCTCTCCACAATGGCCAAGACCAGAGAGCTGTTTAAGGACATCAGGGATAAAATTGTAGACCTGCACAAGGCTGGGATGGGCTACAGGACAATAGGCAAGTAGCTTGGTGAGAAGGCAACAACTGTTGGCGCAATTATTAGAAAATGGAAGAAGTTCAAGATGACGGTCAATCTCCCTCGGTCTGGGGCACCATGCAAGATCTCACCTCGTGGGGCACCAATGATCATGAGGAAGGTGAGGGATCAGCCCAGAACTACACGGCAGGACCTGGTCAATGACCTGAAGAGAGCTGGGACCTCAGTCTCAAAGAAAACCATTAGTAACACACTACGCCGTCATGGATTAAAATCCTGCAGCGCACGCAAGGTCCCCCTGCTCAAGCCAGCGCATGTCCAGGCCCGTCTAAAGTTTGCCAATGACCATCTGGATGATCCAGAGGAGGAATGGGAGAAGGTCATGTGGTCTGATGAGACAAAAATAGAGCTTTTTGGTCTAAACTCCACTCGCCGTGTTTGGAGGAAGAAGAAGGATGAGTACAACCCCAAGAACACCATCCCAACCGTGAAGCATGGAGGTGGAAACATCATTCTTTGGGGATGCTTTTCTGCAAAGGGGACAGGACGACTGCACCGTATTGAGGGGAGGATGGATGGGGCCATGTATCGCGAGATCTTGGCCAACAACCTCCTTCCCTCAGTAAGAGCATTGAAGATGGGTCGTGGCTGGGTCTTCCAGCATGACAACGACCCGAAACACACAGCCAGGGCAACTAAGGAGTGGCTCCGTAAGAAGCATCTCAAGGTCCTGGAGTGGCCTAGCCAGTCTCCAGACCTGAACCCAATAGAAAATCTTTGGAGGGAGCTGAAAGTCTGTATTGCCCAGCGACAGCCCCGAAACCTGAAGGATCTGTATGGAGGAGTGGGCCAAAATCCCTGCTGCAGTGTGTGCAAACCTGGTCAAGAACTACAGGAAACGTATGATCTCTGTAATTGCACCAAATATTAATTGTACCAAATATTAAGTTCTGCTTTTCTGATGTATCAAATACTTATGTCATGCAATAAAATGCAAATTAATACTTAAAAATCATACAATGTGATTTTCTGGATTTTTGTTTTAGATTCCGTCTCTCACAGTTGAAGTGTACCTATGATTAAAAATTACAGACCTCTACATGCTTTGTAATTAGGAAAACCTGCATAATCGGCAGTGTATCAAATACTTGTTCTCCCCACTGTATATATATCTATATCTCACACACACACACACACACACACACACACACACACACACACACACACACACACACACACATGGCATACCTGTACAGAGTCCATGTGCAGGGCTAGGAGGTAATTGAGCTAGATATGTGCATATGAGTAGGGGTAAAGTGACTAGGCAAGAGGATAGATAATATGCAGTAGCAGAGTCTAAAGAGTTAGTGCAAAGAGGGGTAGTATTTGGCTAGCTATTTAGCATCGGTACCACTTGCCGTGCGGTAGCAGAGAGAACAATCTATGACTTGGGTGGCTGGAGTCTGACAATTGTTAGGGCTCTTCTCTGACACCACCTGGAATAGAAGTCCTGGATGGCAAGTAGCTTGACCAAGCAGTTCCCATACCAAGCATTGATGCAGGCAGTCAAGATGCAGCTGTATACATTTTTGGGGATCTGAGGGCCTTTGCCAAATCTTCACGACTGTGTTGGTGTGTGTGTTAATACTTTAGTGATGTGGATACCGAGGAACTTTAAGCTCTCGACACAATCCACTACAGCCCTGTTGATGTGGATGGGGGCTTGCTCGGCTCTCCGTTTCCTTTAGTCCACGATCAGCTCCTTTGTCTTGCTGATGTTGAGGGAAAGGTTTATTGTCCCGGCACCAAACTGCCAGATCACTGACCTCCTCCCTATAGGATGTCTCATCGTTGTTGGTGATCAGGCCTACCTGACATATTAATGATGGTGTTGGAGTTGTGTGTGACAACGCAGTCGTGGGTGAACAGGGAGTACAGAAGGGGACTGAGCATGCAGCCCTGAGGGTCCACCGTGTTGAGGGTCAGCTTGGCGGATGTATTGTTTCCTACCCTCACCACCTTGGGGCGGACCGTCAGGAAGTCCAGGATCCAGTTGCAGAGGGAGATGTTCATTCCCAGTGTCCTGAGCTTAGTGATGAGCTTGGAGGCCACTATGGTGTTAAATGCTGAGTTGTAGTCAATGAACAACATTCTCACATTTCCCAGGTGGAAAAGGATAGAAAACAATACCTCCGCCATTCTGACCCTCAATTGCGTCATCTGTGGATCTGTTGGTTCACTATGCGAATTAGAGTGGGTCCAGGGTGTCTGGGATGATGTGTCTGAGATGATGTGAGCAATGATGAGCAACCTTTCAAAGCAGTTCATGGCTACAGATGTGAGTGCTACGCCCGTAGTCATTTAGACAGGTAACCTAGGCCTTCTTCGGCACAGAGACTATGGTGGTCTGCTTGAAACATGTAGGTATTACAGAAAGGGTCAGGGAGAGGTTAAAAATGTCAGTGAAAACACTTGCCAGCTGATCAGTGCATGCTCTGAGTACCTGTCCTGGTAATACATCTAGCCCCGCGGCCTTGTGAACGCTAATCTGTTTAAAGGTCTTACATCGGCTGCGGAGAGCGAGACTACACGTTAGTCCGGAACAGCTGGTGCTCTCATACATGGTTCAGTGTTACTTTCCTTGAAGCAGCATAAAAGGCAATTTGCTCATCTGGTAGGCTCACATCACTGGGCAGCTCGCAGCTGGATTTCCCCTTGTAATCCGTGATAGTTTGCAAGCCCTGCCACATCCGATGAGCATCAGAGCTGGCGTTGTAGGATTCAATCTTTGTCCTATATTGACGTTTTGCCTGTTTGATGGCTCATCGTAGTGTGATTTCTTATAAGCTTTCGATTTAGCGTACCGCTCCTTGAAAGCAGCAGCTCTAGCCTTTAGCTCAATGCGGATGTTGCCTGTAATCCATGGATTCTGGTTGGGATATGTACGTACGGTCACTGTAGGGACGACATCGTCAATGCACTTATTAATGATGCCGGTGACTGATATGGTAAACTCCTCAATGTTATTGGATGAATCCCGGAACATATTCCACTCTGGGTTAGCGAAACAGTCCTGTAGCTTAGCATCTGCTTCATCGGAACACTTCTGTATTGAGCGTGTCACTGTTACTTCCTGTTTGAGTTTTTACTTGGAAGTAAGAGAGATGTGTTTCTGTGTGTGGAGTAAAGGTGATCAAGGGTTTTCTCGCCTCTAATTGCACAGGTGACATGCTGGTAAAAATGAGGTAAAATTAATTTAAGTTTCCCTGCATTCAAATCACTGGCTACGAAAAGCATGTGAAAGTGCTCTGGATGTGCATTTTCCTGTTTGCTTATGGCCCTATTCAGCTCGTTGAGTGCGGTCTTAGTGACAGAATCGGTTTGTGGTGGTAAATAGACAGCTACGAAAAATATACAGTGCCTATAGAAAGTCTATACCCCCCTTGGATTTCTTCACATTTTATTGTATTACAAAGTGGGATTAGTCAATGATATACACAAAATACTGTGATGTAAAAGTGGGAGAAAAATTCTAACATTTGTTTACAATAAAACATTTTTTTCCCAACTTGATTAGATACAGTAAGTATTCACCCCCCCTGAGTCAATACATGTTAGAAACACCTTTGGCAGTGATTACAGCTGTGAGTCTTCCTGGGTAAGTCTCATAAGATCTTTGCACTCCTGTATTGTGCAATATTTGCCCATTATTCTTTTCAAAATTCTTCATTCTCTGTCAATGTGTAGACAGCAATTTCCAAGTCTTGATAAATATTTTCAAGCAGATTTAAATCAAAACTGTAACTTGGCCACTCATAAACATTCACTGTCTTCTTGGTAACAACTCCAGTGTAGATTTGGCTTTGTGTTGTAGGTTATTGTCCTGCTGAAACGTAAATTCCTCTCCCAGTGTCTGGTGTATTGCCAGTTCTTAGCTCTGTCCCGTTTCTTTTCTTCCTGAGAAACTCCCCAGTCTTTGCCGATTTCAAGCATACCCATACCATGACACAGCCACAACCATGCTTGAAAATAGGCAGGCAGTTACTCAGTTATGTGTTGTGTTGGATTTGCCCAAAACATTCCTTTGGTGTGTTTTTTTGCAGTGTTACTTTAGTGCCTTGTTGCATACATACAGTGGGGAGAACAAGTATTTGATACACTGCCAATTTTGCAGGTTTTCCTACTTACAAAGCATGTAGAGGTCTGTAATTTTTATCATAGGTACACTCCAACTGTGAGAGACGAAATTTAAAACAAAAATCCAGAAAATCACATTGTATGATTTTTTTAATAATTAATTTGCATTTTATTGCATGACATAAGTATTTGATCACCTACCAACCAGTAAGAATTCCGGCTCTCACAGACCTGATAGTTTTTCTTTAAGAAGCCCTCCTGTTCTCCACTCATTACCTGTATTAACTGCACCTGTTTGAACTCGTTACCTGTATAAAAGACACCTGTCTACACACTCAATCAAACAGACTCCAACCTCTCCACAATGGCCAAGGCCAGAGAGCTGTGTAAGGACATCAGGGATAAAATTGTAGACCTGCACAAGGCTGGGATGGGCTACAGGACAATAGGCAAGCAGCTTGGTGAGAAGGCAACAACTGTTGGCGCAATTATTAGAAAATGGAAGAAGTTCAAGATGACGGTCAACCTCCCTCGGTCTGGGGCACCATGCAAGATCTCACCTCGTGGGGCATCAATGATCATGAGGAAGGTGAGGGATCAGCCCAGAACTACACTGCAGGACCTGGTCAATGACCTGAAGAGAGCTGGGACCACAGTCTCAAAGAAAACCATTAGTAACACACTACGCCGTCATGGATTAAAATCCTGCAGCGCACGCAAGGTCCCCCTGCTCAAGCCAGCGCATGTCCAGGCCCGTCTGAAGTTTGCCAATGACCATCTGGATGATCCAGATGAGGAATGGGAGAAGGTCGTGTGGTCTGATGAGACAAAAATTGTGCTTTTTGGTCTAAACTCCACTCGCCGTGTTTGGAGGAAGAAGAAGGATGAGTACAACCCCAAGAACACCATCCCAACCGTGAAGCATGGAGGTGGAAACATCATTCTTTGGGGATGCTTTTCTGCAAAGGGGACAGGACGACTGCACCGTATTGAGGGGAGGATGGATGGGGCCATGTATTGCGAGATCTTGGCCAACAACCTCCTTCCCTCAGTAAGAGCATTGAAGATGGGTCGTGGCTGGGTCTTCCAGCATGACAATGACCCGAAACACACAGCCAGGGCAACTAAGGAGTGGCTCCGTAAGAAGCATCTCAAGGTCCTGGAGTGGCCTAGCCAGTCTCCAGACCTGAACCCAATAGAAAATCTTTGGAGGGAGCTGAAAGTCTGTATTGCCCAGCGACAGCCCCGAAACCTGTATGGAGGAGTGGGCCAAAATACCTGCTGCAGTGTGTGCAAACCTGGTCAAGAACTACAGGAAACGTATGATCTCTGTAATTGCAAACAAAGGTTTCTGTACCAAATATGAAGTTCTGCTTTTCTGATGTATCAAATACTTATGTCATGCAATAAAATGCCAATTAATTACTAAAAAATCATACAATGTGATTTTCAGAATTTTTGTTTTAGATTCCATCACTCACAGTTGAAGAGTACCTATGATAAAAATTACAGACTTCTACATGCTTTGTAAGTGGGAAAACCTGCAAAATTGGCAGTGTATCAAATACTTGTTCTCCCCACTGTATGCATGTTTGGGAATATTTTGATCCTGTATATTTTTATTTTTATTTTCACTGTGTTATTTAGGTCATTATTGTGGAGTCACTACAATGTTGTTGATCCATCCTCAGTTTTCTCCCATCACAGCCATTGCACTATTTTAAAATCACCAATGGCCACATGGTGACAGACTTAAGCATTTTCCTTACTGTCCTGCAGCTCAGTTTAGAAGGACGACTCCATCTTTGATGTGTCTGGGTGGTTTAATACATCTTTCACAGCACAATTATTAACTTGACCATGCTTCAAGATATATTCAATGTCTGATTAGTTTTTGTTACCCATCTACCAATAGTTGCCTTTCTTTATGAGGCTTTCGATAAGCTCCCTGGTCTTTGTAGTTGAATCTGTGCTTGAAATTCAATACTTGACTGAGGGACCTTACAGATATTGTATGTATGGGGACAGAGGAAGGGATAGTCATAAGAAAAGTAATGTCAACCCCTATTAATTCACACAGTGAGTCCATATAACTTATGTGAAGCCACATTTTACTTCTGAACTAATTCTACAAAGGGGGGGGGGGAATACTTATGCAACAACTATTTTTGTTATTACATTTTTATTAATTTGTAGAATGTTCTTTTCACTTTGACATTATGGAGTATTTTGTGTAGATCAATCAATGACCAAAAATTACAATTAAATCTATTTCAATCCCACTTTGTAATGCAACAAAATCTGAATAAAGTTCAAGGGGGTATAGACTTTCTATAGGCAATGTAGATTATAAACTCTCTTGGTAAATAGTGTGGTCATGAGGTAATCTTACTCATGCGAGCAAAAACTCGAGACTTCCTTAATGTCTTGTGTAGGTGACCAGTATGGTCTCAGACAAGTGTACAGGCTTCGGTTTCAGAGGCTACTGATGCCACAATAATCATACCAACACACAACAAATACTACTGAGAGATACAGTACATGTGGGTCTAAGGAGATGCAATATGTAGTGTTTGACATTTTGAGTTTTTACAACATTGGGTCTCACAGGTTTAAACATCTCCACCCAAAGCCCTTGCGCTACCGCCGCTTCTTCCTAACCCGAGCTTCATGTCCACTCCCGGCTCAACCCTAGCACTTAACGTATGGGATCGTTCAACAGACACTCTTGATGAATGCAAGCCTACACTTGACCATGTGAAATTAACTCGTAACAGTGAAAACAGAGAACAAGGCCTTCCTTCCCTAGAAAAGCATTACCTACAGCCCACTACGATTGAGCTAGCTAACCGTCCTTCCACACAACTCATTGTGACCTTATAGGGGATGCCCTGTGTTGAGGTTCAGCTTCCTTAACATGGTCCTTCATTCTCCCTGCATTTACACAAGAACTGTCTTCCATCCTCTGTAGAAATGTAAATTCTTAACGTAAAGGCTTGTCCCCAAGAGGCCGTATATTTAATTTCAGCTTCATGCGATTGAAATGCGTCCAGAGGGAGCTGAAGTTGTGGATTGCTGAGGGGAAGAGAGGGTATAAGGAGAAGATGGAGGACAAGCTGAGGCAGAGCCAGGTGAGAGAGGTGTGGAAGGGTATGACAAATATCACTGGCTTCAAAAAGTCAAACAGTGGGCAGACGGAGGAGACCCAGGACCTAGCCAATGAGCTGAACCAATTTTTTAACAGGTTCGATACTGGCCCTGTCCACCTCCCTTCCAGCTCCCCAGGCCACACACCCTCACGGCTGTCCCACCCCCAATTTGCTCACAACATCTCTGAGACAATCGGCGACCCCACCTCCAGCCCTGCTCCCTCTGGACTGATCCTCAACACCCCCCTTACCCCCACTTCCCCACCTGGGCTGGCTTTCATCACCAACCAAGTGAAGAGAGAGCTGGAGAGACTACATCAGTGGAAAGCGGCGGGCCCTGATGGCATCAGCCCAAGGGTGCTTAGGGTCTGTGCTGACCAACTGTGTGGAATACTTCAGCGTCCCTTCAACCTTAGCCTGAGCCTGGAAAGGGTGTGCCCAAAAAGGCACACCCCACTGTCCTGAATGACTTCAGACCTGTAGCGCTAACATCCCACATCATGAAGACCCTGGAAAGGTTAGTCCTCGCTCAGACCCCTGGTGTGTACATCACTGGACCCCCTGCAGTTCGCATACCAGCACAACATCGGGGTGGATGATGCTATCATCTACCTTCTGCAGAGGGCCTATTCTCACCTGGACAACGCAGGTTGCACTGTGAGGGTTATGTTTTTTGACTTCTCCAGTGCCTTCAACACCATTCAGCCCCTGCTACTGGGTGAGAAGATGAAAATGAAGAGGATGAAAGTGGAAGGACCCTTAGTCTCCTGGGTCACGGACTACCTGACCGGTAGGCCACAATTTGTGCGACTACAGAGCTGTGTGTCAGAACGGGCAGTGAGCAACACAGGGTCCCCCCAGGGAACGGTCCTGTGCCCCTTCCTGTTCACCCTCTACACCTCGGACTTCAGATATAACTCTGAAACATGCCACCTACAGACGTTCTCGGATGACTCCGCAATTGTAAGGTGCTTCATGGGTGTGCAGGAGGAGGAGTACAGGAGCACAATCAGTGACTTTGTGTTGTGGTGTGAGCAGAACCACCTTCAGCTCAACATCAGCAAAACAAAGGAGATGGTGGTGGACTTCAGGAGAACCAAGGCACAACTGACTGCAGTCCCTATACAGGGGATGGATGTGGAAATGGTTGGGTCATACAAGTTCCTGGAAGTCCATATGGACAACAGGCTGGAATGGGCTGGTAAAACCGGGGCCCTGTACAAAAAGGGCCAGAGCCGACTCTACTTTCTGAGGAGGCTCAGGTCCTTCAACGTGTGCGGAAAACTACTGCATACCTTCTACCAGTCTGTGGTGGCCAGTGCAATCTTTTTTGCAGTGGTGTGCTGGGGAGCCAACATAAAAGCCGGTGATGCTTCTCGGGTAAATAAGCTGATCAGGAAGGCTAGCTCTGTCCTGGGGATGAGCCTTGACACTCTAGAGGAGGTGGCAGAGAGACGGATCCTGGCCAAACTGCTGGCCATCATGGACAACGTCACCCACCCTCTGCATGCCATGGTTATCAAGAAAAGGAGCACCTTCAGTCACAGACTGATCCCACCACGGTGTGCCAAAGAGCGCTACAGGAGGTCCTTCCTGCCGGCGGCTATTAGACTATTTATTGCCTCACCAGGGTGCCGTGCCGTCGGCAACACAGACCTGGAACTGTTTGGGTGTTAGGACCTAGCTTAACAATTGTGCATCCATCCGTGAGTAACTCTGGTCCATAATCACTCATTCACTCAGGACCTATTTATTCATTCAGGCCTGTATATACTTACTCATGTACAGTTGTTATATCATATCACATGCAATATTGCAAGTAATTCTTGGACTTAACTTACGTAGTCATTCACTCAGGAATGCATTTTAGTATCCTGTCAGTTGTATCTTTTTTTTTTTTCATTGCTTTTAGTATATCGAATGTGCAATACGTGCAGTTATCTGTAATTAAACCCTGTGCACTAAGGACTGTATTTTAAGGGAATTACTATTATTACCCCAAATTATATCATACACACATTTAGCTATTTAAGTATCTCTTCCTGTAATTTACCTGTACAGTTAATGTAACCATGCAAATATTCACTTACCTGTAAATTTGACTGTATATTTACCTGTACAGTTAATTTATCCATGCTAAATTTTCACTTACCTTATCATTTAACCAGTATGTCTATTAAGTAAACTATTATTACCCTCACTCATATCATACGCATTTTTAGCTATTGAAGTATTTCTCTGCCATCGACCTGTATAGTTTAGTTAACCATGCAACATCCGCCAATGTATAGTCTACATATTCAGCCAACCACCCATAATATGCAATGTCTTTTTATAGCTTTTTTAGCATTCCAGACTTCTTGTATTTCTATACTTTTTCATACTGACACTGTATCATGTATCGTGTATCTGTCTTTTGTGTATTTTTTACCACTCCACAGATTTCAATTTAACAATCTGTAGTTTTGGCAAGTCGGTTAGGACATCTACTTTTTAAGTAATTCTTCAAACAATTGTTAACAGACAGATTATTTAACTTATAATTCACTATATCACAATTCCAGTGGGTCAGAAGTTTAGATACACTAAGTTGACTGTGCTTTTAAACAGCTTGGAAAATTCCAGAAAATGATGTCATGGCTTTAGAAGCTTCTGATAGGCTAATTGACATCATTTGAGTCAATTGGAGGTGTACCTGTGGATGTATTTCAAGGCCTACCTTCAAACTCAGTGCCTCTTTGCTCGACGACATGGGAAAATCTAAATAAATCAGCCAAGACCTCAGAAAAAAATGTGTAGACCTCCACAAGTCTGGTTCATCCTTGGGAGCAATTTCCAAATGCCTGAAGGTACCACTTTTATCCGTACAAACAATAGTACGCAAGTATAAACACCATGGGACCACGCAGCCGTCATACCGCTCAGGAAGGAGACGCATTCTGTTTTTGTTTATGAGTTTGATTGTGGTTGTGTGTTGAACTAAGTGTTAATTACCCTGTTTATGTTTTTTTGATTTCTATGAAATCTGCAGCCATCTGCTCAACCATCCAATATCTCCATTATATGACCTTCACTGGATGTCAGCCAATTCTGGAAATTGAAGTGGAGGTAGTCTGTAGCCCTAGTATGTTAGTTTAACTTAAACAGCTATGTTTATTGAACTTATAACATCCACCCAAGCTGTTAAATAACTTTCTCTCTTTCCTTTTTAAGATCAAATGAACCCAATGAAGTAAATATAGGACTTAAACAAATAATTTAAACCCTCTGTACAGTTTTATCACACACAGACTCATGCTGGGTAGCAGCATTCTTGGCTTTATCACTTATTGAGCAGACTTCCCTTACAAAAAGTCCTACAGGAATCCTGCAGGAATTCAACCTTTTGTGTCCTGTATGAATCCTTTAGCATTGACACAATCCTGAAGGAAAAGTCCCTGATGCTTCTACAAATTTTGAAAATCCTGCACAAACATGACAATTCCTGCATGAATCCTGCAGGACCAAAACATGCAGGATTTTGATATTCCTGCAGGATATGGCAAGTCCTGTAGGATCATGACAATTCCTGCAAGAATTCTACTGGACCGAAACATGCAGGATTTGGATATTCCTGCCGTATATGGCAAGTCCTGCAGGACCAAGTCAATTCCATGTTGAATCCTGTAGGACCAAAACCTGCAGGATTTTGATATTCCTGCCAGATGGCATCTCCCGGTATAACACTCCTGCATAGATGACCTCATCTACACCCCCCACCTTTGACTTATTAGTGCATGGCGATTCTGTTGAGCACAGGGACAATGGACTATATTGAGTCTGAACAGCCATGTGCGTAGGCCTGCACATCTCACATCTCCGCTACACTGGAGCCCTTTTCCCAACATTCACCGTGGCACACTGGACTGGTCCTGTGGAGAATCGCTGGAGTCCCTCAGATTGGTCGGTGTGGAGGACAGTTTAACTCAACACGTACAGTAGTAGTGATGCTTAGAATGTCATGAGATCAGAGTCATAGTCCCTGACCTCAGCCAGACTACCTTAGCGTTATGTTTCTGTTTTCTAACTAATGACATTTGGATGCAATCAGTAAAAAAGCCTGTTAATTCTGACTGAATGAAGGAAACTGGTGAGCTTCAGTATTGTGCTAACGAGTCTTACCCAAGGCCCCATACACACATCTACACACATGAATAATTGAAGAGGTGGTGAATGAATACCTCTGGAGTTCCCTGCGATCCCTTTGCGATCCATTGTAAAGGTATAGCAGTGCAAGTTAAGCTGCCTGGATTTGTAACCTACATCCTCTAAATATGACAAACAAAAACAAACAGCATCAGATATGGAGCTGAATGTCCAGTATTTACACTTTCTCAATAATTACCCATCACCTCCTACCCCAATCTCTTTTTATCACTCTTTTTGTGCCCTTATTTATTTTTGCATTTTAAGATTCAAAACCTAGCCTGAAATAATATGAGTTTTCAGCCTCTACCCCTAGTTTTATTTACACTCGGCCAATGAAAACAATAACCTAACTGGCTCTATTCTCTTCTCTCATTGCAGGCCTTGTGTAAACACAGCTTTGGAAACGAGACATAGGCCGTCCATAATTCCATCTGCAGCAGCTCTTTATTGCATGTCATTTTTCTTTGTTTTGTAAAGCTGCCCTCCCTCTGATTGTTCTCCCGCTTTTTAGCTTGGATCTGAAACCCATAGAAATAACATTTTCATTGGGAAACAGAAGGTATGAAAGTGCATTTGGATTTAGCTTTAAGCACTGATGCCTGATGTAATCTTTTCTTTGGCCAGGCTATCTTATATAGCCTTTAGTTCAGAATGGGAAATGCGTCATGTCTACATGAGTAGAATTCCTCATTAATTAATGAAACTTGACATCCATTTACAAAAATCCAAACTAAATCAACATCTTCCCACTGGGCACAGACACCAGTTCAACATCTATTCCATATTCATGACTTGGAGACAATGTTGATTAAACCAGTGTGTGCCCAGTGGGTTATTACATTGATGTTAAGTCTTATATGATTCTTAACAGTCATGTGTGTACCAGCACAACACTGACATTACAATGCTAAGCCTCTATCGATGCTAATATATTTACAAAACATATTAGAAGATGAAGTTACCCTTCAACACCTGTCAAGTCAAGGAGGATCAATACATTTCTTTCAGCTGTGTCCCCAAATTTTTTATTTTTACTGTAAATCTGTATTTGGCATCAGGTCAATGACAAATGCAATGACATGGGACACGGGTCAAATGACTAGGCTACTCAAATTACTTTTTAAATGTCAGATTATGACAGGCAGCTGCTAAAAACAAATAATGGAGGCCACAGGTAAAGGACAAATAACCAATATATCTTGCTGCTCAATATTTCAGTTTTTTATCTAGGCTTGTAGTTTGAGGACGTAGTGGTTTAAAAAAAACCAAATCTAGATACTGTCATACATAGAAAATCCGATATACACTTAATTAATAAACATGGCGTTTACATTATTGGGGTGTATCTGAAATAGATATTTAGAAATTCTATAGCCCGTGATTATATCACCTTCTATTGTCTTATTGCCAGTGTCAGCACTGTGTCATGTCTGATGTGTGCCTATTTTGTTCCCTGTTCCAACAGTATCAACACACTGGGCATGTGCAATGGGAAATGATCAGGTGTTCCCTTTAGTCCCAAAACCCGCCCTTGTTTAAGGAACATCAGTTTAACACTTCTTAACAGCACATTTGATCTCTATGCTCCAATCCAACAAATCAATGGAGCTTTTGATGTGATCTGCCAATGGCTCTGAGGCATCGAACCATGTCGCCCTATACAAAGAGAAATCACCTGCTGTCACGACTGGAGAACCTAGTATTGTTTGTCCTCACCACAGCACTCTACTGCCCTGTTTCATCTGAAACTGGAGCTACACAGGTAGCTATTCAATGCTGCAAATGTAAATCCTCTGCAGAGTAGAGTTTTCATTGTGGTATTGTTTGTATAAAATATTTAAATCCAGCAGTTAACCTCAATTAGTTTGAATTTTCAAAGTAGTAATGGCAGTTTTTTTTTTTTGCGTAATTTCCAGTGAATATGAATGCAGTGCAGCCTCCCTTGTTTGACAGGCTTACAGCACCATGCACAGTTTCCGGATAAACCCTTAAACTGGGCAGGCAGCAGGGTTTATACCTACAGTATATCAGGGAGTGGTGGGTGAGAGGAACTAACGTCTAACACGTGGACTTGTTACAGTGTAATGGAATCAGATGATGGATTGTCCTCCACTTGTTTCCAAAGGAGCATGTGAAGATGCACCGAAGCTGCAGTCATATGAATACACACATGTACAGTTTCCATATTCAGTAATTCCCATTTTGTTTGTCAATCTCCCGTCATGAGATTTGTAATCTTGATCTTTATCATCATCATAGTAACCCGTAAACATAGACTGTCCCTTAGGTGAGTTCAGAGCACCTTCAAATGGCTACTGGCTCTGTCAGACATAGTACAAATTAGAGCCCAAGGCTGTTTTGGAACTCTAGAACCACCCTCTTGGTGTACTGTTTACTAAACAGTGTCCTGCCAGCACTCTGCTACCCCTACGACAGCACTGACAACACTCTTTAATCACTAGTGCTCTTTAGCGCTGCCTGGGATATAAGTGACACTGGAACAAAGAGGATATGGCCTATTAAGTAACTAACTGCTGTCTGGACACACACTTTAAAAGTCAGTTGGTTAGCATGTTGAGTCATGTTTACAATGTGATACATGAGGATTGTGCCATTCTGAACTGTTAGTAATAATAATAACACAAAATGTAGATAGTGACATAAACAGTAGCATATGTACTGGGGTCAAAACTAGAAAGTTTCCTTTTCTTAAGCAATGTTTGTAAGGTTTAGCAGAGCCGGCCCTAGCTTTTTGGGGGCCCTATGCAATATTTTAGTGGCCCCCTTTTAGATGGCAGAGATTGTGTGTATATATATACAGTGGGGAGAACAAGTATTTTGCAGGTTTTCCTACTTACAAAGCATGTAGAGGTCTGTAATTTTTATCATAGGTACACTTCAACTGTGAGAGACGGAATCTAAAACAAAAATCCAGAAAATCACATTGTATGATTTTTAAATAATTAATTTGCATTTTATTGCATGACATAAGTATTTGATCACCTACCAACCAGTAAGAATTCCGGCTCTCACAGACCTGTTAGTTTTTCTTTAAGAAGCCCTCCTGTTCTCCACTCATTACCTGTATTAACTGCACCTGTTTGAACTCGTTACCTGTATAATAGACACCTGTCCACACACTCAATCAAACAGACTCCAACCTCTCCACAATGGCCAAGACCAGAGAGCTGTGTAAGGACATCAGGGATAAAATTGTAGACCTTCACAAGGATGGGATGGGCTACAGGACAATAGGCAAGCAGCTTGGTGAGAAGGCAACAACTGTTGCCGCAATTATTAGAAAATGTAAGAAGTTCAAGATGACGGTCAATCTCCCTTGGCCTGGGGCACCATGCAAGATCTCACCTCGTGGGGCATCAATGATCATGAGGAAGGTGAGGGATCAGCCCAGAACTATACGGCAGGACCTGGTCAATGACCTGAAGAGAGCTGGGACCACAGTCTCAAAGAAAACCATTAGTAACACACTACGCCATCATGGATTAAAATCCTGCAGCGTACGCAAGGTCCCCCTGCTCAAGCCAGCGCATGTCCAGGCCCGTCTGAAGTTTGCCAATGACCATCTGGATGATCCAGAGGAAGAATGGGAGAAGGTCATGTGGTCTGATGAGACAAAAATAGAGCTTTTTGGTCTAAACTCCGCTCGCCGTGTTTGGAGGAAGAAGAAGGATGAGTACAACCCCAAGAACACCATCCCAACCGTGAAGCATGGAGGTGGAAACATCATTCTTTGGGGATGCTTTTCTGCAAAGGGGACAGGACGACTGCACCGTATTGAGGGGAGGATGGATGGGGCCATGTATCGCGAGATCTTGGCCAACAACCTCCTTCCCTCAGTAAGAGCATTGAAGATGGGTCGTGGCTGGGTCTTCCAGCATGACAACGACCCGAAACACACAGCCAGGGCAACTAAGGAGTGGCTCCGTAAGAAGCATCTCAAGGTCCTGGAGTGGCCTAGCCAGTCTCCAGACCTGAACCCAATAGAAAATCTTTGGAGGGAGCTGAAAGTCTGTATTGCCCAGCGACAGCCCCGAAACCTGAAGGATCTGTATGGAGGAGTGGGCCAAAATCCCTGCTGCAGTGTGTGCAAACCTGGTCAAGAACTACAGGAAACGTATGATGTCTGTAATTGCAAACAAAGGTTTCTGTACCAAATATTAAGTTCTGCTTTTCTGATGTATCAAATACTTATGTCATGCAATAAAATGCAAATTAATTACTTAAAAATCATACAATGTGATTTTCTGTATTTTTGTTTTAGATTCCGTCACTCACAGTTGAGGAGTACCTATGATAAAAATTACAGACTTCTACATGCTTTGTAAGTGGGAAAACCTACAAAATCAGCAGTGTATCAAATACTTGTTCTCCCCACTGTATATACTCAGCAAAAACGAAAATGTCCTCTCACTGTCAACTGCGTTTATTTGGCAGCAAACTTAACATGTGTAAATATTTGTATGAACATAAGATTCAACAACTGAGACATAAACTGAACAAGTTCCACAGACATGTGACTAACAGAAATGGAATTATGTGTCCCTGAACAAAGGGGGGGTCAAAATCAAAAGTAACAGTCAGTATCTGGTGTGGCCACCAGCTGCATTAAGTACTGCAGTGCATCTCCTCCTCATGGACTGCACCAGATTTGCCAGTTCTTGCTGTGAGCACTGATGGAGGGATTGTGCGTTCCTGGTGTAACTCGGGCAGCTGTTGTTGCCATCTTGTACCTGTCCTGCAAGTGTGATGTTTGGATGTACCGATCCTGTGCAAGTGTTGTTACACGTGGTCTGCCACTGCGAGGACGATCAGCTGTCCGTCCTGTCTCCCTGTAGCGCTGTCTTAGGCATCTCACAGTACGGACATTGCAATTTTTCGCCCTGGCCACATCTGCAGTCCTCATGCCTCCTTGCAGCATGCCTAAGGCACGTTCACGCAGATGAGCATGGACCCTGGGCATCTTTCTTTTGTTTTTTTCAGAGTCAGTAGAAAGGCCTCTTTAGTGTCCTAAGTTTTCATAACTATGACCTTAATTGCCTACCGTCTGTAAGCTGTTAGTGTCTTAATGACATTTCCAGATGTGCATGTTCATTAATTGTTTATGGTTCATTGAACAAGCATGGGAAACAGTGTTTAACCCCTTTACAATGAAGATCTGTGAAGTTATTTGGATTTTTACGAATTATCTTTGAAAGACAGGGTCCTGAAAAAGTATATACAGTGGGGAGAACAAGTATTTTGCAGGTTTTCCTACTTACAAAGCATGTAGAGGTCTGTCATTTTTATCATAGGTACACTTCAACTGTGAGAGACGGAATCTAAAACAAAAATCCAGAAAATCACATTGTATGAATTTTAAGTAATTAATTTGCATTTTATTGCATGACATAAGTATTTGATACATCAGAAAAGCAGAACTTAATATTTGGTACAATTAATATTTGGTGCAATTACAGAGATCATACGTTTCCTGTAGTTCTATACCAGGTTTGCACACACTGCAGCAGGGATTTTGGCCCACTCCTCCATACAGATCCTTCAGGTTTCGGGGCTGTCGCTGGGCAATACGGACTTTCAGCTCCCTCCAAAGATTTTCTATTGGGTTCAGGTCTGGAGACTGGCTAGGCCACTCCAGGACCTTGAGATGCTTCTTACGGAGCCACTCCTTAGTTGCCCTGGCTGTGTGTTTCGGGTCGTTGTCATGCTGGAAGACCCAGCCACGACCCATCTTCAATGCTCTTACTGAGGGAAGGAGGTTGTTGGCCAAGATCTCGCGATACATGGCCCCATCCATCCTCCCCTCAATACGGTGCAGTCATCCTGTCCCCTTTGCAGAAAAGCATCCCCAAAGAATGATGTTTCCACCTCCATGCTTCACGGTTGGGATGGTGTTCTTGGGGTTGTACTCATCCTTCTTCTTCCTCCAAACACGGCGAGTGGAGTTTAGACCAAAAATATCTATTTTTGTCTCATCAGACCACATGACCTTCTCCCATTCCTCCTCTGGATCATCCAGATGGTCATTGGCAAACTTCAGACGGGCCTGGACATGCGCTGGCTTGAGCAGGGGGACCTTGCGTACGCTGCAGGATTTTAATCCATGACGGCATAGTGTGTTACTAATGGTTTTCTTTGAGACTGTGGTCCCAGCTCTCTTCAGGTCATTGACCAGGTCCTGCCGTGTAGTTCTGGGCTGATCCCTCACCTTCCTCATGATCATTGATGCCCCACGAGGTGAGATCTTGCATGGTGCCCTAGACCGAGGGAGATTGACCCTCATCTTGAACTTCTTCCATTTTCTAATAATTGCGCCAACAGTTGTTGCCTTCTCACCAAGCTGCTTGCCTATTGTCCTGTAGCCCATCCCAGCCTTGTGCAGGTCTACAATTTTATCCCTGATGTCCTTACACAGCTCTCTGGTCTTGGCCATTGTGG
Organism: Thymallus thymallus; assembly: GCA_023634145.1. Taxonomy (NCBI): domain Eukaryota; kingdom Metazoa; phylum Chordata; class Actinopteri; order Salmoniformes; family Salmonidae; genus Thymallus; species Thymallus thymallus. The sequence continues at coordinate 19,450,304 of CM042405.1, read as the reverse complement.
AGAGGTTGGAGTCTGTTTGATTGAGTGTGTGGACAGGTGTCTTTTATACAGGTAACGAGTTCAAATAGGCGCAGTTAATACAGGTAATGAGTGGAGAACAGGAGGGCTTCTTAAAGAAAAACTAACAGGTCTGTGAGAGCCGGAATTCTTACTGGTTGGTAGGTGATCAAATACTTATGTCATGCAATAAAATGCAAATTAATTATTTAAAAATCATACAATGTGATTTTCTGGATTTTTGTTTTAGATTCCGTCTCTCACAGTTGAAGTGTACCTATGATAAAAATTACAGACCTCTACATGCTTTGTAAGTAGGAAAACCTGCAAAATCGGCAGTGTATCAAATACTTGTTCTCCTCACTGTATATATATAATTTTATTATTATTTTCTTTTCTTTTTTTAAAGTTAATTTCCTGCAATTCTACACATTTTGCCATGGGGCGTAGAGAAAATGTTGCAGTTTAAAAGCAAGTTTTCTGCAATTCTACAAATTCTGACATGGGGTAGAGAGAAAAATGTGCAGTTTTACAGATACTTTCCTGAAATTCTACACGTTGCCACAACTTATACCCTGGCAATATAATATCTGAGTGAGAGTGACTAACAAAATCAATGGTGGCCCCTTGGAGGTCAGGGTAATTCAGCCATGATTACTAAGTTTAGATAGCTGGTTAGACTAATTTACCCGCCTGGGAAGGGTGATCCATCCACAAGGACAACAGGACAGGGACAGCACACGTCACTCCTTCCTCCCACACAGGGACCATTACCCCAGCCAGCAGTTCCAGGGCAGGGCCCTTCAATGAACACTATTGATCACCCCAGCTCTGCTCTGTTCAGCGCTGCTCCAGGTTTTACACATGGTGGGGCAGCAAGGGCGGACAGATGGCCATCAGGGCATCTGAGTGTAGGACCATGTCTCCTCCTGCCTCTTCCTACTTAGAGGAAGTGTATTTCTGTGTAAAGTTTAAAAAAAGTCAAATATAGTATGTGTATTGGTAACTGTTGTCCAATTGCAGGTGTTACTACATGTGTATTTATTTCTGCCACTGTTTGTGAAGTGACACTTGAAGGTTGAGTATGAAAGCTGCTTGTGTTATTTTTGAGTCGCAATAATGTTTTTTGTGTGTGATGCTGACTGCAGAGCTAATTGTGTGGAAGTTGTGGACCTTGAGGAAATCATTACTATTTTACATTCTGAGAACATGGCAACCATGTTCTGTGGATGTTTGATGTGAAGTTGATGGAATATTCTCCAAACCCTCAGAAAACTGGATCCATGAATGTTCGTTCAATGTTCTCATGAAACGTATCTAGAACATGAATATCTTATATTCTGCATGGCAACCATGTTATGTGTATACTTGCTGTGACGTTGATTGAATATTGTCCTAACCCTCAGAAAACTGGACACGAATGTTCTCGCAACGTCACATAAAACACGTCTAGAACATTGTTAACCACATTCTAGATACGTTTTGCTTGACATTAAGGGAATGTTCTCCTAACTTTAACATCAAAACATGCTAAAAAAAAGGTTCTCAGAAGGTTTTTGCTAACATAGATAGAATGTTCCCCTAACTAATGGAGAACTGGACACCCAAACATTACAGGAACATTTTGTTATCATTAGTGTGTTAGCGTCTGTATGTTTTTATCCCTTTTCTAAACTTTTTTTCAGCCAAGTCTATAGGATGTGACATAATAAGGGGTGGGCCGTGACATAATAAGGGGTGGGCTGTGACATAATAAGGGGTGCACGAACACACACAAAGGGACACATGCACGCACACACACACACACACACACACACACACACACAAGCACAGGTTGAAGTCTCAAATTAAGGATATGTGTAACTATTTACAATGCTGATGTAATGTTGTAATTGCCATTTAATGGAAATAAAGAATTGTTCCCATTAAAATGCAATAGTCATCTTAAATTGTAGTCCATTTTTATCTGGTTGTCAGCCATGAGCCCCAATGAGAACAAAGGACATTGTGCTCCATGACAGTGACAAAGTCCTATGATTCTATGAATAGGCTGGACCAGGAGATGGTGTAGGTCAGAGGGAAATGACACAGCTGTCCAGATTAATTAATTGTGTCATGGTGAACACAGGTGCTCAGAGATTGGTCAGTGTGTTTTATGTCATGTTGTCCTGTTGGTCAAGGTAGGGAGTTTGTCATCTGACAGAGTTGTGTTACACATCATAACCAGCACCATGGGGAAACAATGATGTGAAAACCTTTGTCATTCAATGAATGATGACATTTGAAATACCAAATAGCTTTAGACAATCAACCAAGCTGACAATGTGAACTGAACTTTTGCATTTACAGTAAGCTACTTTACTCACCAGTCCATAGACTGTATGCGCCTTCTGGCAGCAGACCCACATTGTCTGAGCAGGCACAATGCACTGTCAGACAGCCTTATTGTTTGATGAGGGGCCATGTTGTCGAGTGAAGGTCCCATTCTCCTGTAGTACACCGTACGAACCCTAATAGGTTTAACAGCAGCAAAGAGCCTCCTCTCCTCTCCCCTCTTCTTTCACAGGACAAACAGAACCGACCAGAACATGAAGGTGATGCTTATCTCCCCCTCACAAGCCACCCCATGGAGGGAGAGAGAGAGCTGTGGTGGGGAATTAAATGAGAGCAGACATAATGCAGTTACACAGCTCCTAATTTAGATGTACAGGCAGTGATAGAGCTGATGAGATTTCAGTCAAGCTCCATTTTAGAGCAAAGGGAAATCTTTGCCTGAGAGTGATAGATGGCTGCATTTATGAAGAAAAATACCACCAGAGGAATTGCTAAAAAAAATTATTGCGATTATTGCGGTACATATATTTTGGACACTGGTTAAAATATCTTAAAATGGAAAACATTTAAGATGGGCTGATGCTCTCAATATAAATGATCAAAACCTGGATTTAAAATTGTTATTCTGCAAAAGAACCAAGAAAAAAAGAATCAAAAGCTTTTGTTGATGTGATTCTTTCCTCGTCCTTAATTGCCTTGTCTTTTGATGTCGATCCACATTTGAATGTGCAGTGTTTCTGTTATTTGGCCAGATCTGAGGCAGACATACAACAGTCCACATCGCATGCTCTGGCTCTCCAGCATGTACCAAGCCAAGCACACACTCCCGTTTCATTTGAATCTGTTTGTCATCCCCTAAACACACCTGCAGAACAAGGAGAGGAGCCAGAAAACATCTAGAGCTTCCAACATCACACACAAAACAACAACCCTTTAATATTTTCCTCCTGCCATCATTCACCCTCCCAAAATATATGGTGCCATGGTAACTCATGGTTCTAATATGCAGACGGTTGGGAACAAAACTGGCCAGTAGGAGCCGGGCCTGCTCTGGGTTAGTGGCCATATCCTGCTCTACTCTGCCTTGGCATCCCAATGTAGGACACTGCTCAACTCTTCAACATGGTCAACACTGAGTCTATCTGTACAGTCCATGTTTACCACAAAGTAGGAGACCTGAGCAAAGGATATTAGTATACATTCCCATTTGCCAGAGGTAGAGGTGCAGGAACTGAAAGACTCACAGGTATTTATTATGGCAAATGAGAATGTATACTGCTGTACAAAGGCAGGAAGAACAAACCTTGTGAGCTTGCAAAATCTTTGTGAAAAACAACAATGGTTGAGGTCAAAATGAACCATTGTAATTTATTCAGTCAGATGTATAGATGTATTGTTTCAACGTGTCTCGATTTATAATTGCCCCGAGTCTACTTGTGTTTGGCTCCTCAGGAAATCAACCAAGAGATGCTTGGCTAAACAAATGCACACTCATTCTCAATGACATATATTATTGCTGCGATAAACCAAACAGACATTGTGACATAATTTAAAGCAAACACATGCCTAGCTTTCCATAAACAATCCATGCTAGGAAACAATCCTGTCTCTTATTGGAGAGGAACTTACTTTTGATTTCCTCTACAGTTGCGGGGATACAGACATTTTTATGGTGGGGGAAGTTGTTTTCTTACTGAATCAGAGCCATATTTCATGTTCCTGACAATGGCCACAGTCATTTTCCCTGGCCCTGCAACATTTCCTTATCAAAGCAATTTTAGAAAATGGGTGTTCCGACCGTTATTTATTTGGCATTAAATCAAAAGTGAGGCAGAGTATTTACGGATGTCCATATATACAGCGGGTGAAATAAGTATTGAACACGTCACCATTTTTCTCAGTAAATATATTTCCAAAGGTGCTATTGACATGACATTTTCACCAGATGTTGGTAACAACCCAAGTAATCCATACATACAAAGAAACCAAAACAAATAAGTTCAGAAATTAAGTTATGTGTAATAATGTGAAATGACACAGGGAAAAAGTATTGAACACACTTACTGATATTTATTTAATACTTTGTACAAAAGCCTTTGTTGGTAATGACAGCTTCAAGACGCCTCCTGTATGGAGAAACTAGTCGCATGCATTGCTCTGGTGTGATTTTGGCCCATTCTTCCACACAAACAGTCTTCAAATCTTGAAGGTTCCGTGGGCCTCTTCTATGAATCTTGATCTTCAGTTCTTTCCATAGATTTTCAATGGGATTTAAGTCAGGTGATTGGCTGGGCCATTCTAGCAGCTTTATTTTCTTTCTTTGAAACCAATTGAGAGTTTCCTTGGCTGTGTGTTTGGGATCATTGTCTTGCTGAAATGTCCACCCTCGTTTCATCTTCATCATCCTGGTAGATGGCAGCAGATTTTTGTCAAGAATGTCTCTGTAAATTTGCCCATTCATCCTTCCTTCAATTATGTGAAGTTTGCCAGTACCATTTGCTGAAAAGCAGCCCCACACCATGATGTTCCCACCTCCAAACTTCACTGTTGGTATGGTGTTTTTAGGGTGATGTGCAGTGCCATTTCTCCTCCAAACATGTTGTGTATTATGACATCCAAACAGTTCAATTTTGCTCTCATCTGACCACACTATATTCTCCCAGTACTTCACTGGCTTTTCTAAATGTTGTGCAGCAAACTTTAAACGAGCTTCAACATGCTTTTTTTTCAGCAATGGAGTCTTGCGTGGTGAGCGTGCATACAGGCCATGGCGGTGGAGTGCATTACTTACTGTTTTCTTTGAGACAACAGTACCTGCTAATTGCAGGTCTTTTTGAAGCTCTCCACAAGTGGTCCTTGGCTCTTGGACAACTCTTCTGATTATTCTTTTCACTCCTCTGTCAGAAATCTTGCGAGGAGCACCTGGTCGAGGCAAATTTATGGTGAAATGATTGTCTTTCCACTTCCGTATTATGGCCCCAACAGTGCTCACTGGAACATTCAGAAGCTTAGAAATGCGCCTATAACCAATGCCATCATTATGTTTTGCAACAATTAGGTTGCGGAGGTCTTGAGACAGCTCTTTGCTTTTACCCATCATGAGATGTGTCTTGTGTGAAACCTTGGCAATGAGACCTTTTTGTAGGCCATCAGTTGGGACTGAACCAGCTGATATTAATTTGCACTGACAGGGGGCTGGATTGCTTTTTAATTACTGATAGTTTTCAGCTGTTGTCTTGGCTTTCCATGCCTTTTTGTACCTCCCTTTCTTCATGTGTTCAATACTTTTTCCCTGTGTCATTTCACATTATTACACATAAGTATTGTGTAAACATGCAAGTATTCACTTATCTGTAAATATAACTGTATACCTAACTGTACAGCTAATTTAACCATGCAAAATTTTCACTTACCTGTTCATTTACCCAGTCTGTCTATTAAGTAAACTATTATTACCCTCGCTCATATCATACGCATTTTTAGCTACTGAAGTATTTCTCTGCCATCGACCTGTATAGTATAGTTAACCATCCAACATCCACCAACGTATAGTGTACATATTCAGCCAACCACCCATACTATGCAATGTCCTTTTTATAGCTTTTTTTTTGCACTCCAGATATCTTGTATTTCTATACTTTTTCATACTGCCGCTCTATGTATCATGTACCGTGTATCTGTCTTTTGTGTACTTTCGTTGTGGCATTTTGCACCTGCCCTGTGTTTTGTTGTAGCTGCTTGACAATGAAATTTCCCCCCCGGGGGATCAATAAAGTACCTATCTATCTATCTATCTATCTATCTATCTATCTATCTATCTATCTATCTATCTATCTATCTATCTATCTATCTATCTATCTATCTATCTATCTATCTATCTATCTATCTATCTATCTATCTATAACTTAATTTCTGAACTTATTTGTTTTGGTTTCTTTGTATGTATGGATTACTTGGGTTGTTACCAACATCTGGGGTTCCCATGTCAGAGCCATGCTAATGTTGTTGGCATGCTTTATAGCATGTTCTCCTTTTTGCTCCTCTGTTAGGTCTCATAGATGTTTCTCGTCACGCTCAGCTCTGTGTCACTCCCTGACTCCCAGGGGTCAGCCCCATCCACGGGAACACTGGCTGAGGTCAGTAGACGTACACAGCCCAGGGAAGAGAAGAGGCTGACAGAAAAGTAGAGGACGGCACAGGCTACTTTTTAACATGAAGAATGTTCTGCAGCAGTCCAGAGAGGACATGTGGGGCATAGACACTCAACCTGGGTCCCTATATGGCAAGGCCATGTGTTGCTATTTCTTTACGAGTAATAGGGAGTACTGTCTCAGAAGGATGTGCGACCCCTCTCTAAATGGTGTGACACCGGTGTGACCTTCACAGTGAAGGTGAGACTCCCTGCGTGTGCTGATTAAGGGCCAGGATGTGCGTGGACATCCTCTGATGTTTCAGGAATTTTCTCACTAAAGAAGGTCATGTTGATGGTCAGTAGGAATCAGTGACGGAATAAACAAAGGAGCTAAATGAACATGGAACTCATTCGTCATATGACATTAATGAAGCCATGACAACGGTAGAATAGGTGAGAAATAAACAGTCACCAATCAAAAGTGTAAATTCAAAATACATGGAAGGAATGTTCTGTGAGATGTTTGAGGGAAATAATAATCAGTCAAAAATGCTTATCATTCAGTAGTACTATGCATTATTTTAAAGTGCCATTATAAAAATGTGATTACTATGCAGTATTTCAGCTGCCTAGACTGAGATAGTGGACTGAACAGCAGTAGAAACATGGCATCATTTCAGCCAGTGTCTCAGGGGATGACAAATATAGGAAATGCCAACCATATGGCATTCACTACAAGTAACAGTTTCAAACGTTCTCATGGAGGCATAAAATGAGAAAATTCCTATTAGCCTATATTTGGGGGCTCTGGATAATGTTTTTTTTAATGACCTGAATTGAGGCAATTAGAGAGCACCATTACCATATCTGAGCGGTACGGTTCAACTGCAGGGGTACATCAGGGCTCTGTCCCTATGTTGTTTTCTATCTCTCTCCTCAACCCCATTCTCATGTATGACAAATCCTTTCCAGCTCATTTACAATGCTTAGAGTGCGGGAGAACAACAACCCTCGGACGTAACACAGAGCGAGCTCTACGCCATGTCCCACAAAGGAGAGTGGTGCTCTCAGGAAACACTTGCTGAGATAACAAGATAGTAAGGAAAGCAGGGCCTCTGAAAGGCCATGGAACGCCCCACATAGAGGAAGAGGGAGAGAGGGGTGGGTCAGGGAGAGGGGAAGTGTGCACGCTGAGGGGACCGAGGGGGGGGGTCTGTTTGTGACAGTATGCTCAGCTGTGTTCCTTACTGGCTACAGAGGGGCTATATGAGCAGCTGTAGTGTACACCAATCATGAGTGTATCTGTCTATCAGTATGACATTAGATTTGACAAAGCTAGTGCAGCCTGAATGGTGCTGGGTACAGTAGGTACAGTACAGAGGATGCAGGCCCACCACGTTGGACATGCTCTGTGAGCAAGTGTCATCAATGGTCCCGTGACATCACTGGCTCTCTGGCCGTGCCAGGATAAATAGATCTCTGACATGTAGGGCAGAGCAGGACCCTTGCAAGCAAGCACACTCACAGATACTGTAAACTCGCTCTCACACACACACACACACACACACACAGAGAAAATGCATACACAAAAAGAGACACAAGCCAATCCCAATGCACATGCATATGCACGTAGGCAGCTGCAATTTACAAACACACACACTGTCACATCTGCAGAGGTTGCTTTATGGTAATGATTTTTGGCTCCTGATTTCCTTGATCCTTTTAAAAGGATTATTATTAGCGGCACCTGTATTATCTATATGAGATAACAATCAGCAATTTGCCATAATCAGGTACACTGACTGACAGCTCTATAAATACTACCTTTCCTATAAATTATGCTACTGTTCATTGAGAGAAAATAGACATCCGACATCAATGGTATTGCTACTGCCACAAAACCAATCAGATTTTGGGACACAAAGCCTCATCGCTGTTTAAATCACTGCAACTGGGTAAGGTTTGAGCAATACATCTGACAAGTGGTGGCACACAGAGTTCAGGGCTATCATTCAGTCTGATTGATTGTTTTCACTGAGCCCAAGTATAGGGACGAGGCGGAAGGTGGTAGCCGTCTTCAAGGCCATTGTGTTTACGTTCTGAGGACAGAGGCGAGAGCATTAGGAGATGAGCAGAGATCCATTAGCCAGTGGAAAGAAAGCCAAGGGATGTGAAGAGGAGGTGTAGGGGCAAGGGGTTCAAATAAGACCTCTCCTAATCTCGCTCCAAACTTTTCTCCCTACAGCCGGTACAGTGGGAAAAGAGAAGCAGGGAAGTGCAGAACTCTCTTAAGATCAATGAATGTGGTGGAAAAAGGAGTGGCCCGGGGCGGCCAATGAGGGCTGGGCCACTGGGGCTAACGTAAACAAGGAAACCACCTGATGTGAGCGGGGTCAGACAGGTGCTTCCTGAGTCCTGCACTCTCAATTAGTTCAACCTCTCTCTCTCTCTCTCGCTCTCTCTATCGCTGTCTCTCTCGTATCATTATCTCTTCTGTCACTCTCTCACCAGCATTTCCAGGAGAAGGCCTACCCTCCTCTGTATAAGGGCACATTGCAATCTAATTCCTAGTGTTCTCAGGCATACAATAACCTGCATCCACGTATTGTTTTTATATCTTTCTATCATTGATGTAAACCTTTCTAAACAGCATGATGATGTTGAAAACATTGGGTTACTATGAAAGGCAAAGTGCATTGGCCAGATGGTTGGAGGTGAATGGGTGATATTTCTCAAAAATGATTGCTATTCAATCCTTGGAGCATTGACATCTGTGCTGACTGATAAAGGGCTAATTCCTCTCTACCTTTGTGATGTCAGTATCAGGTGGGTGCAAGAGATTACAGAGGCGCTTGGTGTGTTTTCAGCTACTGATAAACTGTCTGCCCAGACTGATAGCAAACCTCTATCTCCCCACTTCTCTCTCTGTCCCTCCCCCGCTCTCGCTTTCTCTCTCTCTCTCTGCTCGGCTGGCCAGTCTGGGATTGTTTTGTGCTGTCCAATGAGGAAGGAAGCCGGTGTGAGAAAGTGCGTGTTTTTTTGGGACCAACAGGATTTGGCCTCATCACAAGCGGTTCCTTTTTTGCTGCTCGAACAATGCAGCGGCGTCACACCCCTCCACTGGACCTCTGCATTTCACATGGAAAAATGTTCCCAGAATTCCTTCCGCTCCCAGGCTCAGGGTAAGGCTGAGGATGGGGTAAGGGTGAGGGGGGTTGGTAGGGGAGAGAGTGACACAAGCTGACCAATGAACACTTGTTACCACAAGTTCTGTGCTGACATTTTTAGAGTTGCCTAGAATTATAATTTTTCATGGACTTCTTAATGCACTGGTGAGATTAAAGTTATGTAGCCCTAGTAAAGCCTTTATAGTTCCTCATTCATTTTAAATGAGAGTTTAATGTTGAGGAGCTTAAAAACTTAATCCATTACGGCCTTCATGTTCTCACTACTGTATACTGCATATGGGGAACTCATAGAAGCGACTCACCATGACATAGTGATGATTGAGGGACCTGAAGCAGTACAGTGACTGCAAACACTAGTTCCATGCCATGTCAGTTGTATTGTTCTGCATGTACCAGGGTGGAACCAGCCGTGGTCTGGCCAGCAAGCCTGACCTGATGAAAGTGTGTTTGAGTGGAGCGGGCCTTGTGCGACAGCTGGGATTACCTAATCTTCTCATTGCTCTGTGTTAGTAATTACCGTGAGAGGGTAGGCACTGCTGTTCTCTCAGAGCCTTATCAGCACCAACATATCATACAAAGTTTGGACTGCAGCACAGAGCTCTGCCCGCAGCTCACGCTTGTTTGTTCTAACAAACACTCCCAGGACATCACAGTGCTACACCCAAATTACACTGCTACATTTGGACAGAGCAAAATGCATTCTTCCACCACAAAGGTGACATTATGCTAATGATGCATTATGTTGATGGTGAATTGGGTGGGTGTATGTTAGGGCAGAGCGAAGTCCTGGTGTCAAAGTGACCTGAAGCAAAAAGATGACGAGAAAAACAGTAAATAAAAGTCATAGGGGTCCTTGTTTAGGGAACTGATGTTTACTTATCTATTGTCAAATAAAAGTACTGCACTATTTGGACAGGCAATTCTATGACTTCCCAGGAGACTTCCAGAACACCCCCTTTGCAGCAACTGCAGTTGTAAAACCCAGTAAGTGCAGTGCAGACTATCAGTGCAGAGATGCCTTCCTCCCTGGGTAAAACCCTCCCAGGCAGCCTTACATAACACAGTCCACCTCATCTAGAGAGGTCAGGAAAGAGGAAGTGGAACTGCATAGAGCTGCTTCTCCTTGGTAAGATAACTACATGGCTGGCTGGTGGAGGGCATAGTATGACAGTATCTATGTATGTCATTCATCACTAGGGATAATAAATCACCCGGGGTGTGTGAGAAAGTTGGGCCTGTAGGAAGATGAATTAGCACTGTGTGGTTTACATTGCAACTCCAGCCATAAGAAATGCAGTACCAGTCAAAAGTTTGGACACACCTACTCATTCAAGGGTTTTTCATTTGTTTCTACATTGTAGAATAATAGTGAAGATATCAAAACAGTAAAATAACAGATATGGATTCATGTAGTAACCAAAAAAGGGTTAAAAAAAAAAATATATATATATATATATATATATATATATATTTGATTTTAGATTCTTCAATGTAGCCACCCTTTGCCTTGATTACAGCTTTGCACACTCTTGGCATTCTCTCAACCAGCTTCACCTGGAATTATTTTCCAACAGTCTTGAAGGAGTTCCCACATATGCTGAGCTTTTCCTTCACTCTGCGGTCCAACTCATCCCAAACCATCTAAATTGGTTTGAGGTCAGGGGATTGTGGAGGCCAGGTCATCTGATGCAACACTCCATCAATGTTGGGTCATTGTCCTGTTGAAAAACAAATGATAGTCCCACTAAGTGCAAACCAGATGGGATGGCGTATCACTGCAGAATGCTGTGGTAGCCATGCTGGTTAAGTGTGCCTTGAATTCTAAATAAATCACTGACAGTGTCACCAGCAAAGCACCCCCACACCATCAGCCCTCCTCCTCCATGTTTCTCGGTGGGAACTACACATGTGGAGATCATCCGTTCACCTACTCTGCGTCTCACAAAGACATGGTGGTTGGAACCAAATAATCTCAAATTTTGACTCATCAGACCAAAGGACAGATTTCCACCAGTGTAATGTCCATTGCTTGTGTTTCTTGGCCCAAGCAAGTCTCTTCTTCTTATCGGTGTCCTTTAGTAATGATTTCTTTGCAGCAATTCGACCATGAAGGCTTGATTCACGCAGTCTCATCTGAACAGTTGATTTTGAGATGTGTCTGTTACTTGAACTCTGTGAATAAGCATTTATTTGGGCTGCAATTTCTGAGGCTGGTAACTCTAATGAAGTTATCCTCCGCAGCAGAGGTAACTCTGGGTCTTCCTTTCGTGTGGCGGTCCTCATGAGAGCCAGTTTCCTCATAGCGCTTGATGGTTTACGCAACCTCACTTGAAAAAACTTTCAAAGTTCTTGAAATGTTCTGGATTAACTGACCTTCAGGTCTTAAAGTAATGATGGACTGTTGTTTCTCTTTGCTTATTTGAGCTGTTGCCATAATATGGACTTGGTCTTTTACCAAAAATCTTTATTCCACCACTACCTTGTCACAACACAACTGATTGGCTCAAACGCATTAAGAAGGAAAGAAATTCCACAAATTCACTTTTAACAAGGCACACCTGTTAATTGAAATGCATTCCAGGTGACTACCTCATGAAGCTGGTTGAGAGAATCCTAAGAGTGTGCAAAGCTTTCATCAAGGCAAAGGGTGGCTACTTTGAAGAAAATATATTTTGATTTGTTTAACACTTTTTTGGTTACTACATGATTCCATATGTGTTATTTCATAGTTTTGATGTCTTCACTAGTGTTCTACAATGTAGAAAATAGAAAAAATAAATAAAAATTAGTAGGTGTGTCCAAACTTTTGACTGGTACTGTAGTTTCACTTAGTGAGAAAACATAATCAATGCACATGTTTGGATTGAAGTGTAGTCGAGTACAAGAGTAGGCACCCTGCCCTCACAGTTCATTATTTGGATGTGTGGTTCTCAGCGGTTTAGCTTGGTGGGTAGAGACATAGTAAAGGTCCCAAGAGGGGAAGGTGGATAATCTAAGAATAACACACTGTAGCCTTTAAACCTATCAATGAGTGAACTTTGGGCCAGGGTCTCCAAAGTGGGGCAAATGCATCAGTCCTCCAGTCACAGAGACCAGTCTTGTACATCAGTCCTCCAGTCATAGAGGCCCTGTGAGGAGCCATTTACCATCATGAAGCCCTCCATCCACCCCTCATCAGAGACTGCTCAGTTTCATATAGGCCTCGTTACACAAACACCATGGGTCGCAGCTAACCCACATCTGCCTCTCCCAAAGAGACATCCCACAGAGATGTCCTATAGAGAGCATTTATCAGGTGAGAGTTAAGACAGCTCCTGTTGTCTTAATGTGCGGCTGAGTAAGCAACAACATACAGCCTGAATGATAGCAAACTCAGCATGAAGCCTGCCTATTGGACAGGGACTCTAATTGACTGTGAAAATATGCTGTGTTACATTTAGTCAGCAGCATATACTATTTGCTAGGCTTAATGCATGATGGGGTACGAGTTGAAGCATATTGTACTTAACAAAGGCCTATGGCCTATTGTATCCTGCACTGTATAACTGTGTATGTACACCAACTAGCTCTTATGAGGTCAATCCTAGATCAGGAAGATTTTGATTGAGAACAAACAACTAAGTCAATATTAATTCTGATGCATAAGCCATAGGTGCTTGATGACAGCAAACTCTTTACACACATCTAACTAAACAGCTGTGGACATAGGGTACTTTCCTTTTCATGTGCAGTCAGAGTAGTGAACTTTCCTGTAGAGGACTACAACAGAGCTCTAACAAAGATACATTTACATTATGTAGAGTATGTACAGTAAGAGGTAAAATATAAATAAAATAAAACTTTTTTGGACCTTGGGAACTGTCAGAACATCAAGTAAACCAAACAGACTGTAAAAACACAAAAAAGGTTTAGTGCACAGGGATCAAATACACTGAGTGTACAAAACATGCTCTTTCCATGACATAGACTGAGCAGGTGAATCCAGGTGAAGCTATGATCCCTTATTGATGTCACTTGTTAAATCCACTTCAATCAGTGTAGATGAAGTGGTGGACATGGGTTAAATAATGAGTTTTAAGCCTTGAGACAATTGAGACATGGTTTGTGTATGTGTGACATTCAGAGGGTGAATGGGCAAGACAAATGATTTAAGTGCCTTTGAAAGGGTTCAAAAACCTCAACTCTGCTGGCTTTTTCACGGTCAACAGTTTCCCGTGTGAATCAAGAGTGGCCCACCATCGAAAGGACATTCAGCCAACTTGACACAGCTGTGGGAAGCATTGGAGTCAAAATGGGCCAGCATCCCTGTGCCTTGTAGAGCCCATGCCCTGACGAATTGAAGCTGTTCTGAGGGCACAAGGGGGTGCATCTCAATATTAGGGAGGTGTTCCTAATATTTGTACACTCAGTGTATGTTAATGTCATTATTTGGCAACAGTTACAACACAACTATCACATACAATTTAAATTAGTTTCTCATTGAAAGATGTAATCGGTAGAATTCTAGATAGCTGAGCATCTCTATATCCCCTTTTTGAAATCCACACCACATACAGTGCATTCAGGAAAGTGTTCAGACCCCCAGAACCCTCCATATTTTGTTACATTACAGCCTTATTCCAAAACTGATTTTTAAAAATCTACACACAATACCACATAATGACAATGTGACACAGGTATTTAGAAATTTTAGCAAATGTACTAAAAATACAAAACAGAAATTCCTTACTTACATAAGTATTCAGACCCTTTGCTATGATACTCGAAATTGAGCTCAAGTGCATCCTGTTTCCATTGATCATCCTTGAGATGTTTCTACAACTTGATTGGAGTCCACCTGTGGTAAATTGAGTTGATTGGACTTGATTTGGAAAGGCACACACCTGTCTATATAAGGTCACACCGTTGATAGTGCATGTCAGAGTAAATACCAAGCCATGAGGTCGAAGGAATTGTCCGTAGAGCTCCGAGACAGGGTTGTGTCGAGGCACAGATCTGGGGAAGGGTACCAAAAAATGTCTGCAGCATTGAAGGTCCCCATGAACACAGTGGCCTCCATCATTCTTAAATGGAAGAAGTTTGTAACCACCAAGACTCTTCCTAGAGCTGGGTGCCCGGCCAAACTGAGCAATCGGGGGAGAAGGGCCTTGGTCTGGGATGTGACCAAGAACTCAATGATTACTCTGACAGAGCTCCAGAGTTACACTGTAATGTTAATGCATGATTGAAAGAAAATATTTACTAAATAAACTAAAGTAAAATAAAATAAATCATTTAAAAAAGGGAGGAAGGGATGGAGTTGAGCGGGCAGGTTGTCGGGCAACCGGACCTCACTAGTTGCAGGATAAAAAGAGATCAAGGCATAGGGTAGTTCTGTGTGAGTGGGACCAGTGGATTCAATAGGCTGAGTGAATGAGGAACAGATGTCGTCAATCTCATTTTCAAAGTGGTTGACAAAGTCGTCCGCATAGAGGGAGGAGGGAGGGGGTGGAGGTCTGAGGGAGGAGAAGGTGGAAAATAGTTTCCTAGGATTAGAGGTAGACGCTTGACATTTAGAGTGATAGAGCTTGGCTTTAGCAGTGGATATAGAGGAAGAGAAGGTAGAGAGGAGGGAGTGAAAGGATGATAGGTCCTCCGGAAGTTTAGTTTTCCTACATTTTCGCTCAGCTGGCCGCAGCCTTGTTCTGTAAGCTTGCAATGAGTCACTCAGCCACGGAGCAGGAGGGGAGGACCAAGCCAGCCAGGAGGAAAGGGGATAGTGCGAGTCATAGGGTGCGGAAAGGAAGGATAGTAGGGTTGAATAGGCAGAATCAGGAGACAGGAGGGAGAAGAATTTAGCAGAAGGAAAAGTTTATATGATAAAAGAGGAGAGAGTAGTAGGAGAGAGAATGAAGATTGTGACAGCGCATGACCATCTGGGTAGTGGATGAGTGGCTAGGTTTGGAGGAAAGGGAGACAGAAAAGGAAACAAAGTAGTGACCTAGAGGGGTTTGATGGTGAGATTAGCAGGCGAACAGCCTCTAGTAAAGATGAGGTCAAGCGTATTGCCTGCCTTGTGAGTGGGGGGGGATTGGGAAGCATTCAGCTAATTTAGAGGTTTGCGATTGTGATGGAATACTGAGAAAGTTTCCAGGGACCGCAGGGTTGGCTGGGCCTTCTCCTGATCCAACCTTCTATTGATTTTTTCCCTGTTGTGGCTGGGTGGGCGGATGTCTGGAGGTGAGGATCCCCAGACCTTTCAGGGTGTCGGCTTTGAAAACTACACTCTGCTATATAGAACCTAAAAGGGTTCTTTGGCTGTCCTCACAAGAGAACCCTTTGAATAACCCTTTTTGGTTACAGGTAGAACCCTTTCCCCAGAGGGAAAAAGGGTTCTATCTGGAACCAAAAAGGGTTTTCCTATGTGGACAGCTTAATAACACTTTTGGAACCCTAGCACTCAATTCACTATCAGTCATACTCCTCTTCTCGTTGCATTCCCAGTGTAGTGCTTTCTTTGATGATTAAGAAGATACAAGTTTGCTGAGATAGCATGTGGCTCAAATTACACATTACGACATTCCTTTATTGGTTTCTGAAAACAACAAAGAAGGAGAGGAAGCAACCACGAACTGAAATGCATGTAGCACATACAAATGATCACACGTAGGTGGGAAAACCAGAAACTTAAATAGGATCCCCAATTAGAGACAATGCAGGCCAGCTGCCTCCAATTGGGGACAATCACAAAACCACACATAGATACCTAGAAGGCCCTGACAGTAACCACCAGACAAACATAGAGATGCCTAGAGGCCTTCCTACAGTAAGGCCCTGACGTCGGTGGAGACTCGGAGCCTGACGTGGCGCCGGGTCAGGTGGAGGCTCAGCCCCCGGAGCAGGACTGGCCACCTGATCCTGCGGAGACCCCGCCCCCGAGGCCAGACGGGGAACCGGCACTGGAGGTTCTGGGCTGGGGACCAGCAGTGGGATATTTGCACAGAAGTCCTGGTGCGAGGGACTGGCACTTGAGGTACCGGGCTGGGGACAGTTTGTGCTGTTCTGTGAAGGGAGTAGTACACAGCGTTGTACGAGATCTTCAGTTTCTCTGCAACTTCTCACATGGAATAGCCTTCATTTCTCAGAACAAGAATAGACTGACGAGTTTCAGAAGAAAGTTCTTGCCATTTTGAGCCTGTCATCGAACCCACAAATGCTGATGCTCCAGATACTCAACTAGTCTAAAGAAGGCCAGTTTTATTGCTTCTTTAATCAGCACAACAGTTTTCAGCTGTGCAAACATAATTGCAAAAGGGTTTTCTAATGATCAATTATCCTTTAAAAATTATAAACTTGGATTAGCTAACACAACGTACCATTGGAACACAGGAGTGACGATTGCTGATAACGGGCCTCTGTGCGCCTATGTATATATTCCATAAAATTTCAGCCGTTTCCAGCTACAATAGTCATTTACAACATTAACAATGTCTACACTGTATTTCTGATCAATTTGATGTTATTTTAATAGACAAAAAATGTGCTTTTCTTTCAAAAACAGGGCCATTTCTAAGTGACCCCAAACTTTTGTAAAACTTTTATAATATATAGACTGGAGCTATTGGTCCACATATTTCATGATAGTGATTGTGTTCCCCATACTCTATATAATATATACAGTGCCTTCGGAAAGTTTTCAGACCTCTTGACCTTTTCCACAATTTGATAGGTTACAGCCTTATTCTAAAATGTATTAAATAGCTTTTTTCCCTCATCAATCTATACACAATACCCCATAATGACAAAGCAAAAACTGTTTTTTAGAAATGTTTGCTACTTTATTACAAATTAAAATGTAAATATAACATTTACATAAGTATTACATAAGCACCTTTGGCAGCAATTACAGCCTTGAGTCTTCTTGGGTATGACGCTACAAGCTTGGCATACCTGTATTTGGGGAGTTTCTCCATTCTTCTCTGCAGATTCTCTAAAGCTCTGTCAGGTTGGATGGGGAGCGTTGCTGCACAGCTATTTTCAGGTCTCTCCAGAGATGTTCGATCGGGTCCAAGGACATTCAGAGAATTGTCCCGAAGCCACTCCTGCGTTGTCTTGGCTGTGTGCTTAGGTTTGTTGTCCTGTTGGAAGGTGAACCTTCACCCTAGTCTGAGGTCTTGAGTGCTCTGGAGCATGTTTCATCAAGGATCTCTCTGTACTTTGCTCCGTTCATCTTTCCCTCAATCCTGACTAGTCTCCCAGTGCCTGTCGCTGAAAAACATCCCTACAGCATGATGCTGCCACCACCATACTTCACCGTAGGGATGGTGCCAGGTTTCCACCAGACGTGACACTTGGAAATCTTGGTTTCATCAGACCAGAGAATCTTGTTTCTCATGAGAGTCTTTAGGTGCCTTTCGGCAAACTCCAAGCGGGCTATCATGTGCCTTTTACTGAGGAGTGGCTTCCCGTCTGGCAACTATACCTTAAAGGCCTGATTGGTGGAGTGCTGCAGAGATGGTTGTCCTTCTGGAATGTTCTCCCATCTCCACAGAGGAACTCTGGAGCTCTGTCAGAGTGACCATCGGGTTCTTGGTCACCTCTCTGACCAAGTCCCTTCTCCCCCGATTGCTCAGTTTGGCCGGGCGGACAGCTCTAGGAAGAGTCTTGGTGGTTACAAACTTCTTCCATTTAAGAATGATGGAGGCCACTGTGTTCTTGGGGACCTTCAATGCTGCAGACATTTTTGGTACCCTTCCCCAGATCTAGACAGGTGCGTGCCTTTCCAAATTATGTCCAATCAATTGAATTTACCACAGGTCGACTGCAATCAAGTTGTAGAAACATCTCAAGGATTATCATTGGAAATAGGATACACCTGAGCTCAATTTCGAGTCTCATAGGAAAGGGTCTGAATACATATTTAAAATAAGGTATTTTTGTTTTTTATTTGTAATACATTTTGCAAAAATGTCTAAAAACCTGTTTTTTCGCTTTGTCATTATAAAGTATTATGTGTAGATTGCTGAGGATTTTTTTTTTGGGGCCATTTTTGAATAAAGCTATAATGTATCAAAATGTGGAAAAAGTCAAGGGGTCTGAATACTTTCCGAAGTACTACCACTGAGGGAGAGGATCATTGACACACTGTGCTAGAGGATGATGTGGAGCCACTTCCACCAACATTTTGACCTAAAAGGCAGCCAGGACCTGGACATGACTGGAAAGTACAGCCCCCTTCATCTTTGTGTGTAAACTTAAATGTTTTATTACCATAGCATTTTTGTATGTTCTCAATAGTTATGTACTTGAAAATGTATCAGTTCACCAATTCGGCCACTTCGGTACATTTGGGCAAACTCATGAGGGACACCTGGGAGACTTCATACTAAATATTTAATGTTTAGTTATCCCTAAAGTATGGCCTTTCTTTTGAATTTCAAAGATTATGCAAAAAAAAAAATAGAAAGCGCATGTTTTTTGTTTGTTTTATCTTTTACCAGAACTATTGTGTTATATTCTCCTACATTAATTTCACATCTCCACAAACCTCAAAGTGTTCCCAGAAGAGGTTAACAAGCAGCATGGGCTGTATGTTGGTGACTGCAGTTGGGCCCTAGCGACTTCAGATGGCTGTAATAATCAGCCTGGCCGCTTCATCCTCATTATCTTAGCAGCACCAAAACACTTTCTCTCATTATCCTCAGCCATTGTGTCCCCCATCAGTTAGAAGCCTTCTTGCCATCCCCATGGAAAAACATAGAGAGGGGAGGTAAAACAGTTTACCCACAAATCTGCCTTGGTGTGCTCACTGGTTCATTCAACTCGTGGAGGCAGGAAAGTAAAGACCATCTGCTCTTTTCATACAAAAACCCCACCTCAAAATCCTCCCAAGCCCAAGTCACATTCACCACTTTCATA
Source organism: Thymallus thymallus (assembly GCA_023634145.1). Lineage (NCBI taxonomy): Eukaryota > Metazoa > Chordata > Actinopteri > Salmoniformes > Salmonidae > Thymallus > Thymallus thymallus. The sequence continues at coordinate 19,430,756 of CM042405.1, read as the reverse complement.
ACCATTGGCAAGTAGATTGCTTTACCAAATACTCCCTCTCTCCCTCCATCACAGGAGCCCTTTATCCGAATTGGAGAAAAGGTTGGTCAAGCAACTGTTAGGGGGGATTGGCGATTTCTCTGTGTGGGTTTGTGTGGGTTTGTGTGTGTGACTGTGAGAGCCAGTGAGTCTACTCACACAGAATGAATAGCATCAGCAGAGAGAGTTGGACAGCACATGGTCACAGCCATCAGTGTCACTGGACCAGCCATGACATGCAAATGGATGGACAGCTGCTCTTCTCCCCCATCAGCAGGCCTGAAATGGTAAGTAACATTTACGCAGCTAATGGGAAGGCCAGGCTTGGAATGTATTGTTCAGCTTTAGAATTGGCCTTCAGTGGAATACACACATTTAGTTGATGAACTTGGCTGATATGGGTACTGTACGTAGCCTTCAGCTGATGAACTACCACTCTAACTGTGCCAGCGCTTGGTATGGACAGTTGGACACTGACACTTGTTTGTTCCACGTTTCATCCTGGTTCTTCTTCCACCACAGTAGCTGTCCCTCTGTCTTAGTAGTGTCATAGGTGGATCTGAAGACATCCACGCGTGCGGTGCCCATGCAGTATGTGGTGTACTACGGCTGTCTGCTCTGGTACTGGGAAGCCACACACAGCGTCCGCAGGCCTGTTTGAAGGCACACCAGGTGGGGCCAAACAAACACACATTAATCTGCACTTTTTATGAATATTCAGACACAGCTGTCTGTGACGGGGAGATAGCAGCTGGTGCGTTTGTGCCCTGCTGATATCTCAGTGCCATCCCTGGACAGGATTTCCTGCATCTGGGCCAACAGTACAGCGAGCCAGCTTGCCTGCCAAGCCAAGGCTCCCCCAAACCCCACCGCTGACACCTTTAACACGCAGAGGGTCAAAGACTAAATCAGACACCTCTAGGGGCCAGTCAGCGGACACAGGAAGGCACTTGTGCCACTACTGTACACAGGAACTTTGTTGCGTGTTTGTGTATCACAATGAAGAGGAAAACAGTATTTTACAGCAACTACAGATGCTCAACAAACTATCCCCAATCAATGACATTTGTTAAGTGTCAACTGCATCAATAAGGTTCTATCAAAATTAATTATCAGTGTTTTCCACTAAACCATTAGAACATATTAGGCTACTCTGTACAAATACTTTAATCCTGCCAATCTTTAATACTAAAAGGATACTTTTACAATGAAACAGTAGGTACAGAGGTGGTAATGCTAGTGTTAAAACAGATGGCATTCCTTTCTGTATCACATTTGATTTCCCATTTAGAGCTTTTATTAAGAATTCCTGACAAAAGAGAGCATATAAAATGTATTTGAATTCAACATAATTGAATTGAATCATATAGACATGTATGTTCATTAAGTTCAGCTGTATGTGGTGTGACTGACAGAGCATAACTGATTGTCATTTCTTGGCACCAGACTGTCTAGGAACAAATTAATGCGGTGTGAAGAATACTGTAAGTTGACATTTTTCATTACTGCTGAATGTCAGCTAGGCTTAAAGTGGCATTTACAATGTCCCACATGAGATCAGTCAAATTTGCCCTTTTAATTGCCAAACTTAATCCACCACTTATCCAATAATATTCCCACAACAAGTAGAGATGGTGAGTAGGTTTGGAGACAAAGCCTGATGGAGGGACTGGAGAAGTTTGAGTTTTGTGTGGCTGGCACATGGCATCATCCTGCCAGGCAGGCTATCAGTGTGCCAGGACTAGAGCACAGCTGCCAGGCCAAACCAGCAGGCACTAATTCAGCCAGCCACAGGGAGCCAGCCCTCTTCCACTGCCAAGCCTTCCCTGTGGCTATAATCAACACAATCTCCAACCTTTTTTTTATCAAAAACATTTGTAACAGATGATGCTGCCAATATCCATATGACTAATTACCAGAAGTTCTGGTGAATAAACACATTTTCTTCTGTTGAAAAGTACTGCCCTCTTCTCAAAGCCGCAAAGCCTATGAGGCTCCCAGAGCCAGCAAGGGAAGAAACCTCACATAGAAATGTGCCTTTGCATCTTCATTGATGTTGAGAAGAATTCTGCACGGGCACATTCTATTGTGTGCTGTCAGTGTGTGCTCTACAATTGGAGATACAGTAGATCTCTTATCTGTGGAACATCAAGTGGAGGTTCCAAGAAGGCTCAAGTGGAGTAAGATGTTGACATGATCAGTCCAATCAAAGCTACTGTACATATAATGTGATTTGACTTCATTTCTGTGGCCAATGACCTTGAGCCTTCTTGGAAGGGCACTTGTGATATAACTCTATGGCAGGACGTCTACCATCACTAAGGACTTAAACTTGGTGATGACATAGTATCCCCATGAGTGACAGAACACTGAGCCAATCACGGCGCAATGCCCCTATTTTCTGCTGGCTCGCTTCAGCACCACAGAAAGCCCAGAGCTAGGCTGAAACACCTGCATTTTGGAGCTGCCTTACTCAAGAAAACAAAAAAGAGACCATGTTTGTATGCAGCTTTATTAACTCAATATATATATATATATGTTACATTGTTTGCAAACTGATATGTGACACGTATTAATGCCAAAATAACATGCAAAACAGGCAAGCCCCAATTAAAATAAATATATACAGTGGGGCAAAAAAGTATTTAGTCAGCCACCAATTGTGCAAGTTCTCCCACTTAAAAAGATGAGAGAGGCCTGTAATTTTCATCATAGGTACACTTCAACTATGAGAGACAAAATGAGAATTTTTTTTCCAGAAAATCACATTGTAGGATTTTTAATTTATTTATTTGCAAATTATGGTGGAAAATAATTATTTGGTCACCTACAAACAAGCAAGATATCTGGCTCTCACAGACCTGTAACTTCTTCTTTAAGAGGCTCCTCTGTCCTCCACTCGTTACCTGTATTAATGAGACCTGTTTGAACTTGTTATCAGTATAAAAGACACCTGTCCACAACCTCAAACAGTCACACTCCAAACTCCACTATGGCCAAGACCAAAGAGCTGTCAAAGGACACCAGAAACAAAATTGTAGACCTGCACCAGGCTGGGAAGACTGAATCTGCAATAGGTAAGCAGCTTGGTGTGAAGAAATTGACTGTGGGAGCAATTATTAGGAAATGGAAGACATACAAGACCACTGATAATCTCCCTCGATCTGGGGCTCCACGCAAGATCTCATCCCGTGGGGTCAAAATGATCACAAGAACGGTGAGCAAAAATCCCAGAACCACACGGGGGACCTAGTGAATGACCTGCAGAGAGCTGGGACCAAAGTAACAAAGGCTACCATCAGTAACACACTACGCCGCCAGGGACTCAAATCCTGCAGTGCCAGACGTGTCCCCCTGCTTAAGCCAGTACATGTCCAGGCCCGTCTGAAGTTTGCTAGAGAGCATTTGGATGATCCAGAAGAGGATTGGGAGAATGTCATATGGTCAGATGAAACCAAAATAGAACTTTTTGGTAAAAACTCAACTTGTCGTGTTTGGAGGAGAAAGAATGCTGAGTTGCATCCAAAGAACACCATACCTACTGTGAAGCATGGGGGTGGAAACATCATGCTTTGGGGCTGTTTTTCTGCAAAGGGACCAGGACTACTGATCCGTGTAAAGGAAAGAATGAATGGGGCCATGTATCGTGAGATTTTGAGTGAAAACCTCCTTCCATCAGCAAGGGCATTGAAGATCAAACGTGGCTGGGTCTTTCAGCATGACAATGATCCCAAACACACCGCCCGGGCAACGAAGGAGTGGCTTCGTAAGAAGCATTTCAAGGTCCTGGAGTGGCCTAGCCAGTCTCTAGATCTCAACCCCATAGAAAATCTTTGGAGGGAGTTGAAAGTCCGTGTTGCCCAGCGACAGCCCCGAAACATCACTGCTCTAGAGGAGATCTGCATGGAGGAATGGGCCAAAATACCAGCAACAGTGTGTGAAAACCTTGTGAAGACTTACAGAAAACGTTTGACCTCTGTCATTGCCAACAAAGGGTATATAACAAAGTATTGAGATAAACTTTTGTTATTGACCAAATACTTATTTTCCACCATAACTAGCAAATAAATTCATAAAAAATCCTACAATGTGATTTTCTGGAATTGTTTTTCTCATTTTGTCTCTCATAGTTGAAGTGTACCTATGATGAAAATTACAGGCCTCTCTCATCTTTTTAAGTGGGATAACTTGCACAATTGGTGGCTGACTAAATACTTTTTTCCCCCACTGTATATCCTCTGCCCCAACTGCCCTGAATGACGGGTCGCCACTGCTCCTGACACTTGTGGAGGTTGTAGAGAAAAACGGATAACACCATAATGTTTCTAGGCCAAACCTTTCAGAAGCTACAGACGATTTTGTGAGAAGACTGATTTTCGTGATGTCTCATGGTCTGACAAACATCACTCTAGATCTGTCACCTTTCACCGCAGATGCGGAAGTGCGAAATAGGCGGATGCAGTAGATTGAGACGCATTCAATGCAAAAAAACAGATATCTCTAGCTTAAACTGACAGATTTGTATTGGGATTTTATGTATTATGCTAATTCGATTCCTGTGGGGGCGCGGACATGAACCATAGGGGGTTAAAGGCCGGGGTGCGAATGTGCCCTCAAACAGTCCATTTCATGCCAGTTGTACAGATTGGCACAGGGGTATTTGAGTGCTACTCCGCAGGCCTGCCCTCTGCCCGGTTACACACGCCTCATCTGCTCACTCAATCTGTTCCCACTGTCGCTGATTCAGTCTGCTCTGGCTGAAGGTCATGGCAGTGGGCTTCTGGTGGAGAGAGAGTCCGCCAAAGGCACCAGACAGCCTAGTCTCTAGCCTGCTGCCTCCCTGTGGACACAGGAGAGGAGAGGGAGAGAGCACTGCAGAGAAACATGTGCAGATATTAACATTTAAGGCCCTAGGCATGATGTACAATCAGCATTTAGATTAGGGCCTTTAAACTCAAAAGGCCCTTACGTCTGAGGGCTGGTCATTAGGATTGGTCACAGCTCTCCTCGTCCTGTTGGAGCCTGACTCGTGACCACAGGGATACCACAGCATACCTTCAGTAGAGCATACTGAGATATTAATGCTGTGTTTTGTTTTCATGTTTGCCCTACCTTAGTGGCCAGCTGGGAAGCTTGGCTGTTCTCACATTAACTATTCATTCTTCTGTTGAATATTACCAGTGTTGCACAATGGGAGCTAATCGTGTTACTCTAGCCTCTAGATGATCATGTCCCGCCCTTGGGTCAGTTAAGCTAACGTGCGCTAATGTGATTAGCATGAAGTTGTAAGTAACAAGACAATTTCCCAGGACATAGACACATCTTATATGGGCAGAAAGCCTAAATTATTGTTAATCTAACTGCACTGTCCAATTTACAGTAGCTATTACAGTGAAATAATACCATGCTATTGTTTGAGGAGAGTGCACAGTTTTGTACTTGAAAATGTATTAATAAATCAATAGGCACATTTGGGCAGTCTTAAAACAATATTTTGAACAGTAATGCAATGGTTCAGTGGATCAGTCTAAAATGTTGGACTCCTAAGTAATATTATGACCTTTCTCTTGCATTTCAAAGATGTGAAAAAAAATAAAAAAAATCTTTGTATTATCTTTTACCAGATCTAATGTGTTATATTCTCCTACATTAATTTAATATTTCCATAAACTTCAAAGTGTTTCCTTTCAAATGGTATCAAGAACATGCATATCCTTGTTTCAGGTCCTGAGCTACAGGCAGTTAGATTTGAGGTCCGATCCTTAAGAGGCTAGAGAGAGAAAAAGGTAGCAAAAGAGAGGGACGATATACAGTTTATGCTGCCACCTCCGTGCTTCACAGTTGGGATGGTGTTCTTCGGCTTGCAAGCCTCCCCCTTTTTCCTCCAAACATAACGATGGTCATTATGGCCAGTTATATTTTTCTTTCATCAGACCAGAGGACATTTCTCCAAAAAGTACGATCTTTGTCCACATGTGCAGTTGCAAACCGTTGTCTGGCTTTTTTATGGCGGTTTTGGAGCAGTGGCTTCTTCTTTGCTGAACGGCCTTTCAGGTTATGTCGATATAATACTCGTTTTACTGTGGAAATAGATACTTTTGTACCTGTTTCCCCCAGCATCTTCACAAGGTCCTTTGCTGTTGTTTTGGTTTTGGTTTGGCATTTTTCACACAAAAGTACGTTCATCTCTAGGAGACAGAACGTGTCTCCTTCCTGAGCTACAGACTACCTCCACTTCAATTTCCAGGATTGGCTGACATCCAGTGAAGGTCATATAATGGAGATATTGGATGGTTGAGCAGATGGCTGTGGTATTTTACTGGGCATTTATTTCATAGAAATCAAAAAAACATAAACAAGGTAATTAACACTTAGTTCAACACACAACCACAATCAAACTCATAAACAAAAACAGAATGCGTCTCCTTCCTGAGCGGTATGACGGCTGCGTGGTCCCATGGTGTTTATACTTGCGTACTATTGTTTGTACGGATGAAAGTGGTACCTTCAGGCGTTTGGAAATTGCTCCCAAGGTTGAACCAGACTTGTGGAGGTTTACTATTTTTTTATTGAGGTCTTGGCTGATTTCTTTTGATTTTCCCATGATGTCGAGCAAATAGGCACTGAGTTTGAAGGTAAGCCTTGAAATACATCCACAGGTACACCTCCAATTGACTCAAATGATGTCAATTAGCCTATCAGAAGCTTCTAAAGCCATGACATCATTTTCTGGAATGTTCCAAGCTGTTTAAAGGCACAGTCAACTTAGTGTATCTAAACTTCTGACCCACTGGAATTGTGATATGGTGAATTATAAGTGAAATAATCTGTCTGTAAACAATTGTTGGGAGAATTACTTGTGTCATGCACAAAGTAGATGTCCTAACCGACTTTCCAAAACTATAGTTTGTTAACATGAAATCTGTGGAGTGGTTGAAAAATGAGTTTTAATGACTTCAGCATAAGTGTATATAAACTTCCGACTTCAACTGTATGTAGGGTGAATGAAAGGTATCTTATGATAACAGAATAGTGTATTATACAAGCAAATGTAAGATGTGAAATACTGTAGAATGTAGAAGCTGATGATTGATGATGTGTTTGTCCCTGTGGACAAGGACAATAAAGTACAGATTATTAGTTATATTGTTTTCACATTTGAGCTGCACAGTCCAGAAGTGCCAGCTGCTTCAGTGCTCAGGTAAGACTGACTAATCAAAACTCTCCAACACTACAGGGCAATTAAATCACCCACCTCTGACTGACTCTGCCACTCAGGCAAAACCACAGACACCCAGAGGGGAGATGATGGGTGCCAACAGCAAAGCTCTCGCTGACACCTTATTCCAGTCATCACACCTAACGGCAGATAAGTGTTTACTTGGGGAGCCGCAACCACCTAGGCCTGATGATCAAGACCTGTCGGGGGGGACAGATTTGAAGAGTACACATACACACACACACACACACACAGGGAGAGATGATCAAGACAATGACCCGAACACAGCTCTCGCCTTTCTGCTCAATCTGCTTAATGACTGGCAATCTGTGGGCAAGATAAGTGCTTGTCCAGGTGAGCGCTCAAGTGTAAATATTAATGGTGGTTTCGGCCAAGATGTGCTGATTGGAGCAAACCAACAAACTGAATGATAGTTCTAAAAATAAGAGCAAAAAAATGAGAGGGTGGGACAATTTATCCCCCCTCTATGATTAACAATTCACGAAGTCCTATTAATTATGAACCCAATCTGTAACCTAACACTAGTCAAGTAGGGTTGGTGGTTGCCTAGTAACATTGACCCATTTTAAATACTACACCTTATTGTTGCTGGTAATGATACTCCCCCAGGAAGCTGGTAATATAGTAGAAAGTAAGTAAAGTGGGTCCTGTCACAAAGGGGATACAAGCCCTGGCAATTAATAATGCAGTTGTGTATGTTGTGTCACGATGCCTTTGTGATCAGAGGCATTCCTCCAATGAACCTGCCTGAGCCTGTGAATACAAATAATGAATGTCTATAGTGGATGTGTTCTTGGGAAAATATGGCATACCAATAATATTCCCACAAGTATAGATAAAATGGTAAGATGGTGGAGCAGATATTGTTCTTGTTCAATATATAATCAATTCACATGGAATTAAGATTGGCTGTTTTGAAGGTTGTGTATTGAGTTTATAGTATGGATAAAGCATACAGTAACTGAATGAAGGAGTTTATATTAATTGTATTGTTGTTATTTATTTAACTGTGGAAGGAATTGTTTGTTTCTGACCCACATGTAGACACCATGAGCAAATAGTAGACCTCCACTTTCCTCCGGAGAAGAGCCACAACATGGAAACAACAGTTTCTAGTAACCAATGAACACAGCTGGTATTTCTGAAGTTTGTGTTTATGTCTGTGTCCTACCTTTCCGACACTAAAAATAACCATACACATCCTGCTGCGATGTTCAAGGTGTAGTCATCTCCACTCAGAAGGACAGAGACTGTCCTTCTGGTAGGAAGCCATGACTACCGTGTGACTAGCGCCCTGTTCCTTCCTCTCAGGCCTGAGAAACAGGAAGTGGAGCTCATAATGCATTATTGTGACAGACAGGAAATGCAGTGTCCTCTAAAATAAGGGTCCCTCTCTACCCATCAATGACAGGTCCCTGCCCTCTATAGCCCTGTGGAAGACCTCTTTCTGTTTTCACGTCAGCAAGACACAGAGACTGGGGAGAGCATGACCATTACTGTAACAATATAGCCTACAGAACAACTAGAACCAGAGTGTTTAGTCAGACCCTGAAAATCTACATCCCCATCATCATGTATTATAGAAAATGATGGATAAACAATGGGAATGATGAGTGTTTTATGACCAAAGGCAATGAGAGACTGATGTGCAGTTTCAGGAACAGGAATATTATGGCACACAATGGACTGGGCCATGTGATTTCTACCAACCATATACGGTACACTTCATATGTACTGACTGACACAACCCAACCTGCATTTACAGCCACTGGTCAGTGTTTCAATACCAAATTGGTTGGAATTCTATTTTCAGTCACATTACTGGAAACAAGATGAATTAATAATGGTATTTGCTGAAAACAAATTTGCTCCCTATTTAAAAAGAAAATGGAGAACAAGCTATGAAGAAACAATACTGGCGTTTTGGTGCAAGTACAGCCAAGTAGCGCAAAAAATATTGCGATATCGTCAAAAATAATATCCCGATATGTAACTATCAATTTCCCCCACCACATCACTACTATCCATCCAGTCCTTAGCAGAAGCTGAGGAGCCAGTTGCTAAGAGAGGTCTTTGTGCTCTGCTCCCTCCTAGTTAATTAAAAGACTACTTTATCTGTTTCATGCTTTCAGTAAGGGTCCCTGGCATGAGCCCAAGCTGCTATATGTAGATAACCATGGCAATAAGACGTGATTAATGTGGGCCCCATTTGTGCCGCGCACCCTGCTGCGGTTTCAACGCATTGTTTTTGTCTTAATATCCTGTTTTGATCACAAACCGCACTTCTGAAAATTAATTCAAAGTGGCTCTTTGTGGAACATGTGTGTAATATCCGCATGGCAGGATCCTAATTCAGGAAGCTGATAGATTGATAAGACAAGGCTTTGTTTTCCCGTGTAAAACATGGCAGGTGTTGGGTACTTATGATCGTCAGCACCTGAACTTCGTGAGTGATTAGTGCTGCAGACAGGCAATATCAATTTAATAATGTCAACATCCTGCATTCATTCTGTGCCAGCTCTAATGGTTTTACAGTCATCTGTAATCAAAGGTACCTTCCAGAAACAATGTTTTTCTTTCATTAACAACATATCCATCAATGCCTTCTTGCTTTCCACCTCAATTAACAGCAACCAAGCCAAATTTTATAAATGAATCATCCCAAGCTAAACGTATTCAGCTATATTTGGTACTTTATTCTGTGGTAGCATATGTTTTACACAACTGCCTATTTGAAATTAATTAATCATAAAATATTTGGACTTGATGTGTTTCATTTGGATGAATTATAATTCTGCTGGTGCTGCATAGATCATTGTCCAGGTGTGGGCTGGTATTAATTGATACACTATGTTCTGTATTGTTATCAAAGGAATTAGTTGGACATTATCAGGCTGTAGCCTGGCAGAACATTTCCTGTAAGCGAGAACCTCATTACCAAGTTGAATGACTGCACTTAACAGATTCAGAATGTACCATCACTAACACAAATCAAGCCAGAAAGAGAAAATAACAGAATCACAATAAGCAGAGTATTGAACTTCTGTTAATTTAACTGAACAAGTGCTGAACAGCAATTTGAATAAACTTAAAAATAGAAGCTGAAATGAACAGGTTAACCAAATACCATGACAATTTTCTAAATATCACTCATCCAATTATAATTTGATGTGATACTGTACTTCCATTTGAAATAGAAAAGTATTTGACTAAAACAAAATAGTTTCCTCACCCAAACATTGGTGCAATTAATCTTGCAAACAATATTAACAATTTACCGCCATCTAGTGGTCTATTTAGAATATAAAAAACATACAAAAGTAATTTTGAACAAACCCTTAACAATCACAGGTGGCTCTTTCTAAATGAACTGAAGGAGAGACTGAGCGGAGAGGTGAGAACTTGGGGTTTCTGGATGAAGAGGCCTCTCCCTGCACCAGGGATGTTTTCAGATGGCTGTATTGGTCTGGGTCTTGGGCCTGGGGGTACAGGCACCTCTACCCTCCCCACTGGGGCCTGGGTCTTCAGGGCTCCGGGACTCTCCTTGGGGACCTGGGCTGCTGGTATCGGGAGAGCCAGGCCTCTTCCCAGGGAGGGGAACACAGGGAGGGCGGGTGGCGTTGGGTCTTTCAACAGGGACATCCCTCTGCCTGCCATTGTGTCCATCACTATCTCCAAGAATCCTGGTGCTCCTGATCCTGATGGAGCCGCTGGGATAAGGACTCCAGGCGGCTGTTTCCTGTAGCTCTGCTGGGCCTCTTGGGTCAGGCCACTGGTCATAGCATGGAGGTCAGAGGCCCACAGGGTATTGCTGGGACAGAGTGTGTCTGCTGGGCCCTGCCCTGGTACTGGGACTACAGGATCCACTGCTGTGGGGACAGGGGTGTCTGGTTGCCTTTGGGTGGCTGTGTCCTGGCCCTTCCCATTATGTGATTGGGGTAGGGGTCTAGGGTTGGAGCGCTCCAGCAGGCCCTTCTCAGTGACATGGTAACGGTCGACAGCCCACTTCTGGCGCTCCTGACGCATGTGCACCAACTCCCGCAGCTCTCTGGGTAGCTCTAAAACGCTGCTCTGTAGAGACACACACACACACACAGCTGCCCATGAGCTTCTATATAATCTCACAACACACTGGGACATTTATATCTCAGATAATTACTGCCATGGAGATCTATTCATTTTTATGTTACTAAATATTCTCTCATCATTGCCATATGTACAGTAATGAGTAAGTGGCTCTGGATGTTTGAGGATGTTAAGTACTTTGTTTATCTGGGTGGTTGTGTGTTGGGTCATGTGTGGGAAGCTCAGTGGCTCACCGAGCCGATGTTCTGCATGTGGACAGGTTCCTCTCGGCTGCCGCTGAGATAGGAGTCCACCAGGCCTGTGTAGTCAGCCATGAGGGCATCCAGCAGCACCAGTCTCAGAGGCTGCAGGTGGATCACCGACAAGGCCATGACCTTCAGCAGGGACAAAGGGCAGGGACGCACATACCACACCTCTTTGTCCTCCTGCAGGTATAGTAAAGCCAAAGATACAAGTTTAGTACACCTTCTAAACCTTTAACACACACAAATACAAGTCTTACAACAGCTCTCTGTCCCAAAGACACAGACACACACCACATTCATACTGTTGTGCTTTGTTCCCTCCTTTAGGGTTCTGTACCTTGGTGAACAGAGACTTGATGTTGAGAGAGGAGAGTTGTGACGAGGACATCTTCAGATGTAGGCTCACCACCTCCTGTAGGGTACTGACCCTGTCTGGCAGGAAGCCACCGGTCTCTGTGTAGAAGCACAGGATATCTGCCACCTATAGAGAAATAATATGAATACATTGTCATGATAAGGCAGGTAGTACAACACCTGCTATGATGCCTACAGGTCAGGAAGAATCCATTCATAGAACGACAACAAAGTTTAGGCTGCACACTCTACAGTACAGTACCTGCGTGTCAAAGACGTTGGTGAGATTTACTCCAAACTGAGCCATAAGACATCCAGCGAGGCTCCGGCAGTCATGAGTGACCTGAACAACATAAATATACAGACAGAGGTGAAATTGCATGAGGTAGAAGTGAAATGGGATAATATGAACTCCCGTCTAAATTACTCACCTTTAATATGTGGTTATTTTCCAGGATCATGGACAGGCCGTTCTTGAAGGCCCGGGCTCCAAGCAACAGGATGTCAAAGAGGTACACCTTGTTCTTAGTGGAAATCTACATATAAGATTGGACATAGTTCAAATTTTCAATGATGAAAAGTAATATATTCTGTGAAATAGAAAATGCATATCTAAAAGCCTAGGTAGGATCTGTCTCTTTCCTCACCTGCAGCCAACAGAGTCTCTCGTGCTGAAACGTCCCGACCCCATCAGCTCCTATCCCTATCACCTGCTGCTTCCGGATGAGCATCACCTATTGTGGAGAGAATGACCAAGCAAGGTAGAAGAGTTCATTCCATACGCCCACAGGACAGAACACACACCTCCTTAGGCTCACACTACAGATTCATTTTCCTCAGAAATGTTATCCACGTCTGTATGCCAATAGGCTATGCATTGTGGAGCTTACACAGGGGGCGAAGTGATATGAAACAGTGACTGTGAGGGTTAGGTACTCACAGCAGGACCAAACTTCTCATGGAACTCATCAATGACCACAAAGTTGACATGGCTCTCATCATCTTCATCTGAGGATGGGAGACATCTATTTGTAGAGCTACATAGATCATATAAGCTACCTAATGAAAAGCTAATGATGCAAATCTATGGCTTCTATTAGTGAAAATTGTACAATATAGTATTTAAACTGAGGTCAACTCACTCAGTATGACACTCTTCCTGTAAGGCTGGAACTCTGCCACAGTCAGGTGACCTTCAGGTATGTGGTTACTGGAGTTATCTCTGAGCCACAGAGCAGTGTCCATTTTTTTGGTATTATTGCATGCAATACTAATGAGACATTCATTTATCCGTGAGCAAAGTCAACTATTGTAAAATAGTTAGATGATCTTTCACCCATTCATTAATTGTAATTATGTCAATTTCAGACATACCGGTCAGTCTTTGTTACATTTGGGAATTCCACTGAAAGATAGAAGGGTAGCTAATAGTTATACATAGCAGATGTAAAGATAGCTAGTGATAATGACAGAAATAAAGTGCATGTTTCCATGATTCAGGCCGCCTACCATTCAGAATTTCATGTCCGAAGAATAGTTTCACCCCAGGGAATTTCCTTCCATTCTTGACATCCACAACTGAAAAAGATTAAACCCATACATTGCAGATGACTAGCTTTATACAACAGTCAAATACTATCTAGCTATATAGAATAAATACACACTGGCAGCACAGGGACAGTTTCCCGATAGTGATGGAATTTAGGATTACGAGTGTTTTACGATGCATAATTCCTATAACGGCCCAAAACAACACGCAGAGAGAATGGTCACTAAGTGAATCTTTGGAGCCAATCCTAGTCCATCTCTAAGCCATTCCTTGTCAATCACCAAAACATTTTTGCGCGGTTGGTGGTAGGTGCACTTGATTCAGCAGCCCTAGAGCCAGTTAGGCAAAGTGTTCCCATTTTATGTATCTGAAAGTAAAACTCTGCCTACCCGATAGGCCCAAAGAGCAAATCAAGTGCACCTATAGGCCTACCGCTGGCCAATCAGAAAATATTTGGTCAGTGTATGCAGTTTCCTCGAGCCATATACTGTAAAAATAAACTTTGAATGCACAGCAAAGTCGATAATGTGAGATTAACACTTTTAAACCCATGACTAGAGAGAGAGAGACTCAACGAATACAGCAAAGAGCTGCTGTTTTTATAAGTTCATGTTGTTATTCAGCACTTTGTTCAACAGTTTAATAAGCCATAAAATGCACCTTAACCCTACTTCCACTCACGCTACAACCAGCTGCAATTAACGAGTATATCAAAATGTTTCTATAAGCTTGCATTGTTATTAGTTGCAGATTGTGTATTTTAAAATCGAGTAGGGGTCATTAACAAGCTAGAACCGCCACTGAATACACTTGAAACAAATAGCCAAACCAAAAACTGAAGACAAAAATGCTTTCTGCTTCTAAGCTCAGTGAAATGTAGGCTAAACGGACAACGGAGTGAAGAGCAGAAATCTGAATTCTGGCAGGGGGAGATTTTCGGAAAACCCGCCTCTGCTGGCTAACTAATGTTAGCTACCATAGCAAACTAGCTGAGATGATTGTGATCAGATTCCGTGCAGATTTTGAGCAAAAATGTGAGCATGTGGAACTGAACAATAGTTCAATCAAGATAATGCAAGTCAGTGCATTCATTTTATCTTACCGTCCTCTAAAAGCACAGTTTTATTGGCGTTGATCCGCTGAACAATGCCAAGGAAAGTCGCAGTCTTGAGGGTCAATTTGATGCGCTTTCTCTTAAAGCTATCCATGAATTGAAAGTCGTCCATGGTCATCTTGCTAAACAACAGTTGCTATGCTTGTTGTTGCAAAGTTAAAGCTAATGACATCGAATGAATGTCTGTTGATACTTTTTTTTACGAACACGTGCCTTGACCAAATCAGGTGCAAGGAATCAACGACATGATTGACGGCCAGGGGGTGGGGCGTGGGAGGTTGAAGGGGTCAGGCCATACAGTCACGTAGAGACCGCTAGAGAGCGCGACATTCTATATGTCCTATGTGGTGTGACTCCAAATTTACTTCGATATGATGGTGATTCTATCAATATTTGCGCATAAAGGCGTTTCCACCGAGATATTTCCCGCATAATTAATTTAGTTATAAATAAATACAAATTATGATGAACTTCACAGGGTGGCGAAATAAACGGCGATGAGCTTGATTCAATTTCCAATAAATATTGACGGTATTTTTCTGATGGCATGATGAATGATGCTTAACTGCCGTTTGACAAATACAAATATTCTCGCTATTGTCCATAATAATCTCATAATGTTGACTAGCCAACTCAGCACAGCCTACCTGCACTGTATCTGTGCAACTGCCAAAACCAGAGTCGGGACATTTGCTATTTAATGCAGCAGTTTATGTGACTAAACTATCTAGCTCAGATGGTAGAGCATGGCGCTTGCAACGCCAGGGTTGTGGGTTCGATTCACACGGGGGACCAGTACGAAAAAAGTATGAACATGTATGCACCAAGTCGCTAAAATCTAGAGGCAATGGAAATACAGGATTTTATATTTAGATTCAGTAAATGAAAACCTAAGCGTCCACTGTCATAACACGAAGATTGTTATCTGCAACAAGTTAATTTGTTGGAAACACATCACTATTGGGAAAATATGCATATTTTCTTTATGCGGATGCTAGAGTATTTGCATGAAAATCTATCGCTAATTGGATGGAAACCTAGCTAGTGTCACTCAGAGCCGCCGGAAAACATGTGCCATTTTACCCAGTACTTTTCAAAGTACTTTTCACACCACTTTCAAAGCAGCAGCACGACCGGCCCAGTTACTTCTCAGCGCATCATTGAATGCCATTGAAGACTACACCATTGAAGACTACACACAGAAAAGTCTTGCTATTTGTATTTGAGCAATATGATTGGCAGTTCATTCTAGCACCACTACACTCCTGAGAGTCACAACTTCGAGCAGTACTCGAGCAGTACAGAAGTTGATACCCACTGGGCACAGACGTCAATTCAACATCTATTCCATGTTGGTTCAATGTAATTTAATTGAGATGACGTGGAAACAACGTTGATTCAATCAGTGTGTGCCCAGTGGGTAGCTACGTTCACACAGTACACAGGAGCTGTCCCTCGCAAAAAGAAGCGCCCATCAATCTACTCTACTCTACAAAAGTAAACCTTCAATAGTGAACATATTAGCCATTTCTGACTACTGTTTATAGGCTTCAAAATGAAAGATATAAAAACATAGACTTTAGCATTCGCCTATCAGGCTGATCCACCCTGACCACCAACCTCCTTTAGTGTTTTGCCTTAAGTAACATTGTCTTATGAAACCTTACCACACATAACATATCATACTAATTTGAGTGTCCTGGATTTACGTTTACTCTGTTAGGTCTAGTCTATGAGACCAGGCTGTGTAGCCAGGTCAATATCTCTTTTGGAACTCAATTGTCTTAGAGGGGCAGTGTCCTATTTTGAGATGTAAAAAAAATCTCTAAATGACATATAATGATAAATATAATGATATTAGTGTCAGGTACTCCTCCTATTTTCCTAAATGGATTGAGTCTTGAATAGTATATTATGGTTGGTCCATTTAATACTTTTTTCAGAATAATGGTTTTGTAAGTTTTAGACAGTGGACAGCTAAAAAAAAGTGCACTGGGGCATTGTGGTTTGCAAAGAGTTGCTTTGGGTTATTTTCATAATGGTTTTATGTTTCATAAAGCCTTGTCAACAGAAGGAAGTTACTGTGTTGCAACAGTAGTACAGATTCCCTTACAATGTATCACACATTAAAAACATGCTACGGAACTTTGGTGACTAGTAAGCATTTTTTTAAACTCCCGCTTTGGGCTAGATGTGATGATGTGTAGTTCATTGCCCCCTAGCAATTTGAGTTTCAGCCAATGAGCTTCAGCCCCTCGCATTTGAGTGAAAGCTAGCAAGATGCACACACATAGTAGAGCGAAAGAGAGAGAGCAATGACACATTGCACATATCTGCACATATGTAACGTAGGGTACCACGTGGGTACCATGTGGCTCCTGAGCACGACTTTCAGAACTACTGGTTAAAAAGTATAATAAAGTACCAGAGAATCTCTTTAAAGCACAGTCAAATCTAATTTCCTTCAAACATCACAAAAGTGTTATCGGTTGTGGGGTTACAGACTACACAGAGGGATCTATTGTAGCTGTAAAGAGTTTTTCACTTCACAACCATTCAGTGTGAAGACTTCACCTTAAATTTGTAGAGTACATCAAATAGAACAGTTAACTCAGAATATAAGAAAGTATCACATTCTTATGGGTGTTTTGAGAACATGCACTTAGGTTTGATTAAGCTATCTACTGAGTGCTGATATGTTAAAGATTGAATATACTCAGTACTATTTATAATGTATGACAAGCATGCTACATCAAAGGAAAAATAATAGTAGGTTATTGGACTTTCATAATTTTTGTTTGTCTGACCTGGTAAATTATTAAGTGAATGCTGACTTCAACCACATAGTGGCAGTCTTGAGGCATTTTGGGCCTTAGTTCAATCTCTCAATTAGAGACTGTAGCCCTGTGAGAAAAGTAAACAGTTAATCAAATTCATTGCCAAAAGTCAGAGAGCATATGGTTGAATGATGTTCTGCCCCACCTTTCCTGTTCTGTCACTGCAAGCAGCAGTGTTAGCAATTATACTAGATATCAACCCTTAGTCCATTTTGCCTTAAGCGGAAAGGGAAGTATAGTATATCCATCCATATCAGGTAGAACTCTTATCACTCAGTTAAGGGTAGAAGGGGGAAAGAAGTCTCTAAGTGAGGGGAGTAGGAAAGGGGAGTGCAGACAGATAACAGGAGTTTCTGAGTTTCAGGAGTTTCTGTTTTTCATCAGTCTATAACCACACAATCCTATGACTAGTGCTTGTGTCAACATCAGGACCTGGTTGTGTCATGTTTGACAGCTTCTCCAGAATCTACTCAATCAATGTCTGCATGAAGATAAAAATAAACAACTTATTGGATAACTATATAATAACACAAGCATAGATCCTAACGAACCTCTTGGCAGTTAGTTCTATAGTAGCTGCAGACTTGGGTTCAAATACATGTGTATTTGACTATTTGTTATTTAAATATTTGTTTTCTGTGCATTAGTATTTTCTAATAATGTGGCCCGAATCAACTACTTCCATTGGAAGTATTTGAAGTATTTAATACATCATTTCGAATACCAAACAGACCTAGGTTCAAATGCATGGGAGTATTGAGCATTTTCAAAAACATGTCAATACTATTTCTAACTAAATGTGTTTTCAAATAAAAAATATCCACTTACTTCCCAATGTCTTTGAAAGTAATTGAAATACCCTAAATAGTATTTTAACCCAGGTCTGAGTAGCTGTAACTGCAATAGGCAGAACTGTGTAATATACGGTCAGGTCCATAATTATTGGCACCCTTGATAAAGATGAGCAAAAGACTGCATAAAATAGAAATACTGAGCTATATTGTATGCTAAAAGAAATTGGGAAATTATATTATTTTTTACTAAAACAATTGCTGGGAAAATTACATAGATTTTGTTTAACAAGTAATAAAAACAAATCTGAAAAAGATAGGGGTCAAACTTATTGGCACCCCTGTTTTCGATACTCTAGCACCCTTCCCCTGCGAGGATAAACGACACTGAGCCTTTTTCTCAAATGTTTTATCAGATTGGCGAACATGTAGGGAGGGATCTTAGACCATTCCTCCATACAGAATCTTTCCAGATCCTTGATATCCTTTGTCTGCTTTTATGGACAGCCCTCTTCAATTCAAACCACAGGTTTTCAATAGGGTTCAAGTCCAAAATGTTGATTTTGTGGTCAATTAACCATTTCTTTGTGGATTTTGATTTGTGCTTGGGGTTATTGTCTTGCTGGAAGATCCACTTGCGGACAGTTTCCAAAGTCTAAGGTTGGAATAATACTGGGGGCCTTGTTAAATAGCGGTTCCAATCCAAGTGACAATACCGTTTATCAAACTCCAGGCGGTGCTATGGTCAGGTGACAGGAAAATACAGCTCTTTGGCCATGCACACCAGTGGTGGATTTGGCATTGAAAAACAGAAGCATATGCAGAAAGGTACCTCATACCGACTGTAAAATATGGTGGTGGATCTTTTATTCTGTATGGAGGGATGGTCTAAGATCCCTCCCAATGTTCTCCAATCTCATAAGGCATTTTAGAAAATGGCTCAGTGTTGTTACACTTGCAAGGGGAAGGTGCTAGAGTATTGAAAACAGGGGTGCCAATATATATATTTTTAGATTAGTTTTTATTACTTGTTAAACAAAATCTCTTTCTCCAAGCAATTGTTTTAGTATAAAATAATATAATGTCTTATTTTTTTTGCATTCAATATAGCTCAGTATTTGTATATTTTTTTTTTTTGCTTATCTTTATCAAGGGTGCCAATAATTATGAAAGGACCTGACTGTATGTATTTATACGTATAGTTCACCCAATTTACAAAATTACACATTGTTTTCCTTACCCTGTAAGCAGTCTATGGACAAGGTTTGACAGCAATCCATGTTTTGGTTTAGTTTACCTGGCACTGTTTCCAGGGTACAAATCACATCCATGTACTGGTACTGATATTAGCATTTTCCGCGCATCATGTCCAAATCATCCTAAAACGTTAGCATTTGGAAACAGTACCAGGGAAATAAAAACCAAACATTGAAATGTCCATAGACTGCTTACAGGGTAAGGAAACCAATGTGTAATCTGGGTGAACTATTTCTTTAAGTCAGAGAGTGAACGACGTTGTCTACTCCATGGAAACATTTCTAACGTTCAGTTTATCTATCTCCCTGTCTGGACATGTGTGATTAGTCCCAACACAGCTCTTCGGGTAATTCAACAGGCTTACAGAAACATCCTCTAGTAGAGAGCTTTGACTCAAAGGAAGGCCCCACCTTTCCTGTCCTCCAGGCACAGCAATGCAGCAATATATGAAGCTGTGTTGACTAATTCCAGGGAGCCTGAAACTACTAGTCATGGGATGATGGGAATAAATTATAGGGATACTGTGAATAAACCTGCCAACTCTGATTAACACATTTACACAAACCTATTGCTGGAATCCATTTAGTTATTTCACACTTAACCTAATTGTGATTAAACTTCTAAATAATCCATGTAAGAACAGATATTGCACACAGTATATTGCAGACTTAACTTAATTGTGATAAAAGTGATTTAAAATTCTAAATAATCAATGTAAGAACAGATATCCCATTATATCTAATTGGACATAGGCTTACTGTAAAAGCTATTTAATCATGACTCATGCTTTAATGACGACAAATCACTGAACAATGGCAATAGGCTCATAAAGGAATGGGTTAGGCGGCCTACTCATTCTACTCATTTGAGCTCCTGCGCATAAATTACTGAGCAATGAGTGGCATTGGGCGCATCACCAAAACAACTTTTGTTCAAGTGCGTTTACGCCCACACAGACACAGCACGATGCATCTTAATTTGTGCCATCCTCATTGACAAGTCAAAACAATGGTGAGCTCCCCACCGGCGCGCGGCCGCACACTGAATCAAGCACGCAATGAAAATGCTCTCATCGAAACGGACACAGATGGATAGTCTCGTTCAACCACTTGTTGCCCAGTATCTCGCTATGGGGTGCCAATCCAAAGAAAATGGACAAAATGAAAATGTGGGTTCAAATGGAAAGGAAAAAGAACATCCGTAAGTTATTTTATAACGAACTCCTGTAGCCTATTTGTGAATTAACTGAATATGTTTATGAAGCGCGTTACGCAGACAGATGAAATATAGCCTACAGCAAATATCGTTTTCTCATTTTGAAACATACGCAATTATTATTAATTAAACCGTTATTGACACCGAATAAACATTATGATCTTGTTGATTTAGAATGTAAATTAGAAACTTTTGGTGGTTCTTAGTCATACAATAACTTTAAGAGTGCAATGATTCCATGCCCCGCAATTCATAAAAATCATCGACTTTTTCACTCCCAAAACACCTTCTCTATAGCCTATGTCTTCTCTCTTTCGAATGTCGTTCCATAGTCAGCCTATAGTTTGGAAAGTGTATAGAACAGCCAGCGGTTTATTTAGTGGTTCCTATAATAGAAGTCGTCCCCAAAAGGAAGTAAATGAGAACAATGAAAAATAGCGAAGCTACCTTAACTCTCAGATACCATGTATGAAACACTTTGAGTATTGTATAATGACCTGAACAGTGTTGTGTTAATTGCAACATTTTCGATACACTTATACCTATATTATATGTGTCTCTGTGATTAGTTTAGGATTTACATGTAGCATTTTCATTGTGTTGTCTACTTCAATATTGTATACACACACACACACACACACACACACACACACACACACACACACACACACACACAGACACACACACACACACACACACACACACACACACACACACACACACACACACACACACACACACACACACACACACACACACACAGACACACACACACACACACACACACACACACACAGACACACACACACACACACACACACACACACACACACACACACACACACACACACACACACACACACAGACACACACACACACACACACACACACACACACACACACACACACACACACACACACACACACACACACACAGAGACACACACAGAGACACACACAGAGACACACACACACACACACACACACACACACACACACACACACACACACACACACACACACACACACACCACACACACAGAGACACACACACACACACACACACACACACACACACACACACACACACACACACACACACACACACACACACACACACACACACACACACACACACACACACACACACACACACACAGCTGTGCTCTCAATACCTCCCTCCACCTCATGCCCTCTCTTTTCCACTGCCCTCCAGACGTCTCGCTCTCTCTAAGGTCTGTCCGCCTGTGCCTGCTCGGCCTCAGCGGTCCAACAGGCCCAATCTTGCCCAGATGACCCAGGGCAAGGTCATGATGTCTCTGGGACACTATACCAAGGGGGCCAGCTGGGAAGAGCTGATCCAGGCCTGTATCCAGTCTTTTGGTGAGTCCCTGTGCTCTGGGCTGCTCTTGTGTTTCTGCCAGTAATACTATTGGTAACTGAATGATAATACTGGCTTCATATGACTTCATAATACTGAAGAAATTGAATTGAGTGTTAAAACCATGCGCTGTATATTTCCCTGTTTCTTGATGAGCTGTACAAAATGGTTGTGCAGGTCAGGATCATTGTCATTAGTTATGCTTGTCAGGTTAGAGCATCCACTTCATTTTCCTTTTTAAGTTGCACTAAACGCTGAACCTCAGTTTATTTGAAATCAGTACAGTGAATGTTTCCTGGAAGCACCTGTTTCTCGGCCTCTAGCTGTTTGATGTTAAGAGACCCTGTCTCCATGAAACTGTTACCATTTACAAGGTACCTTAATTAGCCTATATGGCTAGGTTGACACAAACAGACCGTATTTAAATACTTTTCCCTTATATGAACTAGCCTCTATTTGTTTTCTAACAATAAGGTTGTCAGTCTTTGCATTTGAGATGATGAGACAAAGATTTATTTTGATTTATTTAAGTTTATTTGTCAGGGACAATACACAACAAAACATAAGTCTCAGAGTCAGGAGTATTTTTTGGTTGCCCGAAGATTATGATCACTTTCACAAAAATGTAAAGTATTTATTTTCACCTACACACGGGTGGAGCCAGAAAGACCAGACTACTGGAATTCTTTGCATTTTGGTTGTTATCAGGAAAAACAAATCACCTGCCCAATGGGGCAACCTCAGAGCAGACTCAACTTGCGCGACTGCTCAGGTCACTTGCACGACTGCTCAGGTCCTTTGCCCGACTGCTCAGGTCCCTTGCCCAGGGCAATAGACTGTTCCATAACAAACCGTGCCAATATATCCTCCAAACACAGGCTTCGAGGGCATTATCACTTTTATACAATGGGTTACCAACATAATCAAATAATGTGTGACACATTTTAATTAAAAACATTACTTTGATTAATTTATTCATACTATTTCATCCTTCCACAAGATATACTCCCGACACAAATCTAGGGTTGATAGAGATGCGACCTAGTCGTTCAGTCTATTTGTTCTGTATCTATGGACACGACCCAGTCGTTCGTTCTAAATGTTCCTTTGCCATACTGGCTGGCAACATTCTTATCCCTTGCTTGCTAGCTAGTTGCTTGCTAGCTAGTCAACTACGGCTAACTTACAGTCACTTCAAAAAGCCAGAATAACAGCAAAGTAGCTGCATTTGCATTTGTTTAAGCTGTTTTCTAGTGACATTTATTTGGATACATCCATAACAATGAGCTAAAGAGGCGCGATTTCGCCTGGCATAGAACATTTGCTCACTCATCAGGACACTGTTGTTCATAGGAGCTAGCCAACAACACAGCTACAGTATCACAATCACTTCAACTGACGCTGGAAAGACTGCACATTAGCTGCGTTTCGTTTGACCTTTTTTCAATATTTTTTTTTTTGTATATATCCATAAAAATGATGCCAGTTGATTCATGATTTAGACTGGCTGAGAAACGCTGCCTGGCTGTCTGTCTCGTCCCGACTCCCGACACGTTCGTTACTATGGGACAGCTGGAGATTGAATTTCAATATTGAAGCAATGTTGCAAATGTCGGAGAGACAGACAGCAAGGTTTATACAAATCTCCGCTGTTGAAAATGAAATGTTAGTCTAAAAGAAATGTGAGACTGTCTAGATGCTTTTTATAGTGGAGATCAAGTTTATCAATTACCTGGTTGGGCTGATGAGACAGCCCAGGAGTAAATAGGCATTTTAACATCATAGATTTAGCCAGTGGCAACTTGTGGAATGCAGTTTTAACCAATCAGCATTCAGAATTAGACCCACTCATTGTATAACATTGTATGTGGATCTACTGCAACTATGCCTGCACTGAATATGATACAGTATCACAAAATCATTCACCAACTGTGAAGGATTGATTCAGTTGACGTGGAATGTGATTTAAGCATATCACATTAGTAATACATTGACTTTGTCCATTTACATGTATTTATATATTCTGTATATTGGCTGCAATATGGAAGCTGTCAAAGACCTTGAGAATGAGAAATGAGAATAATGTGCCCTACTAAGTTGTCTGGAGTGCTCTCAAAGTTATTGTGATTATGTATTTGAAGAGGCAAGCATTCTGATTGCCGTTGCTTGGAGACACAAATGGAGTGAAGAGAGAGTGATGAGGAGGTGGTACAGTGGACTGAATACAGAGAGTGACATCCCTTATTCACAAATACAGTTATCTGTCAAGGAAAAGAATAGCAGAACAATGGCTGGCTGTTAATTTTGGATTTATAAAAAAAAAATCAGCCAAGGCTTAACTTTCTTCTAAAGTTCATTTTGACAATATTTGTTGAATGACTAAAATTGTCATTGAATTTCCAAATCAGACTTCACAGGTCATTGAGAGAAATTAAAATGCTTTCAAGGAAACGAGTCTACAGTATGTGGATAAACAGGCAGGTCTTTTGAATCCATGTTAATATGAAGGGACAAAATGGAGGGTAACTAGTACAGAGAGGTCTAACGGGGCTGAGCACTCCCCAGCGGCTGGTGTCTCACATCAGAGGCTGACCCCCCAGGTCCTGGGGCTCCAGGGGCTCGGGCACCTTTTCAAATGTGAGAGCACACGTAAGAGATATTTGAAAGATTGCCTGGCTGCTGCTAGCCCAAAGGTCAACTACCCAAAAGGCCCTTCTCAGATGCTGACCACTCTTTGAAATGCAGAGCACCAAGGGGTGTGGATCAATAATGTTTGACATCATCATTCACCCCCAAGTCCACGCCCCACAGTTCCACTCAGCCACAGTGGCCAAAGTCTCTACACTATCATAATGCTATGGACAGCAATAAGCAGTGCAGAGATTTGAAGTCATCAATCGTGGAAGCCATTTTGAATTAAATACATTCTCCATGTAAATCATGTATGATGATGGCACACAACCTGTGAATGTCACAAAGAGATATCCACTGCAGAGTCAGAGTATCCACTGTAGACTCAGATGTACTGAAGACACTAATGTGAAAAACCTTTATGTGCCTATGGCGGTCAACATATGTTCGAACACTTATGGAGCATCATGGCTATCTGTGGATATCACATCCATTTCCTGTACTCTATTGTTCTACATGTACTGTAGGCCTACAGCATGTTGAGCCAACATTACAAGGCACATGCAGTAGAGAGTGTGCAACTAATAAGGAAATGGATATATCTGGGGCCTCTTAGGCTTTTCTTTACCCAGTTACTTTACCTCTCTGCTGATGAATGCCTACGATAATAAAAAACCCTCAAAGTAAGGCAACGCTCCCTGAATTTTGCTGTGTCTGTCATCACATCCCTCATCCTATCCCAGTGCAGCCTGCTGCTGCTTTCCTAACTTCCCAGAGTGAGTAAGACGGGGTGGATTTCCTTAGCAATTAGCCCCGTCTGGGTTGGTAGTGAGGTGTTGTAAAATGATGAAGTAATTGTTTACCTGCTAGTGAATCAAAAGAGCTTCCTTGTTATTTTAGATGATTTTAGAGCATGCCTTGCTTACATGGTGGCAGCAATAAAAACACCATTCAGTTTGTAGAGGAAGGATAGAGTTGAGTTGTTTTGCATCACAGTCCTTTAAGATACATTGAGAGTATAAAGCTTCAAACCTATTACAATAGTTTCCCCTCAGATAACAGTCTAATCATGTATATGATCTTCTAGATATTTATTTTCACTCATGACAGTTTTTCATACAGTACGATTATGTCTGTGTGTCATTGCTGTGAAGGTGACTTTCCATTGACATTGATCATTGGGGCGTTGTAGCCCTTGTATGTGGGGACGCATGGAAACTGGCATCCTTGTGTGGTATTAAGACAATGCCAGCTGCTTAGGTTCAAAAGTTAAACACCATTTTAATGGATTCGTCAAGGTACTCTGTTAGCCACGATTTCCAGAAAATCACTGGCAGATTGTTTATCTGGAATGGAAGAGATCGCAAGCCTAGCAAATAGGTTGCTCATTGCTATCCAATAAACAAACATTATAGTGAACCACTTACTTATAAACAACATGTTACAGAGGACCAACAAAATATCTGCTTTTCTCAAGTCAGATAATTTGTAAGATTAATTCTAATGTAGTTAGAAATGGAATCTGCAATTGCTACTGTGTAGATACAGCTAACAATGTATTCCTTGAATTATTTTCCACACCGCCATATCCTTTTTATCTCCAGTGCCTTTAGGGACAAAGCTGTTTGAGTAGATGACAGAGATGGTGGCTGCAGGTTCCTGTGATGTCAAGTGTTGGCAGAGATATAGGGAGGCGGTCACAAAGGCAGGAAGTGAGATACGACAGAGAAAAGTAGACCACAGAAAAGTCATAATAACACCACAGAAAAAGCAGAGACATTCAGAGATGGTGTATACACTTAGAGATTTGCAGTTGACACATTACTGGCACATTATTGTGTTCATGGTTGCGTAGCACACACTTAACAATTTTTTTGTATGCTCTTTTGAGGTTGATTTATATCATAATTTGTTTATGTTATTGCATGACTGCAGACTTGTGGTTTTAATGGCTAAATCCCCTTGTTTTGTTGACATTTATTCGGTAGCATGAGATGACTGCTAGATTTGGTTATCAGAGTGCTACAGCAGCATTGGACATTGATATGCAGAAATTATTTTCTTGTCCATATGAAATCTGAACCATCTATAGTACGTTATTGGCATTGTGATAGGCAACAGCATGTCTGCTCCATGTGTTGTTTGCTCTCTTCCAGACGCGGAGGGTTGTGTGTGTGGGAGCAGCCACCTGATGAACATCATCCTGACAATGCATCGACTCCTCATGTCCTCTAGTGACCTCCTGGAGAAACTAATTTCCTTATATCCTTTACCAAGCAGACCCAATGCTCTGCGGTTGCTCCACTACAGCCAAAACGATTATCGAGTTGGCACCGGGACCTGACCAATCTGTTGTGCCAAACATGGGATCTTTACCGGCTGTGCAGCACTGTTTGGTGATCTGGTTGTCAGTAGCAACGACCAATTAAGATCCAACTTGGCTGACAAGGTGCCATGCCATCGACTCCTCACTCCTACCAGCAATGTGACTATCAATACGTGTGCACCACAATTCCATATTACTGTACTACAGAGCCTCTAAATGTCTTCGTTAGCTCCAGTACCCATCACCATGTTCTGTTTCCAATCCAGTGTCTTCCAGGTACCTTACCGTCTTTTTCTATTACCATCTTAGCTACACAAAAAGCACGATTCATCCCAGTTTAATTCCCCCACTTCAGGTCTGGTTTAAAAAGCCCACTGCAGTCGCCTATTTTCTGTTTTGAATGAGCGGTCTGTAATCTAGGCCTCCATTTAACAAAGAGCTCTGACGTCATGAGGCCCAGAGGAGCGGCAGTGCTGGCACAGTGAGGAGGGTACTAAAGCTAGGGGCTTCAGGTGTTAATTACCTCTTCCCATATTGAAGCCCTCTTCAGTTCTATTTAAACACAGCCTCTCAGCTGCCCAAGGAGGCTCGCTCACTAAAACCCACGTCACACCTCAAGATGCACCGTGCATCCTGCCCTCTATTTTTAACCCCTGAGCTCGTTCTGAGCCGAAGTCCCAGAAGCATCAAATATGGTTAAGAGTGGCTTTGGAACAAGTGAAGCACTGGGGCCATTAATGCCATTTATCGTAAAAACAATCTGGCTTTGCGATAGCGTGGGTGGCTCTTTAGCTCCCATGACGCAATTAGCCTTTTTATGTGCATCACTTCAAGCTGATTTCTGCCAACAGAGTGCGGCGAGGCTCCCAGTGTCAGGCTATTTTTACCCATTTTATATAATAAGGAGAATGGAGATGTTTTTGAGTTTGGATTAATACAGTCCCTCTGGGATTCTGGTCACTCTGTACCTATCACTCATATGGCACAGCAGTTTAGGTAATAAACTGTTCTCACACTTACAGCCATTGAGATGTAAAAGTAACATTATGTTGGCTGTGTTTTTACCTGGTTAAGAGAACATGTCTTTACTCACTAAAAGAGTCCTCTGCCAGCACATCTTCTACAGGAATATTGTAGAAGTTTCTGCATGTTTAACAGACACTTTTATCCAAAGCAAACAAGGAATCCAACCCATAGCCCTGTAAACAACATGCTTTCAACCAACTGAGCCATTGGAACCACACAACACCAGAATGATTCACTTGCTGATGCTCCTAACCCGTTTTCTTTTTTTCTGGTCGCCTCCTCCCACACCACCAAATGTCACATCTGTTCGCCTTTTAGTTTCCCTATTGATGAGTTTCCTGCACTAAATACATTAAACACCAGTTTGTAATTGTTTACTTAGATGAATAGACATTTGAATAGACACTTTGTCCTGCACAGTAATCCAGATTGTTTATTCACTGATAAATCCCACATACAGTTCCTGGTCTCTTGCCTGACTCTAAACAATGTGCCCACGTTTTACTATATACCAGTGAATCATAATGTATCCTTAACTTGAGGTGTTACATTTAAAAGTGCCCTGGAGAATAAGCAGTCCACAGAGTGTGAGAGGATCTGTTACTTCATCAGGTGAGTGTGTGTTCCCACTGCAGTCGTCCTAATCCTGCCACTCCACACAATAACGCACTGTTCAATCATTGTAATGAAAGGACATTAAAGGGCTTATGAAATCCACATAATAATACAATATTACAATATTCTATAACTGGGTTGATGGTTAGGCCATGCTAATAGTGCATTTGTAACAGCCTATAGCGCTGATTTCTTATTAGACAATAAACAACTAGGGTTTAGAGTTTGAAGTATACTCCCAGTCGGTATTAGATAGCCTCGCCCGCCTTAACAACCCGTGGTTACCTAGGTTACCCCATTGGCTCCCAGCAGTAACTTGCCCTTTTTCAAATGCAATTTCCTTGTCGTCTACTTTTTTAATCAATTAAAAAACTACATTTAAGAAAAGTAAAACATGTCTAAAGATTACTTTTCTACATTTTCTGCTCCCGTGCATTTTCACTACTTTGAAAAACGTAATATTGTAGGCCTACTTGGACACCGGTTCCCCATATTTCCCACTCTCCCACTCCGAATAGCCTGAAGCCACAGGGCTTTTCTCGCAGGCTTTATTTCCCTACGTGAGAGCATTGCAAACCGTAGGTTTTTCGTTATGTATGACACAACGAAGTTGGCTCTTTTACATTGTGGGTCAATGAGAAAGAATGTTTGTTTTCCACAATTTGCGGCCGTGGTCGAGTGGAATTCCTTCTTATGACTTGAATATAAACTCAGGGATATAGTATTTAATTGTAGTAAACACAGTCTTATTTTCCATATCTTTCAGGTATTGGATCCAGGAGTTCTGGACAATGTTCCGGTTACACAGCAGCCTGTCAGACTCCATGGAGCAGTTCCAGGATCAGATCAGGGATCAGGGCCAGGAGAGGCTATGCCCTCTCTTGCAGACTAAATGGATGTAAGTATTCCCAGTATATTACTGAACAGAGTTAATGTCTGTCTTGAGCTAAGCACTTACCTGAAAATGGCTTTACATGTATGCTGAAGTAATGGTTTCTAATGATGCATGTTTAACACCTGTGTATTTCCGGTCTATGTTGTTCACCATGCTGTGTCCCAGAAATGACAGGCACTGGTCTCAGAAGCCCAGTCAGAGGATCAAGGCTAACAGCAGTAAGAAGAGGAAAGTGTCTCTGCTGTTTGATCACCTGGAGCCCATCGAGCTGGCTGAGCACCTCACCTACCTGGAGTTCAAGTCCTTCTGTAGAATATCAGTGAGTAGATCCCCAATCTGCCTGTATGTGATCGCTCTAAACACTGTGACATTGTGAAGAATCTCATAGCACATGCGCTCTACTATAGGTATTTCAATGCATTACAAATGTGTTCTGGGAAACCTCTGTCCTTTTAGCAAAATGAGACACCATATGCTTTATTATTTTTTGCCAGTTTGCAGACTACCAGAACTACATCCGCACCTGCTGCATGAAAGACAACCCCATGATGGAACGTTCCATCACGTTGTGTAATGGTATCTCCCAGTGGGTGCAGCTCATGGTTCTGAGTCGGCCTACAGCTCAGCTGAGAGCAGAGGTCTTCACCAAGTTCATCCATGTGGCTCAGGTATGGCCCTAACTATTCCTCCTCCTCCTCCTCCTCCTCCTCCTCCTCCTCCTCCTCCAGAAACAATGTAGAAACTGCAGTATATGTGTAGAAAATAACAAAATGTCCACATACAAGGTGTTTAGCCCCCCATGTTTTGTACCCTCTTAAATTATGTTTGTTCATTGTCTATATCTGGTACCTTTTCCTCATATTAAGCTAATGCATGTCTACCATATCTTACAGTACAGTGAGACCTACCTACTACTGTACTGCAGAAGCGCCATCATTTGCAGTTACATAATGCTTATTAAAAGAGGGCTGCTAATGACTCTCAAGAGCTCCATGATGGGCTTTTAGTGCATCAAAGATGCTGGCTAACAGTGAACGTGTGCTCTGAATATTAACAAAGTACAGGCCATCAGCACTAATGGATTTATCAGGTGAAACACTGACACTGAAGTGCTACTACTGAGGAGCTATCAGATGCTATGGGTTCCCTCCAAAATGGAAAGGTACCTGGATTAGATGGGTTCCCTATAGAATTCTACAAGCTATTATCTGAGCAGTTGATGCCTCTTTTTCTCCCTATGATCAAGGCCTATCTGGAGAAAAAACAGCTTCCTCATACGTTACGTCTTACAGCTATTACTTTACTGAAAAAGAAAGATAACGGTCCCACATTGTGCTCCACCCATAGACCAGTGTCACTTTTAAATATTGATTATCAATCGATTGCTAAAATATGAACTCTGCGCCTCGAGTCTGTGCCCAATCTCATCCACACAGACCAAACTGGTTTTGTGCAGGGTCGTGTCTCCTCTGATAGATATTTTGATATTATTTTGATCTTAAGACCCCAAATGTTGTAGTATCCCTTGGTGCTGAAAAAGCATTTGACAGAGTGGAATGGAAGTAAGAGTTTGGTAAACTGTCTGGTTACAAAGTCAATTGGTCCAAGAGAGAGATTATGCCTAGATATACCTTCAAACCCTAACTTTTACTAGAACAATTCCAATGGAAATGGTCCTTGGCGAATATTAAGTACTTAGGAATGTTCATACCCTGTAATGTACATGATTTGTGTAAAATTAACTACATTCCAACATTATGCTGGAAATCAGACAGTCCCCCTACTTTAACACACTGGATAAATGAAATACATAGCTAGATTTTCTAGTCTATCAAAGGCAGACCACATAATTTACAAAACATCTGACATTCCCACATCCAATTCATGGATAAGAGCGAATAAATAATGAGTGACATGTTTATTATTATTATTATTCGTTTTTGGTGATGGTGTTGTTTTTTGTTTGTCTGATTGTATGCATTGCTGTATCTTTATGGGTACTGTACTGTATATGCAAGTACATGTGTGTATGCAACACATGGGGAGCGGGGGGAATGAAAAACGTGTATTATTTAATTAATTGTATTATGTAATGTGATGAAATGGTACTTACACATGCTAATATAAAGTATAACATGGAAAAAAACAACTAGTGGCTCTACTTGATCAAGTCTGGTTGATTATGCCTCTTCATCACATGCAAAGCTGTGTCCTGAAGAGTGATGAGGAGCTGAGAGAGTTGAATGGAGGCTGAACTGCATTAGCCAGCTGCTGATCCTCTGCCTTCTCTCAATGCATTCCACATCAATGGGTTCCAGTGTCCCACAGCAGGGCCATAGCATCAATTAGGGAACTGAGAAAAGTTGGGGGAACATTTAGCTAGATAAGCAAAATGGTATTCTCCAAGAGTGTAAGAAACAGTATTGTGACAGTATTATGAGTGCCTTATGCAACCAACATTGGAGTGCTACTTGTGGAGAGTGCTGTGGGTTGACTCTGATTAAGGTTCAATTAGAATGTTTGTGTTTGTCTGTGTTTGTGTTTCCCAGAGCCTCCATCTTATGCACAACTTCAACACACTAATGGCTGTGGTGGGGGGCCTGTGCCACAGCTCCATCTCCAGACTTAAAGAGACCAGTTCGCATGTGTCCCACGAGGTCACCAAGGTACATTATCTATAATATGATCTATTGATCAGTATGTCTAAAATACAGTATGTGGGTACTGTACAAGGTAATAATCTACAATCTCTTCTCTCCACAGGTGCTGAATGAGATGACAGACCTCCTGTCCTCCTGTAGGAACTATGACAACTACCGTCAGGCATACAACAGGTGTGCAGGCTTTAAGATCCCCATCCTGGGGGTCCACCTCAAGGACCTGATCTCTGTCAACGAGGCCATGTCGGACTACGTAGAGGATGACAGGGTGAATGTTCAGAAGCTCCAGGCTCTGTACAACCACATAAACGAGCTGATCCAGCTACAGCAGATTACCCCACAGCTCGACGCCAACAAAGACCTGGTCCACCTTCTCACGGTTAGTACACACCTAAGTACACAGTAATTCACTCTACTGTGTCTGTTGGTAAATGACCCTGGTCTCTGACCCTGTTGTCCTCTACTGCTCAGCTGTCCCTAGACCTCTACTACACAGATGATGAGATATATGAGCTGTCTTACACCAGGGAGCCCAAGAACAGCAAAGCACCCGTAAGTAAAAAGGGGACATGAAAAACACTGCGGGAAATAAAACTGTTTGCATAATGATTGAAATAGAAACATACCCCTAGCCATAGTTCACTGTGTTATGGCTAGGGGTATTTTCAATTTCAAACATGTTTAACAATACTGACAAAAACCCAGTTAGCTCCAGTGAATCATGTCCGAATGTCTGATGTTGCATATCTCATTAACAAACCTATTGAAAGAGAATGAGCACTGGAGCTCTTTTTTAAATGGCCCATTTAACATTAGCACGGTCTACACTACATCTGCTGACAATGTTCTGATCATCTGTTTTGTTTTACATCAGCCAGCCACCCTTTCTAGACCTCCAGTGGTTGTGGAGTGGGCATCAGGAGTGGCCCCAAAACCTGACCCCAAAACCATCAGCAAACATGTGCAAAGAATGGTGGATGTGAGTTGTCCATGTTCCATCCCTATGTATTGTCATAAGCATTGTATTCTGTTTCATAAAAGCAGTAGTCATGTTTTAAATATTGTTATGTCATGACTGTTTCTATTATTGTATACTCCATACCTTATTTCTCTGGATGTTGTAGTTTTAATAGTCCACCAGATTAAACTGAAGAGAACTCTTTCCAGTTGATATATTGTGCTTCATGTATCTCATTACTATGTCTTGTGTCTCTTGTCCTCAACAGTCTGTGTTTAAAAATTATGACCATGATGAGAATGGCTTCATCTCTCAAGGAGACTTTGAGAAAATCGCTGCTAGCTTTCCATTTTCCTTCTGTGTCATGGACAAAGATAAGTAAGTGGATGGTTCTGTTGTGGCTGCATGGGTTCATTTGGCACATTTGACAGTCCATACTAACTGCATTCGTTCTCCTGTGGCACATTTGACAGTCCACACTAACTGCATGGGTTTTCCTATGGCACATTTGACAGTCCACACTAACTGTATGCGTTCTCCTGTGGCACATTTGACAGTCCACACTAACTGCATGCGTTCTCCTGTGGCACATTTGACAGTCCACACTAACTGCATGCGTTCTCCTGTGGCACATTTGACAGTCCACACTAACTGCATGGGTTCTCCTATGGCACATTTGACAGTCCATACTAACTGCATTTTTTTTATCTGGACCTGTAGCTACAGAAAACATTAATAGCAACAGAACTATCAGCTAGCCATATGTCTCAGCCGTGTCTCCTCATAGTCAACTCTCACTGTTGGTCAACTGAGGTTAAATCACAAACTTCTTAACCAGTTAGCTAGTGGAGTGAAACTGTTGAGGTGAAATAATGAAACCAAAGCCTGCTAGTTTTGGTTCCTCTTATTTCAATGTGACATATAGAAGTATGAAATTAGGCCCAATCTCCATACAGTACATTACAAACATAACATTTCTTATCAGACAGTTTGTTTACATGAAATATGCTTTGTGTTTACATGAGATATGCTTTGTGTTGTCCTGCTCCAGGGAAGGCCTCATCAGTAGAGAGGAGATCACAGCCTATTTCATGCGTGCTAGTGTCATCTGCTCCAAGCTGGGTCTTGGCTTTGTCCACAACTTTCAGGAGACCACCTACATGAAGCCCACCTTCTGTGACAACTGCTCCGGATTCGTAAGTCACGACAATACATTACAGCACTATGTCCTGATCTGTCCTTAGCTTAGCTCTAGGTCTCATTAGTATGGTCAGTTTTTCTTTAATATGAATTACCTGTGTTATCTCGAAACAACCTTTTCAAATACCTTTTCTCCATAACAGTTGTGGGGCGTCATAAAACAAGGCTACAGATGCAGAGGTGAGTATTTGTTTTTATTGTCACTGGGTCTAGGCTGGAATATTCCAGAATGTTTGCATAAATGTAATTCTGCATGTAACTTACAGTTCAGTACTTTGTATTGTTGATACAATACAATGTTTACAGAGGTTGTTGATAATGGGGAGACTGCGAGGAGCAGGTAATGTGTAGCTATCTTGAGAAGAAGGTGCATTGTGTGGTTTCTATCATGCAGATTGCTAGCTGAACCCTGCAGCACATGAAAGACTGTTGAGTCTGCAGTCGCAACCACAAAACAGCTTTTTACTCTCTTCCCCTTGAAACAGTCAGAAACACGCTGTTTGCATGGCAACATGCACGCAAAGGTCTGAGAACTTCTCTGTTCCACAGGCTGAGCAGCACCATTAGGCTACTGAGGGGAATGGAAGTTACATTATCTAGTAGGGTGCTATTGACAACAAAACAAAAACATGCAACCCAACATGACCATACAAGAATCCATTTAAAACAACCTCCTTTCCACCTTTGCCTGCTCTAACATGTTGTCTGCATTCTCTTGGCCTGTTCACAGACTGTGGGATGAACTGCCATAGGCTGTGTAAGGATCAGGTGGCGTTTGAGTGTGAGAAGAATGCCAAAGGCAGCAGCACCTCTGAAGGTCCACTAACACCAGGCTCCACACCCGGTACTGCAGGTGAGCCGGAAGGTGATGAGGGACACACACACAAACACATACACGCATAGTAAATATCCGTGGGCTGTGACCCCACTATCCAAGGGTGTCTCAGGGGGAGTTGGGATATGCAAAAAACACATTTCCAATTCACACCGTATTAATGTGTGAAATAGCACAAATAGGAGCAAATTATTATTATTTTTTAATCACACATACACACATACATACACACATACTAAAACAATTATTTACCAAAATAGTGATAACCACATGTAGTGTAGCAGTAACCAACCAGAGTTGTGACTTGTGGTTGTGCTAGAAATCTAAGGCAGCAGAAGGTTGCCACCTGCTGGTCTAGAAACAATATATCCCTCTAGGTCTAGAAGTAATATATCCCTCTAGGTCTAGAAGTAATATATCCCTCTAGGTCTAGAAGTAATATATCCCTCTAGGTCTAGAAGTAATATATCCCTCTAGGTCTAGAAGTAATATATCCCTCTAGGTCTAGAAGTAATATATCCCTCTAGGTCTAGAAGTAATATATCCCTCTAGGTCTAGAAGTAATATATCCCTCTAGGTCTAGAAGTAATATATCCCTCTAGGTCTAGAAGTAATATTTCCCTTTAGGTCTAGAAATAATATATCCCTCTAGGTCTAGAAGTAATATATCCCTCTAGGTCTAGAAGTAATATATCCCTCTAGGTCTAGAAGTAATATATCCCTCTAGGTCTAGAAGTAATATTTCCCTCTAGGTCTAGAAGTAATATTTCCCTCTAGGTCTAGAAGTAATATTTCCCTCTAGGTCTAGAAGTAATATTTCCCTTTAGGTCTAGAAGTAATATATCCCTTTAGGTGTCTCGGATAGTCCTAAACTGTACCATTCCATGTGATAACCATTATTGACAGGAGTCACATATATTGCAACTGCACAGGAAATATAAAGTCCCAAATCATTATTTGAAATGTATGTCTTTGCAGGTGAGAGCGCAGGTTTAAACTAGTTTATGGAATAGTAGCACAGCATCCTGGGTAGTTTCCCTATGTAGATGGACTGTCATACTGCTCTCTAAAGTCAAAGACCTGCCTCACTTACTGTGACACTGGATGGGCTTTCTATGGTCAGACAAACACTCAGTTTACTTTTTCTTAACCTTTTGAGATTCAGACTGTTTGTAAACATATCACTTCAAAACCAGAGAACTGATTGAAATGGGTTGAACAGATCAGAGTTGACTGACTATCTTTATGGTGTTGTTTGTGCTAGGCTCAGAAGAGGGGCCTTTCCCGTACCCCCCAGAGGAATGTAGGGACTGGAGCCCTGACTCTCGGGCCCCCTCCCATCTGAGGCCCCCCCCTGAGCTGTCCATGCCTGTGGGGGTCCACTGCAGCACCCAGACAGAGGGCCCACCCGCCCCTGCCCCCCCTCCAGAGCCCAGTCGGCTACAGCCAGTACAGCCCTCTCTCCTGGCCGCTGTACCCTCCTCTCTCTTGGCCCCCGTACCCCCCTCCCTCACCCCATGCCCCAGTCCGGTGCCCCAACGCAAACAACGGGCCTATGCAAAGTGGGAGAACAGAACCTCTACAGTGCTAAAGCCCAGGGAGCCGGACGAAGACATCAAACCCACCTATGATACTCTTGAAACGGTGAGATTCAGACACCACTGCCTCTGGGTTACTGATACGTGTTCAATTGTGTACATTGAATGTACTACATTCAAATTTCTAGAGTTTTGAATGCAAAGTTAACCATTCCTAAAAATTAACAATGATGGCGAATTATGTTGTTCTCAGGAGAACCAGAAGCTTCAGAAGAACAACGAGATGCTACGTAAGAAGCTGAGGGAGACGCAGCGCGAGGTAGAGATCCTGCAGACACTCCTGAAGAGACACGCCCTGCACCCTGTGGCGGAGGACTCCTCCTCCTCCTCCTAGCCAGGTCAGACACACCCACTCTATGACATCACGGTTGATGTTGAGCCCTCTTTCTCCAGAGCCACTGACAGTACCGTATG
The DNA here is from genome assembly GCA_023634145.1 of Thymallus thymallus. Lineage (NCBI taxonomy): Eukaryota > Metazoa > Chordata > Actinopteri > Salmoniformes > Salmonidae > Thymallus > Thymallus thymallus. The sequence goes on along the minus strand of CM042405.1, from coordinate 19,393,511 downwards.
TCTTAAAGGACCACAGCGCCACACAGTCAAGAAGATACACAGAGGGACCTAAAACTCCCTGTGAGGAGACACTGTTGCTCACATTGTGTTATGCCATGAGTACCTCACGGTACGGTACATACAGCCACTCTAATTACCAGTTGCAGCCAATCCCAGGCAATATGGGTTTATGAGGCATAGCCAATGAAAGTACCGTCCTGAATAGGACACAGCCAGTCAAAGCACAGTACCAGACATTATGGAACATAGCCAAAACATAGCCAATCAGTGTGCCATTGGGTTTGGGACTCTGACAATTAGAATACCACACAGAATGGCAGAAAGGCCAGGACACTGGCCAAGTTCATTCAGGTGTACTTTGTAGTTATTGTCCTGTCTTAAGTAATAACAAGGTTGCATACTGTGATTTCAATGTCACTGTCAATATTTATTGTTAATACACTACAATACAGGTAGATATAGACAAATCATTGTTTTGTCCTTTATGTATGTAGGTGCAAGACGACATTTTATAAAAAATAATACATTCAACCACAGTGTTCTCATGTATATCTCATCAGCTCAGTGTGGTCCATAGTAGCAATTACCATAATATAAGATGTTTCACCAATGTTTTACCATGTAAATACCCTAAGCATATGATATTGTGGTGCCATCATACCAGTAGTTTCTCTCAAGATGTCCTCTCTCAGTATTGCTGTCATAATGAATGTTATAATAAAGACATATTCTCTATTAATCATGTTCTGTGAGATTTGTAACTCGGTGGGTGTCAAATCTTTCTTAATTCGTATGGAACCTTCACAGTACAGAAATGACAGTAGCTGTGAAAGAAGATCCAGTAGGGGTCACTAAACCCTCTAGAATGTTGGCATAGCCTACTACTCTGCCTGCTTTCATAATGATTTCATGGTTTTTGCTAAGTTATATTTTGTTTTCATCAACTTTGCTAAAATAATAGAAAGTACCACTCATAGTGACTATACTTTTTGCTGTATAAATGCCAATGCATTCAACTTTTCTCTATTCAACCTCATCAGAATAGCTGTGAACCAGTGGAAACAGTGCCATTACCTCCTCAGTTGGCGGTTAATGGGAAGTCTAATAGGAAAATAAGAAAGTCCTTCCATAATGTTAGAGAACATGACCAGGGTAGTTGATAGGAGCAGCAATCAGCCTGGACAGGGGGTTCTGCTCTTAAAGGGATAGATGCCATTGCCTTCAGAGGTTTGGTACGGTAAATGACGTGTATTCAAATGTATGCACTTACTACTGTAAGTCGCTCTGTATAAGAGCGTCTGCTAAATGACAAAAATGTAAATTATGTAAATGTGACAATAAGGCTCCGCCTCCACAGTCAACAGGTGAGACTGTGTCCACCAATATGGTATTAATAATATTAAGTGAATAATAATAAGTGAAAGAAAGGACTTTTGCAAGTGGTGTAAATTTGGTGCCTATCTTTTGTGTCCCTTGTAGGTCAATAGCCTGCTGCTCATAATTATTGCTGCAGTACAGCACCTGTAGATGTCAGATCTTAATTTGACTCCTTTCGTCGCAGGAGGAAAATAATTCTGCAGCAGGAGGATTTGAATGAATATTGAATATTTAGAATCGCCGCCAGGGGGCAGTTGGAAGCTGTGTTTGTAGGCTATACAATTACTTAAAGCTGCAATATTTCACTTTTTAGGCGATCTACGAAATTCACATCTAAATGTGAGTTATAGATATGTCACTCTCATTGAAGCGGTGGATCTGTTCTATGTGCACTATTTCTATGCTTCCCGATCTTAAGTTTAGTTTTTGCATCTTTTTACTTTGGTTTTGTTCACCAGCTGCATACAGTTGAAAATACAATATTGTTGGTTATAGATAAGATATTTCACAACGGTTTAGATTGTACAATGATTCTCTACGCTATACTTGCTTGTTTGGCCACAATTCTATTCGAATTTTAGCAAACAGGAAATGGCGGAGCGATTTCTGCATAGTGCATAGTGTACCTTTAAGACTGCAGGTCTACTGGGTGTCAGTTCGAGTAGCCAATAGAGTACCACAGTATGAGTCATAATACCCATAAAACCTAGCAGTCTAACAGGGAAATGGTTCCAATCGTTTTCCCACCATTCATGTTTTGTGTAAGCTTACCCTGGTGTGACATTTGGAAAACCGTGTAAATCTCTAAGACAAGGTGACTTTTATCAATATATTTGCCTGTATTTACCCCCCAAAAATAAAATGCTAACTAGCTGCTAATGTGGCTATCATAAATAACTACAAATGTGATGGTCTGGACAAGACTGCCAAATTGAGGCAAATGTAAGAATCTCTGGATTAATTTTAGCTAAATATTGTAATGAATAAAATGGCAAATCTTCTTTAATGAACAATTCTGTGAACTGCAAGTTTTAAATTGACACAATACCTGTTAGCAAAGGTGTCAGCTAGAGATGATGTGCAGGAAATTAGAGTGATTTGTAGTCTTGCATGATGTAACTTTCTTAGGTCAGTTAGGATCACCACTTTATTTTAAGAATGTGACATTTATTTCAGCTTTTATTTCTTTCATCACATTCCCAGTGGGTCAGAAGTTTGCATACACTCAATTAGTATTTGGTAGCATTGCCTTTAAATTGTTTAACTTGGGTCAAACGCTTTTTCAGTTCTGCCCACAAATTTTCTATAGGATTGAGGTCAGTGCTTTGTGATGGCCAGTCCAATACCTTGACTTTGTTGTCCTTAAGCCATTTTGCCACAACTTTGGAAGTATGCTTGGGGTCATTGTCCATTTGGAAGACCCATTTGCGACCAAGCTGTAACTTCCTGACTGATGTCTTGAGACGTTGCTTCAATATATCCACATAATTCCTTCCTCATGATGCCATCTATTTTGTGAAGTGCACCAGTCCCTCCTGCAGCAAAGCACCCCCACAACATGATGCTGCCACCCCCTTGCTTCTTGCAAGCATCCCCCTTTTTCCTCCAAACATAACGATAGTCATTATGGCCAAACAGTTCTATTTTTGTTTAATCAGACCAGAGGACATTTCTCCAAAAAGTACGATCTTTGTCCCCATGTGCAGTTGCAAACCGTAGTCTGGCTTTTTTATGGTGGTTTTGGAGCAGTGGCTTCTTCCTTGCTGAGCGGCCTTTCAGGTTATGTCGATATAGGACTCGTTTTACTGTGGATATAGATACTTTTGTACCTGTTTCCTCCAGCATCTTCACAAGGTCCTTTGCTGTTGTTCTGGGATTGATTTGCACTTTTCGCACCAAAGTACGTTTATCTCTACGAGACAGAATGCATCTCCTTCCTAAACGGTATGACAGCTGCGTGGTCCCATGGTGTTTATACTTGCGTACCATTGTTTGTATAGATGAACGTGCTACCTTCAGGAAATTGCTCCCAAGGATGAACCAGACTTGTGGAGGTCTACAATTATTTTTCTGAGGTCTTGGTTGATTTCTTTAGATTTTCCCATGTAGTTGAGCAAAGAGGCACTGATCTTGAAGGTAGGCCTTGAAATACATCAACTGGTACACCTCCGATTGACTCAAATGATGTCAATTAGCCTATCAGAAGCTTCTAAAGCCACTACATCATTTTCTGGAATTTTCTAAGCTGTTTAAAGGCACAGTCAACTTAATGTATGTAAACTTCTGACCCACTGGAATTGTGATAGTGATAGTGAATTATAAGTGAAATAATCTGTCTGTAAACAATTGTTGGAAGAATTACTTGTGTCATGCACAAAGTAGATGTCCTAACCAACTTGCCAAAACTATAGTTTGTTAACATGAAATCTGTGTAGTGGTTGACTTAAACCTAAGTGTATTTAAACTTACGACTTCATCTTGCAGGCTATGGCGCATCTTGTGTGAATTCTTATGAATTGTTAATACATTTACATATTTGTAGGGGGTAGATGTATTTGTCGTTAGGGAAAATCTATTTGTTTAATCAATTGTTTTATTATATGTTCAAGGCAACCAAATAAATTATCAGCTACCTCAGTGCCTGTGTAGTCCAGTGGTTATAGCTGCTGACATTGTCACACTTATGCCAGAGTTCTCATGGGTTTTGAACCCAGCCCACTGCCTTTTGAATTTTTGGAGGAACTAGTACTTTTCTAGTTACTGTCTGTGGTCTGTATTTGTACACTTTCTCACGTCATTTCTGAAGGAAGTAACTTACTTTCTACTGCTTTACATTTTACCAAATCACTTCACTTACAAAGATATTAGATAAATAGTTATAAGTGGTGGTCGATGCCGTTTAAGACAAGGGAGGACAATCTTTCTTTCATGATCACGGACTTATTTCTATTACAGCATATTGGATGACTGTCATTCATATTCCATTCACCCAGTTCAGTGTAACAACGATAAGTTTAGACTACTACATGATGCTAACCTTTTCCCTAGACCCATCATGAGTTTGCTACAACCTAGCCTGTGAATGAAAGATTATAACATAGGTGCAAACACGTCGAGAGAAATATTTGAGGCGATAGACAGTGACACATCGACAGACAGTGACACATTCAATACCACGTTGCACACCCTTGCCTGCATCTAGCTGATATAGGGTGTAATAATTAGTCCAACAGTTGCAAACGAGAGTTTCTATTGGACAAATTCAGGTATGTTTATCCCTGTTTCGTTCCTTTTGCTTCCGTTTAATCACGCGTAAACACAGTTCACTTTCATATCGGCCACATTGTATTCATTCTCGCATCTATGAACTCTCCTCCTCTGACCTTTTTTCTTCACTTGTGGACTTCAATACGCAACACATAATTTGTATGTGACCAGGCAAAAATACCTTTCCATGCCAAGCCATATCACAACCGCTACACACAGCCTACATTGTTGTCACCATATTAGCTAAAGTAGTCAACATAGCTAATAGAACTAACGCGTAAGTTAACCCACTACAATCATGCAATAACATTACAGTGTACAGTCAGTAAGCACCTTAGCACTTACACTGGCGGGCCCGGTGGAAATACATTTGTACAACCTAAAGCTCACCTTGACTTTGAAAGGTTACAGTGTTGTGTTGGATAGTCATAGCCAGCTAGCTAACATAGCATCCCTCTGTTTGAGCAGGGTGTTTGAGTAGGCTAAACTGGCTAGCTAAGTAAGTGAAACTGAATGTGAAAAATAATGACAATCTCTCTCTCTATCTTTCTCTTGCAACTCGTTCATTTTGGAAGAAACTGTTCACCTATTTTTTTTCTCTCTCTTTGCGTCAACTACTCACCACATGTTATGCACTGCAGTGCGGGCTAGCTGTAACTTTTGCTTTCAGTACTAGATTAATTGTCTGATCGTTTGACTGGGTGGACAACATGTCAGTTCATTCTGCAAGAGCTCTGATAGGTTGGAGGTCATCCTCCGGAAGTGGTCATAATTACCATGTAGGTCTGTGGAAGGGGGTGTTGTTTGTGGATTCTTAGCCAGACGTGATCAAAGGTAAGTTGCACTTTAATTACCTTCTGCCTTTGTAATAATATATAATATAAATAATAATAAATAATAATAATTATGAGCAGCAGGCTATATAATAATATAAAATAATTATTTCTGAGATATAATTCTACTTTTAGGGAGTGTGCAAATCAAATGGCTAATTAGCTAACTAGCTTTGACTTTGACCCAGAATCTGACAGACAAAGTTTAATCTCCTGTTTTTAGCCCCACATATGATCTCTGCTTGTTGGCTAACTAGCCACCTTGTCATTGGCAGATTAATCAGATGTGTGTGTGGCAATAGCTAACTAGCGATCACGATAGGGTGCCACTAGATAATCTGGTTAAACCTGCTGAGATGATACACTGTATGACATGTGCTTATAGTCCTTGTCATAAAAACAGAATGACATTGAGACACACGCGCACACACAGAGAGTGAGAAGATGCTAGAGTGGGAGGATGCTGTGCTGGCAGGTTGATCATCTAACTAATGTCAGCACAGCATCCTCCCACTCCAGCATCCTCTCACTCTGTGTGTGTGTGTGTGTGTGTGTGTGTGTGTGTGTGTGTGTGTGTGTGTGTGTGTGTGTGTGTGTGTGTGTGTGTGTGTGTGTGTGTGTGTGTGTGTGTGTGTGTGTGTGTGTGTGTGTGCGCATGTCTAAACGTCATTCTGTTTTTATGACAAGGCCTTTAAGCACATGTCATACAGTGTATGATCTGAGCAAGCTTTTTGTGCCATGTACTAGAAATAAAAAATGATGTGCGAGTGTGTGTGTCTTTTTTTTATTTACAGCTTGTAGCGGCACAACCGAGGGGGAGGAGAATGGGCCAGCCAAGAAAATAAAATACCCTTCAAAATGGAAAGGAAAGGTTCGTAAGAGAAGGCGTTGGAGGGTAAATCCTACCTTAGCAGCAAAAAGGTGATTGAGTTGACTATGGCAATTGGTATCAAATAAAATAAAATAAAATAAAATGTTATTTGTCACATGCGCCGTGAAATGCTTACTTACAAGCCCTTAACCAACAATGCAGTTAAGAAAATCTGAGTTAAGAAACTATGTACAAAATAAACCCAACTAAATCATAAAAAAGTAACACAATAAAATAACAATAACGAGGCTATATACAGGTGTACCGGTACCAAGTCAATGTGAGGGGGTTCAGGTTAGTCAAGGTAATTTAGGCAATATGTACATGTACTGTAGGCAGGGGTAAAGTGACTATGCATAGATAAACAGTGAGTAGCAGCAGATATCTGCACTGTTTGATGGTTTATTACTTATATGATTCTTACCTGAATACCTACCTTGATGTTATATTCCATGCTGAAATGGAACACTTACCTGATCCTCCTTGGTATTTAATTCTCGTGTAAAATTAAACATAACACTTGGTGTCAATATTTTAAGTATGCATTCACTATCATGTGATGTACTTGAAATTGTATTGTGAAATTAATTTTCATGAATGCTATTAATATTGTAACATTTTATTGAGCACATTGATAGATATTAAGTAAACTTTGAATAAGACCGTAATTGAAACTGTACAGCCTACGGACTTTATTTGACGTCAGTCTTCATTCGAGACTACTTGGGGTGTATTCATTATGGAAAGCATTTACCGTTTAAGAACCGAACGGAAACAAACAGAGCAAACGGAACGAAACAGGGAGGGACCTACCTGAAGTTGTCCAATAGAAACTCTTGTTTGCGTTTTCCGTTTGGAGTAAACAGTTTCAGATAAGGGATTTGCAACTGAAACGGCGTAATGACTACACAGTGGTGTAAAGTACAATTACTTTAAAGTACTACTTAAGTAGTTTTTTTGGTGTATCTCTACTTTGACAGCTTTTACTCCACTACCTACATTCCTATAATAATAATGTACTTTTTACTCCATACATTTTCCCTGACAACCAAAAGTACTTGTTACATTTTGAATGCTTAGCAAGACAGGAAAATTGTGATATTCACGCACTTATCAAGAGAACACTTGGTCATCCTTACTTCCTCTGGTCTGGCGCACTCACTAAACACAAATGCATCTTTTAAAAATAATTTCTGAGCGTTGGAGTGTGCCCCTGGCTATCCGTACATTTTAAAAACAAGAAAATGGAGACGTCTGCTTTGCTTAATGTCACGGCGAGTGGAGGCGCAGAGCAGTGGTGGTTCGACATCTTTATTTAGACGAATTCAACAAAAACAGTAAACAGTAAACAGTGCACCAGCCGCACCATAGGTGCATAAGCATGCACACAAAAAACAATGACCCACACACAAGTGGGCAGGCAGCACCCTTAAATGGGATCCCCAATTAGAGGCAGCGCAGTGCAGCTGCCTCCAATTGGGGACCAAACAACAAAACTAACATGGAGTTATCCAGAGAGGTCTCCGGACACCAAACCTGATGAACATAGAAGTGTCCAGAGACCTCACTGAACACTAATCCTGACACTTAATATAAGAAATTTGAAATTATTTATACTTTTACTTCTACTTTTGATACTTAAGTAGATTTTTACTCATGTACTATTTTACTGGTTGACTTTCCTTTTTACTTGAGTAACTTTCTATTAAGGTATCTATACTTTTACTCAAGTATGACAATTGGGTACTTTTTCCACCTTTGTGATTACAACCCTGTGCTGGAGAACATCTGTAGGATGGTGCTGGCAGGCTTAAATAATACATGTCAAATCAATTGGACCAAGTTGTTGGTAATTTTGGTTTGCTGTCACAGTTATATACAGATCTCTAAGGTAACATCCATCTTTTATGGAGCGGTAATGATGTGACCAATAATGGTTGCAATTAAGATCAGCTGTGCGGGTGAATTTTGCGCATATTGATGGTTTAACGAGACATCAACCGGCGATAATCTAGTGCCAGATGGTTGCAATAGGGTCCCGTTATTTGATTATATTTCAATTGGCTACATTTTGTAAGCTACCTGTTAGCCTATCCATTGTCACTTCATAAAAGGTGTGAAAAACGATAATAAGCTACTGTTTCTGTTTCCCTGTTTGTGTTTTCCAGTTGATTGACAGATGTAGGCCTACTGTAGAACGATAAACTCTCCTCCAGTGTGTATGCTCGCCTAGTTTGTCATTTACTCAAGTAAATGTTAAAGTAGCCCTCTTAAGAAACTACTCAAGTAAGAGTAAAAAAGAGATGCTCATGTCTCCACCCTAACAATGGAAGTCGTTGTCCCAAAGGCAGGAAGGCAGGCGATAAGCTTAGGTCTGCGTATTAAGCCCATAAAAACGCATTGGGCTTATTCTGGACAGATTTTGGCGAGAGTGAGCCCTCTCACTTTGCATCTTCATCTCGTCCTTAATCCTTTCAAGATATGTTCGCCCTCTGGTTGGTATTGTCATCGAAACAACTTAATAATTTTTTAACAGACTAAGGGCGATTTATCTATTTGACAAGCATTCCGTAAAATAGAAATAAACTATTTCCCCGTTTACCATGGCAAATTTACCTGACACTTTGTATGAATGGAAACTAATGTTGGTGTAGCCTACTATTAGTCTTTTATGTTATCCAAAGGTGTCTGGTATGGTAATTTCTTATCAAGATTGAGTGTAAAATATCCCTGGCTCTCCATATTTGAAATGTGTAACTATATAAAGCCAATCGGGGGGATTAAGTTATTTGTGCCAGAAGAGCGTGGGCCGGAATTGAACCCACACGACACAGTAGGCCTATATGTGCGCTCTGACAAAAGATTGATCAAGTTAAGATCCGACATCTGTACCACGTACTGTACTGTGTACTGTTACTGACCAGGAAAATAAGAACATGTATCCAATCAGTTCATAGCAAATAGGAGGTATATTTCTCTGAGATGACTCCATATAAAAGAGGATGTGTTCTTACCCCCCAGTCTCAGTGTCACTGTGCACCAATGGAAGCCTAACATAGCCCATGCAAACACATGCAGAGGAGTTCCAATCATGACTACAGCTGCCCTGAGCAGAGCACTCTGAGACGGTGCAGCATGCAGGCTTAACGTTGCTGACAGTTAATTTACTTCTGTTTGAATGTGAAACCTAGCTCAGGGAAAGTCACAGCCAGTCTCCCACCCTTCCTTCTCACATGATCATTTCCAATAACATGGCTGAGTGAGAAAAAGAGGGACAGAGTGAACAGACAGTTCATTAAACTCAGGGGACAGCATGTCTGGAAATGAGATGTTTTTAATGTAATGCAACCTTGACTCTGGGGTCGATGTAACATAGTAAACATAAACCTGGGACACGCCGATTAGTATGATATGTTACATTTCGTATGGTATGTATTAATTTGTGAATATCAATCATCCAATTCGTATGATATGTTACAAATTGCAATTCGTACAATATGTTACAAATTTACAAAACGTATGATATGTTAGGAATTCCAATTTGTTGTGGCTAACGTTAGCTATGTGGCTAACGCTAACGTTAGGGCTTAAGGTTAGGGTTAGGAGTTAGGTTAAAGGGTTAGGGAAAGGGTTAGATAACATGCTAAGTAATTGCAAAGTTGCTAAAAAGTAGTAAGTAGTTGCAAAGTTGCTAATTAGCTAAACACGCAACTTTTGGGTTGCTAGCCATTTGCGTTATACGCCTACCCATTCACCCCAACCAACCACCCTACTTTAGTTTTTCCCTTAAGTAACCTTCTAAAGAATCTATAATTACATGGAAATGTTGAAACCCAAAGACAGCCATAACAAGAGAATATGCAATAAAAAAAGAAAAATGGGTAGTTGATTATTCTGGTGTCGTTCATCTCCTTCAGACTGGAAATGAACTATAAATCATCATTCATACACGTTAAGATTCAACCATCCATGAGATGGTATAGTCAAAAAGCAGAGAAGCATGAGAGTTGAACTACGGAGGAGGCAGGCTATATATATGTTGAGGCTTGGCAGGCAGGCGAAGAGACAGAGATCATTATGGCACTGGCATCAATGGACTACAGAGGAGTGATCGATGGGAGATCTCAAGTTAACTAGATCAACTCAGTTTAATGAACAGACACTCAAATTAATTAGGACAAGATGTGGGAATATCCCATAATGGTCCATATAGAGGGCTTGCAGTTGCATCACCAATCACCTAGCAACCGTACCAGGCGCCATGTTGGAAGATTAGTCAGTCTGGTGGAAGTCCTTCAGTCATCCACATGGCTGGCTGCATTTTGCTATTACAGGAAACTTCTGGAAGATTGCCCATTATTTCGTTTTTCTAAGGTCCCAGAAAACTGAGGCAGTGGGAGAACCTATTCAATTAAGTAAATATATTTAGAAAATTATAGCTACAGGACCTTTTGTTACAGGCAAATGTTTTGTTAGATAGCATTACATACTGTATAGCTAGCTAAATGGATTAAATGTCACTTGCTAGCTAACTTTATATTAGCTAGTTAGCTACCTATCTTGATGTATTTATTGTTGTAACTCGAAATGCATTCTTAGCTAGGTAGCTTGCTACAGTAGCTAAAAGCCATGGAAGAGGGTGAAATTATTAGCAAGCAGATCCAGCTGTCAGGAAGGGAGAGTAGGCTACTCTGGAAAGGGCAGGTACCTTTGTGGGTAGACATTATGAAAATATTCTCCAGTTCCAGTCCCTAGCGAGAAAAAAAATACTGTATGAGGACAGAGAGATATAGCAATATAATATTCAGTGCTGTCTAATAATATAGCCTGTTTCTTTGTGATGTTTTCTGTCCTCAGATACAGAGAGCCGTGAAACACTGTCTGCATATGAAAAGGTCCCAAGAGAATAAGGGTAAATCCTTGTATACCATGGATTATATGTGTATCTATGTTAGCAAATTTTCTAAACAAAAATACATTTTAAAAGTCACAGACTATGTATAAACCTATTACAACTGGAGTAGGCCAAGCCTGCTGGGTGTGCAGGCTTCTGTTCCAGACCAGCAAAGAATAGCTTAACTCACACATACACCTTAGCCAAATACATTTAATCCTAGTAAAAATTCCCTGTCTTAGGTCAGTTAGGATCACCACTTTATTTTAAGAATGTGAAATGTCAGAATAATAGTACAGATAATTATTTATTTCAGCTTTTAGTTACTCATCACATTCCCAGTGGGTCAGAAGTTTACATACACTCAATTAGTATTTGGTAGCATTGCCTTTAAATTGTCAAACGTTTCGAGTAGCCTTCCACAAGCTTCCCACAATAAGTTGGGTGAATTTTGGCCCATTCCTCCTGACAGAACTGCTGCATTTGAGTCAGGTTTGTAGGCCTCCTTGCTCGCACACGCTTTTTCAGTTCTGCCCACACATTTTCTATAGGATTGAGGTCAGGGCTTTGTGATGGCCACTTTGTTGTCCTTGGGGTCATTGTCCATTTGGAAGACCAATTTGAGACCAAGCTTTAACTTCCTGACTGATGTCTTGAGATGTTGCTTCAATATATCCACATAATTCCTTCCTCATGATGCCATCTATTTTGTGAAGTGCACCAGTCCCTCCTGCAGCAAAGCACCCCAACAACATGATGCTGCCACCACGGTTGGGATGGTGTTTTCGGCTTGCAAGCCTTCCCCTTTTTCCTCCAAACATAACAATGGTCATTATGGCCAAACAGTTATATTTTTGTTTCATCAGACCAGAGGACATTTCTCCAAAAAGTACGGTCTTTGTCCCCATGTGCAGTTGCAAACTGTAGTCTGGCTTTTTATGGCGGTTTTGGAGCAGTGGCTTCTTCCTTGCTGAGAGGCCTTTCAGGTTATGTCGATATGGGACACGTTTTACTGTGGATATAGATACTTTTGTACCTGTTTCCTCCAGCATCTTCACAAGGTCCTTTGCTGTTGTTCTGGGATTGATTTGCACTTTTCGCACCAAAGTACGTTCATCTCTATGAGACAGAACGTGTCTACTTCCTGAGCGGTATGACAGCTGCGTGGTCACATGGTGTTTATACTTGCATACTATTGTTTGTACAGATGAACGTGGTACCTTCAGACGTTTGGAAATTGCTCCCAAGGATGAACTAGACTTGTGGAGGTCTACAATTATTTTCTGAGGTCTTGGCTGATTTCTTTTGATTTTCCCATGATGTCGAGCAAAGAGGCACTGAGTTTGAAGGTAGGCCTTGAAATACATCCACAGGTACACCTCCAATTGACTCAAGTGATGTCAATTAGCCTATCAGTTTCAACCTTATACAAAAGTATGTGGACACCCCTTCAAATTAGTGGATTCGGCAATTTCAGCCACACCTGTTGCTGACAGGTGTATAAAATCTAGCACACAGCCATGCGATCTCCATAGACAAACAATGGCAGTAGAATGGCCTCACTGAAAATCTCAGTGACTTTTAGCATGGCTCCGTCACAGGATGCCACCTTTCCAACGAGTAAATTTGTCAAAATTCTGCTCTACTAGAGCTGAAGCACATAAAAATGGTCTGTCCTCGATTGCATCACTCACTCCCGAGTTCCAAACTGCCTTTGGAAGCAACATCAGCACAAGAACTTCGTCGGGAGCATCATAAAATGGGTTTCCATGGCCTAGCAGCCACAAACAAGCCTAAGATCACCATGCACAATGCCAAGCGTCTGCTGGAGTGGTGTAAAGCTTGCCACCATTGGACTATGGAGCAGTGGAAATGAGTTCTCTGGAGTGATGAATCACTCTTCACCATCTAGCAGTCAGAAGGACGAATGTGGGTTGGCGGATGCCAGGAGAACGCTACCTGCCCCAATGCAGTTTGGTAGAGGAGGAATAATGGTCTGGGGTTGTTTTTCATGGTTTGGGCTAGGCCCCTTAGTTCTAGTGAAAGGAAAACGTAACGCTACAACATACAATAACATTCTAGATGATTCTCTGCTTCCAACTTTGTGGCAACAGTTTGGGGAAGGTCCTTCCTGTTTCAGCATGACAATGCCCACTTGCACAGGCGAGGTCCGTACAGAAATGGTTTGTTGAGATCGGTGTGGAAGAACTTGACTGGCCTGCACAGAGCCCTGACCTCAACCCCATCGAACACCTTTGGGATGCCGACTGGCAAGCCAGGCCTAATCGCCCAACATCAGTGCCCGACCTCACTAATGCTCTTGTGGATGAAAGCCTTCCCAGAAGTGTGGAGGCTGTTATAGCAGCAAAGGGGAGACCAACTCCATATTTATGCCCGTGATTTTGGAATGAGATGTTCAGTTGTCAACATACTTTTGTTCAGTTGTCATGTAGGGTATAGGTTCTCAATTGAAAAACGATAACAGTAGACTATGTATATGAGGCTAATCATTATACCAGATGTTGTACATGCCTTGTGCTGACATGAAATTGTTTTGTGCAAATCCAACCCTTGTATTCTAGGTGGTGAAATGTCTGGAAGCAGCACACAACTACTACTACTAATATCACCACATTCAATGCCAGATACTTTTTTCCCAGAAGGTCTGAGTGGCACTTGGAGGTGCCAATGTGATAATGAAGATGGTTTGACCAAGACTACCACAACAATTACATAGTCTATGCTAAATGTGTTTAAATTTAAAAATAAATAGTTAGGCTATAAGAAAAAAATGTTATTCAATGGGGCAAGGCAAAGCAGAGATGACACAAAATACTTTTGTTTTCACCCATACAACAATATAGACTATTATTAAAGTACATTATGTTTACAATATCATAAAGAGTCTTTTACATGTTGTTCCAAATTACATTTAATATATTCATACGGTTTCTTTTGTCATGACGACAAGGTGAAGGTGCTCTCTACTCAAATGCCACAACAGAATCATTCAGATTGACCAAAGCACAGCATATGACAACCATCTTGTATAACTGGGAGATGTCTCCTTTCATATCTGGAAAAGGACGAAGTAGAAGAAACTGATGCTGATGTGTGGGAATCCAGTCGACATAGGTGTCTTCATAGAGGTCAGCTGGTGAACCTACAGTACATAAACAAATAAAAAGCATGCCTGATGTTAGAATATCACTTCTTCAGGTCACATTTACCACTAGGGCTCTTTAGTGTCTGGTTGTGTTTAATTCATTCAGGTGTTTTGGTGGCATATAAATATGACATCTATTGTTGGGCTGGAACAACCAATAGTCAACACATCATGCATTTGTATGCTGTAATGTCCATACATTTTCCATTTTATGATGAAAGTTCTCAACAAATTGTCATTGGGTAAGTGCCACTGGAACTTTTTTAGGACAATGTCCTCGTCCAGGCTATATGAACCTATTGTACAATTATGTCTCCCCTTTTCATAGTCATGGCTAGAAGGGATCCAGCTTTTGTCAAATGAACGTAATTTGACTTTTCGTAGCAGATTAGAAGAATTTAAACTAAAGGCTAGGAGAATTTACGTAGCAGGTTAAGAGAATTAGGATAAGGTAAGGAAAAGACATATACAGGATATATGATACATAGAGCGGCAGTATGAAAAAGTATAAGAATACAAGAAGTCTGGAGTGCAAAAAAGCTATAAAAAGACATTGCAAGTTGAGTATTTGCATGGTTAACTATACTATACAGGTCGATGGCAGAGAAATACTTCAATAGCTAAATGTGCGTATGATATAAGTGAGGGTAATAATAGTTTAATTAATATACAGTCTGGTTAAATGAACAGGTAAGTGAATATTTTGCATGGTTAAATTAACTGTACAGGTAAATATACAGTTACATTTACAGGTAAGTGAATATTTGCATGGTTACATGAACTGTACAGGTAAATGACAGGAAGAGATACTTAAATAGCTAAATGTGTGTATGATATAAATTAGGGTAATAATAGTAATTCCCTTAAAATACAGTCCTTAGTGCACAGGGTTTAATTCCAGATACATGCACGTATTGCACATTTGATATACTAAAAGCAATGAAAAAAGATACAACTGACAGGATACTAATATGCATTCCTGAGTGAATGACTACGTAAGTTCAGTCCAAGAATTACTTACAATATTGCACGTGATATGATATAACAACTGTACATGAACATGTATATACAGACCTGAATGAATAAATACATCCTGAGTGAATGAGTGATTACAGACCAGAGTTACTCACAGATGGATGCATAATTGTTAAACTAGGTCCTAACACCCCAACAGTTCCAGGTCTATGTTGCCGACGACACGGCACCCCGGTGAGGCATTGAATAGTCTAATAGCCGCAGGCAGGAAGGACCTCCTGTAGCGCTCTCTGGCACACCGTGGTGGGATCGGTCTGTGACTGAAGGTGCTCCTCTGCGTCATAACCATGGCATGCAGAGGGTGGGTGACGTTGTCCATGATGGCCAGCAGTTTGGCCAGGATCTGTCTCTCCACCACCTCCTCTAGAGTGTCAAGGCTAATCCCCAGAACAGAGCTAGCCTTCCTGATCAGCTTATTTACCTGAGAAGCATCACCGGCTTTTATGTTGGTGCCCCAGCACACCACTGCAAAAAAGATGGTACCACAGACTGGTAGAAGGTATGCAGTAGTTTACTGCACACGTTGAAGGACCTGAGCCTCCTCAGAAAGTAGAGTCGGCTCTGGCACTTTTGTACAGAGCCCCGTGTTACCAGCCCATTCCAGCCTGTTGTCCATATGGACTCCCAGGAACTTGTATGACCCAACCATTTCCACATCCATTCCCTGTATAGGGACTGCAGACGAATTGAAAAGACGACGCCGTGGATGCAGGGTGGGATTGAAATGTAAGGCAAAGCGGAGGAGGTTCAAGTACAAGCCGGCTATACCATCTATTATTATGGGCAATGTGAGGTGTCTACATAACAAGATGGATGAGTTGGCGGGACTTGTTCGTGGACAAAGGATTTATCGGGAAACGAGCCTAATGTGTTTT
Organism: Thymallus thymallus; assembly: GCA_023634145.1. Lineage (NCBI taxonomy): Eukaryota > Metazoa > Chordata > Actinopteri > Salmoniformes > Salmonidae > Thymallus > Thymallus thymallus. The sequence continues at coordinate 19,377,193 of CM042405.1, read as the reverse complement.
ACTGAGACTTGGCTGAACGATAACATCCCCATACAGAACGTCACTATCGACGGTTTCCAGACCATCAGAGCGGACAGGGATAGCGTCTCTTCCGGTAAGAGTAAGGGTGGTGGGCTGGCTTTATTAGTTAACAACAGATGGTGTCATCCGAACCATATTACTCTTAAGGAAAAGTTTTGTAGCCCGGACATTGAACTGTTAGCCGTTAGCCTGAGACCCTACTATTTGCCGAGGGAATTCACGGCGGCCATTGCTGTTATTGTTTACATCCCGCCCTCTGCTGACGCAAACGCAGCGTGTGACGTCATCCACTCTGTTATCGCGAGGTTACAGACAGCACATCCCAGTGCTTTCTTTGCCATTTCGGGGGATTTTAACCATGCATCTCTCTCTTCAACGCTGCCCACGTTCAAACAGTTCGTGAAGTGCCCAACCAGGAATAATAAAACTCTGGACTTGTTATATGCTAATGTGAAGGATGCATACAACTCCACTGCACTCCCTCCCCTCGGTAGATCGGATCACAACCTTGTCCACCTCACCCCACTCTACAGGCCTATGGTCCAACAGCAGCCTGCAACCACCAGGACTATTAGGAGATGGTCCCCTGAGGCGAATGAGGCCCTACAGGACTGCTTTGAAACAACAGACGGGGATGTGCTCTGTGAGGCTCATGGGGAGGACATCGATGGACTCACTGACTGCATAACAGACTATATTAATTTTTGTGTAGACAACACTGTACCCACCAGGAAGGTACGCTGTTTCCCAAACAATAAACCCTGGGTCACCAGCGACCTGAAGGCCCTGCTGAATGAGAAGAAGAGGGCCTTCAAGGAGAAGGACAAGGACAAATTGAAATGCGTCCAGAGGGAGCTGAAGTTGCGGATTGCTGAGGGGAAGAGAGTGTATAAGGAGAAGATGGAGGACAAGCTGAGGCAGAGCCAGGTGAGAGAGGTGTGGAAGGGTATGAGAAATATCACTGGCTTCAAAAAGTCAAACAGTGGGCAGACGGAGGGGACCCAGGACAGAGCCAATGAGCTGAACCAATTTTTTAACAGGTTCGATACTGGCCCTGTCCACCTCCCCTCCAGCTCCCCAGACCACACACCCTCACGGCTATCCCACCCCCACTTTGCTCACAGCACCTCTGCTGAGACAATCAGTGACCCCACCTCCGCCCCTGCCCCCCCTGGACTGATCCTCAACACCCCCCTTCCCCCCACCTCCCCACCTGGGCTGGCTTTCACCACCAACCAAGTGAAGAGAGAGCTGGAGAGACTACACCAGTGGAAAGCGGCGGGCCCTGATGGCATCAGCCCAAGGGTGCTGAGGGTCTGTGCTGACCAACTGTGTGGAATACTCCAGCGTCTTTTCAACCTTAGCCTGAGCCTAGAAAGGGTCCCTGTGCTGTGGAAAACACCCTGCCTCGTCCCAGTGCCCAAGAAGGCACACCCCACTGTCCTGAATGACTTCAGACCTGTAGCGCTAACATCCCACATCATGAAGACCCTGGAAAGGTTAGTCCTCGCTCACCTCAGACCCCTGGTGTGTTCATCAATGGACCCCCTGCAGTTTGCATACCAGCGCAACATCGGGGTGGATGATGCAATCATCTACCTTCTGCAGAGGGCCTACTCTCACCTGGACAACGCAGGTTGCTCTGTGAGGGTCATGTTTTTTGACTTCTCCAGTGCCTTCAATACCATTCAGCCCCTGCTACTGGGTGAGAAGATGAGGAGGATGAAAGTGGAAGCACCCTTAGTCTCCTGGGTCACGGACTACCTGACCGGTAGGCCACAATTTGTGCGACTACAGAGCTATGTGTCAGAACGGGCAGTTAGCAACACAGGGGCCCCCCAGGGTACGGTCCTGTCCCCCTTCCTGTTCACCCTCTACACCTCAGACTTCAGATATAACTCTGAAACATGCCACCTACAGAAGTTCTCGGATGACTCTGCTATTGTAGGGTGCATCAGGGGTGGGCAGGAGGAGGAGTACAGGAGCACAATCAGTGACTTTGTGTTGTGGTGTGAGCAGAACCACCTTCAGCTCAACATCAGCAAAACTAAGGAGATGGTGGTGGACTTCAGGAGAACCAAGGCACAACTGACTGCAGTCCCTATACAGGGGATGGATGTGGAAATGGTTGAGTCATACAAGTTCCTGGGTGTCCATATGGACAACAGGCTGGAATGGGCTGGTAACACCGGGGCCCTGTACAAAAAGGGCCAGAGCCGACTCTACTTTCTGAGGAGGCTCAGGTCCTTCAACGTGTGCAGTAAACTACTGCATACCTTCTACCAGTCTGTGGTGGCCAGTGCCATCTTTTTTGCAGTGGTGTGCTGGGGAGCAAACATCAAAGCCGGTGATGCTTCTCGGTTAAATAAGCTGATCAGGAAGGCTAGCTCTGTCCTGGGGATGAGCCTTGACACTCTAGAGGAGGTGGCGGAGAGACGGATCCCGGCCAAACTGCTGGCCATCATGGACAACGTCACCCACCCTCTGCACGCTATGGTTATGACGCAGAGGAGCACTTTCAGTCACAGACTGATCCCACCACGGTGTGCCAGAGAGCGCTACAGGAGGTCCTTCCTGCCGGCGGCTATGAGACTATATAATGCCTCACCGGGGTGCCGTGCCGTCGGCAACATGGATCTGGAACTGTTGGGGTGCTAGGACCTAGTTTAACAATTATGCATCCATCTGTGAGTAACTCTGGTCGTCCGCACTCATCCACTCAGGACCTATTTATTCATACAGGTCTGTATATACATACTCATGTACAGTTGTTATATTATATCACATGCAATATTGTAAGTAATTATTGGACGTAGGCATTCACTCAGGAATGCATATTAGTATCCTGCCAGTTGCACCTTTTCTCATTGCTTTTAGTATATCGAATGTGCAATAAGTGCAGTTGTCTGTAATTAAACCCTGCGCACTAAGGACTGTATTTTAAGGGAATTACTATTATTACCCCAAATGATATCATACACACATTTAGCTATTAAAGTATCTCTTCCTGTCATTTACCTGTACAGTTTGTGTAAACATGCAAGTATTCACTTATCTGTAAATATAACTGTATACCTAACTGTACAGCTAATTTAACCATGCAAAATGTTCACTTACCTGTTCATTTACCCAGTCTGTCTATTAAGTAAACTATTATTACCCTCGCTCATATCATACGCATTTTTAGCTACTGAAGTATTTCTCTGCCATCGACCTGTATAGTATAGTTAACCATCCAACATCCACCAATGTATAGTGTACATATTCAGCCAACCACTCATACTATGCAATGTCCTTTTATAGCTTTTTTTGCACTCCAGATATCTTGTATTTCTATACTTTTTCATACTGCCGCTCTATGTATCATGTACCGTGTATCTGTCTTTTGTGTACTTTCGTTGTGGCATTTTGCACCTGCCCTGTGTTTTTGTTGTAGCTGCTTGACAATGAAATTTCCCCCCCCGGGGGATCAATAAAGTACCTATCTATCTATCTATCTATCTATCTATCTATCTATCTATCTATCTATCTATCTATCTATCTATCTATCTATCTATCTATCTATCTATCTATCTATCTATCTATCTATCTATCTATCTATCTATCTATCTATCTATCTATCTATCTATCTATCTATCTATCTATCTATCAGTTGGGCCTTGGTTCTCCTGAAGTCCACCACCATCTCCTTTGTTTTGCTGATGTTGAGCTGAAGGTGGTTCTGCTCACACCACAACACAAAGTCATTGATTGTGCTATGTACTCCTCCTCCTGCCTACCCCTGATGCACCCTACAATTGCAGAGTCATCCGAGAACTTCTGTAGGTGGCATGTTTCAAAGTTATATCTGAAGTCCGAGTTGTAGAGGGTGAACAGGAAGTGGGACAGGACCGTTCCCTGGGGGGCCCCTGTGTTGCTCACTGCCCGTTCTGACACACAGCTCTGAAGTAGCACAAATTGTGGCCTACCGGTCAGGTAGTCCGTGACCCAGGAGACTAAGGGTGCTTCCACTTTCGTCCTTCTCTTAAAGAGAGAAGGTGATGCAACGCATTTTTTCGCGTCCGCTCAAGTAGGCTTTCAACTTTCCTCCGGTATTTATTTAGCGAAGATGATAACACATAACCCTCCGGACAGACACAAGCAAAAACGAATTACATAAATGTTGCAGCAGCCTAGGCTACACCTAAAGATTAGAAATCTGACATGCTGTATGGGATGAAAACGAGACAATTTTTCAGTCTGATCAACTGTAGGCTACTAATAAGAGCTGCTGCATACAGTCTATGTGCGCTGTCCATTTGTTCAGGGTAACTAATTGGTAACGATATGTATTTAAAGTCCATTTATGTGTTTATATTCAAAATTGGGCTGGCTAGGCTGCCTTTATGTTTTCAATCAAAAATGATTAACTGGAATTAATCAATCAACATAATGGGCCTGCATGATGCAAACATGCATAAAGCAAGCTCCGCCCTGTGAGTTCTATTGTCTATCAGTTGTTGTCTCTGTGTCTGGAGTCCCCCTCCCAATCTAGTCTAAATGTAATTAATATGAACAAGTAAAAGGTTGCTACAGTTTGACAGGGTTTTCATCCCCCCAGGGCCAGGAGTTTTTCTGTTTTGTAAAACCATGTGACCTGATTAGGAAAAACTGGTCCCATCATAGCCTTTATAAAACCTTTTTGCAACGGATTAATCACTGTCATACCTTATAGGGTTAACAGATAAGGAAAAACTCCAGGCCCCAGAGGGTAAAAATTGTCCCACCAATGGTGCCACCAATCTGCTTGCAGTTGTCAGTTATTGTCCGGTATGTGGATGATCAGGGCTTTATTCAGGAAAGTTTATTGGGCTATATTGATTTGTCAAGTGGGTGAGATACACAGTCTGTGTTTGACTTTGTGAATTTTGAGATGTCAGAGTAACTTCATGGAAAAACTTGATGGTCAAACCTACGATGGCCCAGCTGTAATGGAATGTATCTGCAATTTGTTTTTACAGCTAAGTCCCCTTCTGTTCCCTGTTCCCATCATTACTTTAAGATATGAAGGTCAGTCAATCCGGAAAATTTCAAGAACTTTGAAAGTTTCTTCAATGTGCAGTCGTAAAAACCATCAAGCGCTATGATGAAACTGGCTCTCATGAGGACCGCCACAGGAAAGGAAGACCCAGCATAACCTGAGTTAAATGCACCTCAGATTGCAGCCCAAATAAATGCTTCACAGAGTTCAAGTAACAGACACATCTCAACATCAACTGTTCAGAGGAGACTGAGTGAATCAGACCATGGTTGAATTGCTGCAAAGAAACCACTACCAAAGGACACCAAATACAAATTTGAGATTTTTGGTTCCAACCGTCATTTCTTTGTGAGACACAGAGTAGGTGAGTGGAAGGCACACTTAACCAGCATGGCTACCAAAGTATACTGAAGCGACATACCATCCCATCTGGTTTGACCTTAGTGGGATTATCATTTGTTTTTCAACAGGACAATGACCCAACACACCTCCAGGCTGTGTAAGGGCTATTTGACCAAAAAGGAGAGTGATAGGGGGCTGCATCAGATGACCTGGCCTCCACAATCCCCCAACCTCAACCAAATTGAGATGGTTTGGGATGAGATGGACCGCAGAGTGATTGATTCCATATGTGTTATTTCATAGTTTTGATGCCTTCACTGTTATTCTACAATGTAGAAAATAGTAAAAATAAAGAAAAACCCTTGAATGAGTAGGTGTGTCCAAACTTTTGACCGGTACTGTATATTATTTAGTATATGTAAAGACAAAATTAAATCAAGAATAGTTTGATGGGTGACAATATTAGCCTATCACTTGTGAAATATATATTTATCACTTGTGAATTATATATTATTACTGGTGAAAGATGCCCAGCATAAGAAACTGCCTTTTTTTTTGCTACTTTTTCTAATCATAGTCACACCTCATGTTGCCTAGCCTATAGGACTATATTCTTTGATAAGAGACTAAAGTAACTTCTTAAAATTAGACACATTAATTCACTTTACAAAGGGGTGTAGAGTCTACTGTAACTGGCATATATAAGCATTGGGTGAGTTTCAAGTTTGGGGAAGATAATTCTCACCATAAAAGTGCACCTTTATAATAAAAGCATTATATGCATAATCACATAATGGTGTTTTCCCGTTAATGGAACATTCGCACTTATAGCCTACTGCCATGTGCACATTGCTGCGCTTATAATGTTAAGAAATAGCCTAATAGTTTATTAACATTTTAAGCTAAAAGTTCCAATCTGTTGCGTCAGCCACATTGCGTAAAAACGTTTTTTTGATGCTAGTGGTTGTATTAATTTGGGATCTGTCGCATCCCACAACTGTCCCAGACTATATTTGGAATATTTATTTCTTGCACATAATAGAATAGGTTGACTTTTGTACTATGGGGAATGATAGTAGATTGACATAGGCTAGTGCTTTTGCGGTTTGTTAGGCCTACTCATCTTGTTGGCTGACGAAAAGTAAATGTGGACAGTTCTTCCAATATCTTCAATATGCAGCTCGGAATTGGATAAGGACGCACGCAGTTGCGTCCCCAATGTGTCTATCTTCACTTGTAGCCTGTGAAAAAGACCCGATCATGTGAAGGAGTGCCATGTGTTTTTTTCAAATCATCATTAGTCTCATCACGCAGCCTTACAATGTATTAAAAACCTAAACATATAACGCAACATTTGTATCACAACTAAAGTTACATTAATAACTCTAAAATAAGCATATAGGAATACCTATTTATTTGTTAACCGCTCAACACTGAGTAGCCGCATGTGCACACTCCCTTAAATCGTTTGGAGAAAATATTAATATTTGTTCAATTGTTCTACATACAATAAAATAATGCCACGGAATTCTAAGCAAATCTTGTCTGCTAATTGAACTAGTGTAGCCCACAGACATTTGGCATAGCCACATCAGGACCTAACATATGGACAACTCAGAGTACGCTATTCTTTCCTTCTGAAAATAGACTACATTTTCTTCATATCATGCTTCTTTAGACCTGTCTAAAATAAATAATGGATTTATTGTTAAGGTGTAGGCTATATTACATGGAATTATTATACTTTTCAAAACGGCTTGTAGGCTATGTGAGGAGACCAGGAGAAGCTAAATGTGTTTATGTTAATAAACGGTCATTTACCGTGAGACAGACAGTTATTTGCTTGACAATCACCGGCTGACAACATCTAGTGACCACCACAGCCCTAGGAGTCACCAATGGTGTTTCATAATGGATGCCGCAATGTCCTTAGGTTATATACTGTGCTCAAACTGTTCTGATTTGAGGAAGTACATTCCCTAAATTGTTCAAAATAGTTCATTAAGTTCTAATGATGGCCAGTAGCAGAAAGTTGAAGCATGTGGAAATACAATGACATTTTTTGTGGAGTGGTCTGAGAAGTAATCTGAAGCCTCCTAGGTCTTTCTAATTAACCTTGAAGAGGTTTAAGGGAAGATTGGGATGTGTGGGTGTTAGTGAGCAGAAACCCCATCACTCCCATGTTCTTTCTGACCTTTCCCTGTCATTTCCTAATGCCAGTACCAAGCCCTATCTTCTTGAGTCCTGTAGGTTTTCAATCCAACTCCAGTTGTGACTAACCTGATTTAGCTTATCAACGAGCTAATTATTCAAATCAGCTGTTCTAAATAAGAGTTGGAGTGAAAACCTACAGGACAGTAGCTCTCAGTAACAGGGTTGGAGAGCCCTGCCCCAGACCATGCTATAAACATCAGTTTGACATTATCCTCACTGCTATACACATTTTTCTGTCAATTTTCTATTTCACAATCTCATTCCTCCTCTAGACACACAAGAATGCTCCCAAATGGAATGGGAGGAAAATCATGTGTATATGTTTGTGTTCGTGCTGCTGTTAGATAGAATATCAAGATTTCTACATTAAGGAGGGCATTGCTTACAGCAGAGCAACTCTACAAATAGCAGAGTTCTACAGTACAGGTCTGTGCTCACCCAGTTCACATGACAGCTGGGGCTAATGGGAACAAATGTTAATCTGATCCTAAAGCCGTCCCTTTTACCACTGTCTTGATTCCAGTTGCAATTGGAGATTGTCCCTGACTGAGGCATAAACAACAAACCAATTCTTACTGGACTCAGGGGCGTTACCCATTAATAACACCATAAATGATGTAGTAAAAGAGTCAAATGGATAAGGGAGGATTGAAAGGGACTGAGGATAAATGACTCTATGTGAAATCACTGGATTGTTGCACTCTGAGCTCTGGCCCCAGAGTGCCAGAGGTTGTAAAGCCACACAATCAGTGTAGCTGTCAGAAGTAACTGACTGAATATACTATGGTCCGAGCGATCGATTGACTGGTTCAGCCAACAATCACCTCTCCAGGAGCATTGTTATTGGTCTGAGTTAGTCTTGGTTTGGCGGCTTGTGTGTCATTTCTGGATCAGTTTATTAAAACAGAGTTATGCCAGGTGTCATCCAATAATTCTGTAACATTCCATGCTTGAAACTGGGCTTGCTGTTGTGTACAAGTATCCAAACCTCCACTTTCTCTTATAAAATCCGAGACTGTGGGCTTCAAATTGGTATTCTGCATGGATATATCACATCAGCACATTTACATGGTTTGCTGCTTAAGAACAATTGTGCTTGAGTAGCTGAACCAAATTTACATACTGTACATAGCATACATTTCAAATATGAATATGGTGTATCTCAGTATGACAGTAATTTGTCCAAATCAGCATGTTTCCCATAGCAAGAGAGCCCCCTCACACTTTTATTGCCTCCTGGTCTCTTAGAGGTGAATAAATAGGACTCAAAAGACTCATTAAGTACCTGACTATGTGTTTATATGGATACATTATTTGACACACAAAATGAATCTGCAGCACGTGCACCAACATTAATTTGGGAGTTTAAAGAAAGGAAATTGGATGTAATAAAATAAAGTAGGTGAAATGTTGCACAGCAGAAAGTTGCATATTATCTTAAATGGTGGAACTTTATTTCCTACATAATAACCCTTTAGACGTTTAGATATACAGTGCCTTCACCCCCCTTGGATTTCTTCACATTTTATTGTCTTACAAAGTGGGACTAAAATGGATGAAATTGTAATTGTCTGTCAACGACAATTACGATCACATCTGTAATGTCAAAGTTGAAGAAAAAATGTAAAAAAACAAACAAGTTAAACTTGTTTATGTTATGTTGTGGAGTAACTACAATATTGTTGATCCATCCTCAGTCAATCAATCAAATGTATTTATAAAACCCTTTATACATCAGCCAATGTCACAAAGTGCTATACAGAAACCCAGCCTAAAACCCCAAACAGCAAGCAATGCAGATGTAGAAGCACGGTGGCTAGGAAAATCTCCCTAGAAAGGCAAAAACCTAGGAAGAAACTTAGAGAGGAACCAGGCTCTGAGGGGTGGCCAGTCCCCTTCTGGCTGTGCCGGGTGGAGATTATAACAATTCATGGCCATTAAGGCCAGATCTTTATCCAAGATGTTCAAACGTTCATAGATGACCAGCAGGGTCAAATATTAATCACAGTGGTTGTAGAAGTTGCAACAGGTAAGTACATCAGGAGTAAATGTCACTGGGCTTTTCATAGCCGGGCATTTAGATGTTGAAATAGCAGGTGTGGTAGAGAGAGTTAAAAGCAGCAGGTCTGGGACAAGGTGGCACGTCCGGTGAACAGGTCAGGGTTCCATAGCCGCAAGTAGAAGAGTTGAAACTGATGCAGCAGCACGACCAGGTGGACTGGGGACAGCAAGGAGTCATCAGGCCAGCTAGTCCTGAAGCATGGTTCTAGGGCTCAGGTCCTTAGGGAGGAGAGGGAGAGTGGGAGAGAGAGAGAATTAGAGGGAGCATACTTAAATTTACACAGGACACAGGATAATAACACCAGATTTAACAAACTGACCTTAGCCCCCAGGCACATAGATTATTGCAGCATAGATCCTGGAAGCTAGCCTCAGTTTTCTCCCATCACAGCCATTGAACTCTGTAGCTGTTTTAAAATCACCAATGGCCTCATGGTGACATCCCTAAGCAGTTTCCTTCCTGTCCTGCACCTCAGTTCAGAAGGACGACTGCATCTTTGATGTGTCTGGGGGGTTTAATACATCATCCACAGCATAATTATTAACTTGACCATGCTTAAAGATATATTCAATGTATGATTTGTTATACAAAGAAAGGGCTAGTCATTCAAAAATCATGTTAACCCCTATTATTTCACAGAGAGTGAGTCCATGTAACTTATGATGTGATTTGAGATCATTTAGGCTTGCTAAAAAAAGGGGGTGAATACTTATGCAACGACTATAATTGAGTTATTTAATTTGTATTAACATTTATAGAATTTTCTTTTCACTTTTACATTTAAGAGTTTTTTTGTAGATCAATTACCACAAAAAAATACAATTTAAACTATTTCAATCCCACTTTTTAATGCAAAAAAACATTTTGGAAGTTAAATTGGGTGTATATAATGCAATTTATTGTTTAAATTTTACCAGGCAAATTTACATAACTGTTACAGCTATAATGGATTTCCAAAATCAATTAACAAAGCGTGATTGTCCCTGATAATAATCTATTAATCATTAATTAACCAATTTCCATTAGTCACAAAAACAAAAACTAGTCAGACCCATTAACAGAAAGTAACAGAAAGTAGTCAGACCCATTAACTTTTTCCATATTTTGTTACATTTCAGCCTTATTCTAAAATTGATTAAATAAAATGTTTTCCTCATCAATCTACACACAATACCCCATAATGACAAAGTGAAAACAGGTTCTTAGAAATGTTTGCAAATGTATTAAAAATAAAACAAATACCTTATTTACATAAGTATTCAGACCCTTTTCTATGAGACTCGAAATTGAGCTCAGGTGCATCCAGTTCCATTGATCATCCTTGAGATATTTCTCCAACTTGATTGGAGTCCACCTGTGGTAAATTCAATTGATTGGACATGATTTGAAAAGGCACACACCTGTCTATATAAGGTCCCACAGTCGACATGTCAGAGCAAAAACCAAGCCATGAGGTCGAAGAAATTGTCCGTAGAGCTCCGAGACAGGATTGTGTCGAGGAACAGACCTGGGGAAGGGCACCAAAAAATGTCTGCAGCGTTGAAGGTCCCCAAGAACACAGTGGCCTCCATCATTTTTAAATGGAAGAAGTTTGGAACCACCAAGACTCTCTGGTCTGATAAAACCAAGATTGAACTCTTTGGCCTGAATGCCAAGCGCCACGTCTGGAGGAAACCTGACACCATTTTCTGGATTTTTTAGATTCCGCCTCTCACAGTTGAAGTGTACCTATGATAAAAATTACAGACCTCTACATGCTTTGCAAGTAGGAAAACCTGCAAAATCGGCAGTGTATCAAATACTTGTTCTCCCCACTGTAGATAAGGAAAAAACGATTGAATCAACTTTAGAATAAGGCTGTAACGTAACAACATTTGAAAAACGTCAGTGGATCTTAATACTTTCCGAAAACACTGTATGTTATCCATGCTACTAAGACCTGCTGAGGACATGGTGACAGACCTGGACAGCAGCTGATGATGTCCCATCATGCCCTCTTCATACCCATGGGCAGAATTTAAACCATGCCACCCTGGACCAGTAGATAAGACTCCACCTCCTCAGTGTCTCAGTGGAACAGTAGTGTCTCCTGGGGACGGTGAGAGAACCAGCCAGACTGTCACGATTGGGTGTATAAACGGACCAAGATGCAGCGCCGTGATAGTTCGACATGCTTTTAATAAAGGTATCACTTAACAATGACGAACTATCCAAATGAAACAAGGAAAAAAAACACATTTACGTCTCGGACAATTTGATAATGACCCACACCTAGGGTGTGGAACCTACAAACATAAGTAGGATCCCTAATTAGAGACAATGCATAGCAACTGCCTCTAAATAGGGATCCAACACAAAAAACCCACATAGAAAATATAACCTAGATCTGTCAGACTCTGACCATGGCTACATAGAGAAGCAAAAGGCTTCTCTATGGCCAGAGCCTGACACAGACAGTCATTCACTTCACAGCACAGCACCTCTCCACAGTGGCTGATTAGAATAGCCACAGGCCTTTAATGAAAGACAGCAAGCAATTACTATGAAGGGGAGGCCCTTTTCTGTGCAACCTAAGGCCCTCTTTACAGGCACAAACTAGGACACTATTTGTACGAAATGGCTATGAGGTATGGTGACTGTAAGGTGTATACAGAGGTAAAACAGTCATATTCAGCATTGCTGCCCAGAGTTGTAGAATCAAGGATATGATCTCTGGTCCTTCAAGGTCAGATGTCCTTTGCTGAAAACCAAGCCATGATGTCGAAGGAATTGTCCGTAGAGCTCAGGATTGTGTCGGGGCACAGATCTGTGGAAGGGCACCAAACAACTTCTGCAGCATTGAAGGCCCCCAAGAACACAGTGGCCTCCATCATTCTTAAATGGAAGATGTTTGGAACCACCACTTCCTAGAGCTGGCCGCCCGGGGAGGTGACCAAGAACCTGATGGTCCCTCTGACAGAGCTCCAGAGTTCTGGAGGAAACCTGGCACCATCCCTAAGGTGAAGCATGGTGGTGGCAGCATCATGCTGTGGGGGTGTTTTTCAGCGGCAGGGACTGGGAGACTAGTCAGGATTGTGGGAAAGATGAATGGAGCAAAGTACAGAGAGGTCCTTGATGAAAACCTGCTCCAGAGCACTCAGGACCTCAGACTGGGGTGAAGGTTCACCTTCCAACAGCACAACGACCCTAAGCACACATCCAAGACAATGCAGGAGTGGCTTCACGACAAGTCTCTGACAGTCCTTGAGTGGCCCAGCCAGAGCCCGGACTTGAACCTGATTGAACATCGCTGGAGAGACCTAAAAATAGCTGTGCAGCGACGCTCCCCATCCAACCTGACAGAGCTTGAAAGGATCTGCAGAGAAGAATGGGAGAAACTCCCCAAATACAGGTGTGCCAAGCTTGTAGCGTTATACCCAACAAGACTCGATGCTGTAATCACTGCCAAATTGCCTTCAACAAAGTACTAAGTAAAGGGTCTGAATACTTATGTAAATGTAATATTTCCAAAACCAGTTTTTGCATTGTCATTATGGGGTATTGTGTGTAGATTGATGAGGGAAAAAACTATTTAATCAATTTTAGAATAAGGCTGTAGTCAATGGGTATGAATACTTTCCGAATGTACTGTAGGCATCAGAGTGAAGGATGAAGAGAGTGACAGACAGGTGATGATTACAGAGGAGTGTTTAATGGGCTTATGTGTTGTACTGTACCTTCACATTCATTCCCCTCACCATGTGTAAGCCAGTGCTCTGTGAAGGCTCAAGCCCACAGTATCTACCCTAGAGAGCTGTATTTTGGGCTCATTTCCACTGAGGATAACCCTGGTGTTTTACCCAAAAAGCTCAGACCTTTCTGTTATCTTCTACGCAGGCCGGCACCCGTGTCTCACTGGGCCATGGCTCCAGCAGACCTCCTCTGACTTGGAGCCAAGGCAAGGCCCTGGGTACTTTTCAGCTGGCATTTACAGTACATAACAATGGCTAACTGTGAACTTTAACACCTTCTCACAATGCAACAGTCTTGAATGATGCAGAGGTTGTTAATTCTGCTTCTCACAAGTCTTTAGTCCTGATGGAAACACTATAACACTAGAGCCTACATTAACATAAAACACTGGTGTCACCCTGGTGTGGGTGTAAGTCTAGTTGAAATAGCACCAAAATAGTATTTGAATGTGGCCTTCTAGTCCCAGACAAATCCCAGCCAAATAAAGACCCCATTTTCTCCTTCAGTTCAACACAATTACTCATGGGGGATTTCAAAGGGCTGGATTTATAGGGAAGGCGGTACACAGTGACAGCAGTAATACAGCAGCCCACAGAGGAACATAAGCCAAGCATTCCTCTGGGTTACTGTCAAACTGGGACTGGGCCATCACTGCTCAGGAGAGGACATTACCACACATTTGCACATGAGTGGATGGATCCACCTAAAACATTTTTTATTATTTTTTTTAACCTTTATTTAACTAGGCAAGTCAGTTAAGAACAAATTCTTATTTACAATGACGGCCTAGACCGGCCAAACTCGGACGACGCTGGGCCAATTGTGCGCCACCCTATGGGACTCCAAATCATGTCCGGTTGTGATACAGCATGGATTCAAACCAGGGTGTCTGTAGTGTCTGTAGTGACGCCTCTAGCACTGAGGTGCAGTGCCTTAGACCGCTGCGCCACTTGGGAGCCCCCCATGGCATATCTGTTGGCATATCTTGAAACAAACGGAAGTATAATCAAAAATGCTTCCAGCTCACACTTCTTTTTCCTTTATCTTTGAGGAATGTCAAAAACATCCCTGGAGTCACCAACTTGATCGACTGAAGTTAATTTGGGGCAAGTACTAGGGAGTTAAAACACAACACACAACTGAGCCACTAACCCATAGGGAGATGCCAACCGTTCTCCTTCATTTGGCATGATGCCTCCCTCTGCATAGATCTGATGATACTGGCAGCAGTAACATCATAGAGACATGGGATGAGAGACAATGTTCATGCTAACAAACCATTCCCATTATACCCCTATTACACCATTATCCCACTTTGAAATCATTATTATAATAATGAAATCATTATTGGATGAGTCTGAGTCATAAATGTTACAATCTGTTGATCAAGGCTGTCTGTAAAATAAATGCCTGAGCCAATCATGACCTTCCCCCGCAAACTGAAGTGCTAAGAGCGTTTGAGGAGAAGGATAACTACAGGTAATGTGAGTTGACAGCTCTGGCTACATGTGCATGTGACAATTAAACACTCTGAATTTGAATCTCTGAGCAGTCATAGCTCTTCATTTATAGATCCCACTGCCTGGAAACCTCTCACCTAGCATGTCACAAACTCTCTAACGCCCAAAATAGTCAGCTTGAGGGGTTTACAAAACACATAGAATGTTGCTCAACCGATATTTTGAAAACAGAAAACCGAGGCTATATTTGGATAAGTTGGTTTGTCTGGTTTATTGATAAAACTTGTGAGAATGTTTTTACATCTTGTATTAGTCTCAGCAGACAAAGACCTGGTCAACACAGCCAGTATAATTCTGTCTCCTGCAGTGTATATATGCTGTGGTAATTCAGATGGCTAGCCTCTACTGGCGAGGCTTGGTCTACTATTGCTTCGGTTGCCTCTCCCACAGACTAAGTAACCATGGAAACCACAGGTGCCACTGTCATACTATTTTAGGAAACTATTTCACCCCATAAATGAGTGCACAGTTCACCACACAACTTCAGCTGCAGGAGGAAATGTGTTATGGTGCTGCTCTATTACAGTAGTTATGTAACTGATATTAACACCAGGAAAAGGGACCAGTCATTTAGTTTATTGCAAATAATTGGTTTGTACAATTTGTGCAGTAGGTCTATTATCAAAATTCTGATGTAAATGTCTTTAACATTGTGAATAAACCCTTTTAACATGCAACAGCATGTTTCCTCCACTGTATTTAGATTAACAGAATGAGTAAGAGGTTAAATACTGTTGACTTATGGGCCCTGTAGCAATGTGTTGTTTTAATGTCATGTTGAACAATGTTGAACATCCATTTACTGTCTGTCTATAATGCTGAATTTTTATGGACTACTGAGTTCATTCAAGCTCTCTCTCTAAGACAAAGGGTCATAAAAGTGTCTCTTCACACCTACGTTCGATACCATGTGACTTTACAGGACTACAACAGGACTCTGCTGTCTCCCCATCACTCTCTTAGCCTCTCTTGCACACACAGTGAAATGAAGTGGTGAGCTCATTAAACACTCACACAGGCAGACAAATGACAGTGGCTCTGCTCATGTGGAAGATAAACAATCAATAGTGATACTTTGCCAACTCAACCGTTTAACTCCAGAAAACAGAATGCCAAATTACCAGCATTTTTTATAGGGTCGTTCTACAGAAGTGGTGTAAATTGGGGGTTGTATCCTATTTCTACCAAACTTTCAGCACATACAGTACCGGTCAAAAGTTTGGACACACCTACTCATTCAAGGGTTTTTATTTTTACTATTTTCTACATTGTAGAATAATAGTGAAGACATCAAAACTATGAAATAACACAAATGGAATCATGTAGTAGCCCAAAAAAAGTGTAATAAATCTTGTAGTAAAAAGTGTTAAACAAATAAAAAAAAATATATATAATATATATTGTAGATTCTTCAAAGTAGCCACCCTTTGCCTTGTTGACAGCTTTGCACACTTTTGGCATTCTCTCAACCAGCTTCACCTGGAATGCTTTTCCAACAGTCTTGAAGGGGTTCCCACATATGCTGAGCACTCGTTGGCTGCTTTTCCTTCACTCTGAGGTCCATCTCAACCAAAACCATCTCAATTGGGTTGAGGTCGGGTGATTGTGGAGGCCAGGTCATCTGATGCAGCCCTCCATCACTCTCCTTCTTGGTCAAATAGCCCTTACACAGCCTGTAGGTGTGTTGGGTCATTGTCCTGTTGAAAAACAAATGATAATCCCACTAAGAGCTAACCAGATGGGATGGCGCATCACTGTAGAATGATGTGGTAGCCATGCTGGTTAAGTGTGCCTTACCAGCAAAGCTTCACGGTTGGACTACACATGTGGAGATCATCCATTCACCTACTCTGTGTCTCACAAAGACATGGCGGATGGAACCAAAAATTTGGACTCATCAGACCAAAGGACAGATTTCCACCGGTCTAATGTCCATTGCTTGTGTTTCTTGGCCCAAGCAAGTCTCTTCTTCTTATTGGTGTCCTTTAGTAGTGGTTTCTTTGCAGCAATTCGAATCCCGATCTGCAGCACTCGACCACACGACTGGACAATAAGCAATACAAGACAAAACTACAGCCTGCAGGACTTGCTTTTGGAGTGGTATTCTGTCCTCCGCGTGCGTCTGGCACGAATTGACAGATAGCTAAACAAAGTCGGAGTAGTCGAGAGTAGTTTCAAAAAGGCTTTACTCTGTAGACGTTTTCCTTCTTATTTTGTGAAACTGAAATTACAAACAAAGGATGTGCTTATAATCATGCCAATTACAACACAGGATATACATGTAAATAGTGTAAATACTCTATATAAGTAATTACATGTAGATAATGTCAATGCTGTAAAAAGTAAGTAAAACAATGACAAGAAGCTATGCTAATGAAGTAACAGAGTAGTAATGCTACATAACTCTCACTAGCACAATAGTGCACAGAAACACAGTGATCTGTTTGTGCTAAATAGTGCCACAACTCTATCGATTTTCACACAATATACACAGAAATGTTGCTAGAATATGTTCATAATTGAAATACAAGCAAAGCTTCTCCAAGGCTTAACACAAGAAGATGGTTAAAGATACAAAACTTTCTTGAGAAGGAAACTATTGTATGCTTGCAGCATGTTTTCTGAATGACAAAATGGTTGACTGCAAACTCTGACCTGTGTCACATGACAATTAGAACCAATTACAAACTTTAGCGATTACTGAACTGAGAACAGTTAAAAGGTTGATATACAATTGACCAGTGTGAGGCGCTAACTGCAATTGAAATACATATATGAAATGCAAGACATGACACTCCCCGTCTGGTATTGAACACAATAGCACTTTCATTTTACCAATAACTGAGAGGTTAAGAACCAATGAGCATAAGCGTAAGTAAGTAACTCATTAGTAAACTTAAGGGGACATGAGAAGCACTACTTCTGTGATGGGCCTGAAGTACGTTTTAGCAGTGCCACCTTTGGTGACCTTCAGTTCAAGTTTCCTGACCTTTCCATCAGAGCCATATGCCACTCGTTCCTCTTGACTTGATTATCCTTTAGCAGTACCAGATCACCTTCTTTGATGTTGGGCTTACTGTTCTGCCATTTGCAGCGTGTTTGCAGAGTCGCTAAGTACTCAATCCTCCATCTGTTCCAGAATGTATTGGCAAGGTGCTGAACCCTTCTCCATTGTTGGCGATAGAGATCAGTGTTCTCAAAAGACCCGGAAGGAGGATGAGGAGTGCAGACCTTCTGAGTAAGGATCATTGCAGGTGTGAGAAGGTAAGGTGAATCGGGATCTGAAGATATAGGTGCAAGAGGTCTGGCGTTGACTATGGCACACACCTCTGCCATGAGAGTAGACAATAGCTCGTGAGTGAGACGTGAAGGACCAACTTGTGAAAGCATGGAGTCTATGATTCTTCTTGATATCCCAATCATCCTCTCCCATGCACCACCCATGTGAGAAGAGTGGGGTGGATTAAAGATCCAGCTGCAACCTTCATCGCTAAGGAACCGTGACAAACTTGGATTGTCAGGTTCTACCAAGAGCATATTCAACTCTTTGCACGCTCCTCTGAAATTCGTGCCGCAATCAGAGCGGATCTGTTTTACGGGGCCGCGTAGAGCGAAGAAGCGGCGCAGTGCATTGACGAAGCTGGACGTATCCATTGACTCTATAAGCTCGATGTGAATGGCTCGTACACTTAAACATGTAAAGATGACTGCCCACCTTTTACTGTTAGCTTGGCCTCCGCGAGTGCGTCGAGTAGTAACGCTCCAGGGTCCAAACACGTCCAACCCAATGTTAGTGAAAGGTGGTTCTGTGCTGACACGGTCAGAGGGAAGATCAGCCATTCTCTGCTCTGCTGTTCTTCCGCGTAGCTTGTTGCAGGTGACACACTTACGAAGTATGCTGTTGATGCACCTTCTTGCTCCAACTATCCAAATGCCATCTGAGCGTAAAGCTGCTTCGGTGAAGACGCGGCCTTGATGCTTCACTCTGTCGTGGTAGTAGTTGGTCAATAGTATAGCTATGTGACTGCGACCCGGGATGATGAGTGGATGCTTCTGCGTTATATCGAGCTCGGCTTCTTTAAGTCGACCGCCGACTCTTAGCAGACCATTGGAGTCAAGGATAGGATTCAACTTCTTCAAGGAACTATTCCTAGGGATGTCCTTTTCTTTCTGAAGACAAGTGAACTCTTTGTATGCTTCTCCTTGCACACATCCAATTATAGCGTGTCTTGCTTGCGACTGCAGATCAGCGGTGTGAGACTTTCTACAGCGGTGCCAGCCTCTACAAGTGTCTGTCTTCTTGAAGGTCTGGGCAACGTGTATGAGATATGCTGTAGCTCTGATGAGAGACTTCCATGAGGAAAATCTGTCGAAACGATGTGAGCCAAAACTAGTGTTTGCGCTGGTGCATTTGGTGACAAGAGTCCGTACCTCAGCATCGGAATCTGGATCAACGAGGTTGAAAGATGCCTCCTGTGTGTTGTGTGTTGAGACAGGATGCTGGAGGAAGGCAGGACCAGTGAGCCAAGTGGTTTCTGAAAGGAGTGCTGCAGGTATTGACCTGGTTGCAACATCTGCAGGGTTAAGACTAGTTGGGACATAATGCCATTGCTCGGGGTGAGAGAATCCTCGAATACGTTGTACTCTGTTACTGACGTATACGTAAAACCTCCTGGTTTCATTGCAGATGTACCCCAACACCACCTTGCTATCGGTGTAAAATTCCAGAGCGTCCGGCTGGATGTCAAGCTCTTGCAAAACTAACTCTGCGACCTCGATTGCCAGAACAGCGGCGCATAGCTCCAGTCTTGGAATGGTGTGGACTGCCTGAGGAGCTAGCTTGGCTTTACCCATGATGAAACCAATGTGGCACACTCCGTCAAGATCAGTTACTTTTACATATGCAACGGCTGCGATGGCTTGCACTGAAGCATCTGAGAACACATGTATTTCCTTTCTCTTGGAGGTGGAAAGAGATGTAGCAGTGTAAGCACGAGGAGTTTTGAATAGTTTGAGGTCTTCTAGTGAATCTCTCCATGCCTTCCATTCTGCTTCTTTTTCAGCAGGGAGAGGAGCGTCCCAGTCAGTGGTGGAGCTGGTGAGTTCTCTGAGCATCAGCTTTCCTTGGATGGTGATGGGCGCGACCAAACCAAGGGGGTCAAATATGCTGTTGACCGTTGCAAGAACACCTCTACGTGTAAATGGCTTGTCACTAACAGCAATGTTGAAAGTAAAGGTGTCACTGCTGATATCCCAGCTTAACCCGAGACTGCGTTGGACAGGGGGGGTATCCATGTCTAAGTCGAGATCTTTCAGGCCTTTCGCATAGTCTTGTGAGGGAAAGGCTAGCATGACTGCGGAACAGTTTGACGCTATCTTATGGAGTCTCAGGTTTGACATGGCAAGCATCCCTTGTGTGGCTTTGAGCAGGCTAATGGATTCATGAGCAGAGGGCAGTGACTTGAGTCCATCGTCAACATAAAAGTCCCTCTCTACGAAGTGCTTTGCCTCTGCACCGAATTCAGATTCTCCATGTAAAGCTGCACGTCGAAGACCATACATAGCAATGGCAGGTGAAGGGCTATTGCCAAATACATGTACCCTCATTCTATACTCAACAATGTTTTTGCTTGTGTCATTATCTTCGAACCACAGGAATCTGAGATAGTTCCTATGATCTTCTTTGACGATGAAGCTGTGGAACATCTGTTCTATGTCCACAGTGATGGCTACCTGCTCCCGTCTGAAGCGTAACAGAACTCCTTGCAGGCTGTTATTTAAGTCGGGCCCAGTGAGCAACACGTCATTCAATGAAACGCCTAGGTACTGAGCGCTCGAGTCAAATACGACTCTGATTTGACCTGGTTTACGTGGGTGATAAACTCCAAAGGTAGGTAAATACCAGGCTTCCTCTCCCTCACTCAGCGTTGGAGCCAATTCAGCATGATTGTTATCGAAGACCTTCTGCATGAAAGCTACAAAGTGTTCTTTCATTTCAGGCTTCTTTTCGAGTGTACGACACAGAGAGGTGAGGCGGCTGAGAGCTTGCTCTCTGTTGTTTGGGAGTCGAGGGCGTGGTGTGCGAAATGGAAGAGGAGCCACCCAGCTGTTTGTATCATCTATAAACATCTGTTTGTCCATCAGTTGAATGAATCTTCTGTCCTCAATGGAAGGTGCTACTCTATTGTCGTCCTGTGTTCTCTCAAAGACCATGCTGCCCAGGGAGGAGCTTACAGGACATGTAGTAAGACTGTGTGATGGGAGTCGGCTGAGAGGAGGGTGACTGTGATGTTGGCTCTTTGGAGTGTCTGCCTTTACCTTTTCTTGAAGGAAGAAGTTATTTGGACATGGGTCGAAGTGAGATGGACGACCGTTCTCGAGGATGTTTGTACGATATGTGCTGACAGCTGTTGGCTTATGGGCAGCACCCAAACAGACGTCACCTACTACAACCCAGCCGAAGTCCAGTCTCTGAGCATAAGGGGCATTACGTGGTCCGTTGCGTTGCTCTCTCACCTTGTGAACCTGCAGGATGTCACGACCCAGGAGGAGGAGGATGTGGGCTTTAGGGTCGAGTGCGGGGATGAGGTGAGCTATAGTCTTCAGGTGTGGGTGATGCTTTGCTGCCTCGGGAGTGGGTATCTCTGACCTTTCGTCTGGCATATAGTTGCACTCAATGAGCGTAGGGAGTGGCACACTGAGGCTTCCATCGAGTGACTGAGCAATGAAGTGTGTAGCTCTTCTACCAGACATCTCTGTGACTCCAGCGCAAGTACGAAGAGTGTAGGGAGAGTCTGTGCTCTTCAGATTAAACTGATCAAAGAACTCAGATCTAGCAAGCGATCTATTGCTCTGATCGTCGAGAATGGCATATACTTTTACTGACTGTTCTGGGCAGCCTTGGGGAAACACGTTAATGAGGCAGATTTTAGAGCAGGAGCGAAAGTTTTGAGCATCCCCACATACTTCAGTGCATTTGGAGTTGATGGCGGGTGGTGTTTTCTCTCGCTCTTCCTCCCCGCCATCCTCTGACTCGGGAACTTTCACCGTCCACGTGGGTGGACCAGGGTGTAGGGCTGTGACATGACTGTAACTATCACAGTCTTTGCACTGGACGGACACTTTACAATCTTTTGCCACGTGATTGTTTGAAGAACAACACCTGAAGCATATTCCATTCTCCCTTAAGAACGCTTTCCGATCTTCTATGGTCTTCATTCTGAAACCTCGGCATCGTCTAAGAGGATGAGGCTTTTTATGAATCGGGCATTGTCTGTCCACATCTAGTTTACTGCACTGAAACTCTGGCATACCAGTGGAGTGTGAAGGTGAGATCTCCGTTTTATGGGTGGAAACCATGCTCTTGCTGTGTCCATACCTTTTCACAGGATGGTCTTGCTTGATTGGAGTAGGACCAGATGAGGTCAGAGCGAAGCTTGGATCGTTGCGTGTGTGCGCTTCACGACACACGAAGCTGGTGAAGAAAGTGAATGGGGGAAAGGGAACTTGGTGCTGGATCTTGTACTGAGAGCCTTGTGCCATCCATTTCTCTTGAAGATTATACGGCAACTTTTCAACGATGGGATTTACGCCACGTGCCGTGTCGAGGTAACTCAGCCCAGGTAAGTAGCCATCCATTTTTGCTGCCTCAAGCTCTCTTAGCAGGTCGCCTAGCTCTCTGAGTCTTAAGGGGTCTTTGTTACTAATTTTGGGAAATGTTTCTAGTTTGTCAAAGAGAGCTTTCTCTATTATTTCAGGACAGCCAAAACACTCCTCAAGGCGTAACCACACCATCTTAAGCCCTGTGATTGGGTCGCTTACGTGAACAGCTCTGATTCTTTTTATGTGTTCTGTTGACTGAGGGCCTAACCACTTTGTGAGGAGGTCGAGTTCTTCGCTGGCTGTGAGGTTTAGCCCTTCCATGGCATGGCGAAAGGAAGACTTCCAAGCCCAGTAGTTTTCTGGACGATCGTCAAACTTGATGAGCCCGGAAGTCACGAGTTCGCGTCTCACCAGGTATCTGGCTATATCAGTCAGATCGGCATGGCTGGAGCCGGAAGGCTGATGTGTAGCGTTGTTAGTGAAAGGAATGGGAATTTGGGCTGCTTGGTAAGGAGAGTGTACGTAGTGAGCCGGAGGGTTGGTTTGGGAAGTTTTTTCTGAAGCAGTGTTCCTTTTAGCATGGTTGAATTCATGATGGTTGTGGGCCGGTGTATTTGTCTCGCCTGCACTGTTTGTGTTGAACGGTTCGGGAAAACAGTAAACTTGCTGAGGACATGTGTCAGCGGGCGCTACTTTTGAGAGTGAAAGCTGGCTAGAGTGTATTCTAGAATGACGTTCAACATAATCACTTGTGCGCTGTTCTTTAGAATCATTGGGAACAACAACAAGATCCTCAGATGTAATACTTCCTTTTGACTCTAACTCAGCTGCTGCAGACTCTAGTATTCTGGCTTCAACTAACGCTGCTGTGACTTCCTTCTCATGTTTTAGTGAGACTAGCTCAGCTTCTAACTGGGCCCTTTCAAGCATTACCTGAGCTTCTCTCTTCACTAAATCAGACTGAGCTCGCACAGCTTCGGCTCTTGCTCTTGCTTTAGCTGCTGCCATACTTGCTGATGACTTACTTGAGCTCTTAGAAGAGCGTGATACTGCTGAGCGGGTTTCATACGATTGGCTAGTAATATGTTGAGGTTGGAAATTAGGGTGACTCTCTTCTTTCTCTTTGTCGTCCATCTTGTGCGTGCTGGGAACCTCTGTTAGGCGTGATCAGCGTAGGAAGATGAATGATGAGGAAAGACGAGGAGTATCTTCTATGTTTTGCCCGTCGTGATGTTGCTTTTTCACTATTCTGTCCTCCGCGTGCGTCTGGCACGAATTGACAGATAGCTAAACAAAGTCGGAGTAGTCGAGAGTAGTTTCAAAAAGGCTTTACTCTGTAGACGTTTTCCTTCTTATTTTGTGAAACTGAAATTACAAACAAAGGATGTGCTTATAATCATGCCAATTACAACACAGGATATACATGTAAATACTCTATATAAGTAATTACATGTAGATAATGTCAATGCTGTAAAAAGTAAGTAAAACAATGACAAGAAGCTATGCTAATGAAGTAACAGAGTAGTAATGCTACATAACTCTCACTAGCACAATAGTGCACAGAAACACAGTGATCTGTTTGTGCTAAATAGTGCCACAACTCTATCGATTTTCACACAATATACACAGAAATGTTGCTAGAATATGTTCATAATTGAAATACTCACAAGCAAAGCTTCTCCAAGGCTTAACACAAGAAGATGGTTAAAGATACAAAACTTTCTTGAGAAGGAAACTATTGTATGCTTGCAGCATGTTTTCTGAATGACAAAATGGTTGACTGCAAACTCTGACCTGTGTCACATGACAATTAGAACCAATTACAAACTTTAGCGATTACTGAACTGAGAACAGTTAAAAGGTTGATATACAATTGACCACTGTGAGGCGCTAACTGCAATTGAAATACATATATGAAATGCAAGACATGACAAGTGGTGTCAAAAAAGCAGAGCATCTCTTTATTAAACAGACCTCTCCCCATCTTTACAACCATCAAATCTATATGTTTTGACCATGACAGTTTACAATCAAATCATATCCAATTTTATTTGTCACATGCGCCGAATACAACAGGTGTAGATCTTACCATGTGCCCTTAACCAACAATGCAGTTCAAGAAATATAGTTTTTAAGAATTGTTTAAGAATTTACTATTTACTAAATTAACGGAAAAAAATAAGAAAAAAAAGTCACACAATAAAATAACAATAATGAGGCTATACATAGGGGTTACCGGTACCGAGTCAATGTGCGGGGGTACAGGTTAGTCTAAGGTAACACCAAGTCATTTAGTCTCCTCAACTTGTTAAACAGCCACACCATTCATTACCAGATTCAGCCAATGTCTAGATCTTAGGGAATGATTTGTACTAAATACAATGCCCTTAGTTTTTGTAACGAACTTAGGCTTGGCGTTTGTTGAGAATCCATATGCAGAAGTTTATTGAGGCAGAAGATCCAAATCGACAGGCAAAGCAATGGTCAAAGATACAGGCTGGATTCAGCGAACAAAAGTAGACAGTCCAAGTAGGCAACCAAGGCAAAAACAGTAATCCAAATTTGTGATATCCAAAAAGCAGGCAACGGTCATAACAGGAGGCAGAAACAATGGCAATGGATAGAACGCTCGGTAAGGCAGGTAAAACTGGCAATACTTCGCAAAGTGTTAGTGGAAAGCATGGCTCTTTATATCAAACAAACAGGAAGTGATTGTAGAAGAAATGGAGTAATGTTAGTATTCAGTTGAGGGCTCCCTCTGTTGGTTGGAGGGAGCAGATGTTACAGTTTTAGAGATGTTCAGGACAAGTTTATTTCTGGCCACCCTTTCCAAAACAGACTGCAACTCTTTGTTAAGGGTTTCAGTGACTTCATTAGCTGTGGTTGCTGATGCGTATATGGTTAAATCATCAGCATACATGGGCACACATGCTTTGTTTAATGCCAGTGACAGGTCATTGGTACAAATAGAGAGCTGCCCTGCGGTACACCACACTTTACATGTTTGACATTAGAGAAGTTTCCATTAAAGAAAACCCTTTTAGTTCTATTAGATATGGCAGAGGTTGAAAATATGGAAAAGAGCAAACAAAGCAAGAGAAAAATATATACATTCAGTAGTCCATTAATCAATTGGTGTTGATTCAATCTTCCTGTAGTCCATCTTCAATTTCTCAGAGATCATTTCCCCTCACTTTGTCCTCAGACTCTGTCCAGGTCTCATGTGGAGATTCTGCAATTCCGTCCACGACCATGTTGTTCAGCCTTGATTGTCCCTCTGATTTCTCCGTCATTGTTATCATGGATTCACACACAGAACTGATGTCCTCTCTCAATGACTTACAGATTGCTGTCATCTTGCCGTTCTCCTGTTTAAACTCATGGAGGTGACCCTGGGAGATCTGTAAACTGTTCTTCAGGTCCTGGACCTCTCTGGTCGGGTCGTCCATTATTTTATTAGTTGACTCCTCCAGTATTTGGACAAAACACTTGAAGCTATTTTCTTGTTGTAACAACTGCTTGTAGAACTCTTTTTGTTAGTTTAAAAGATCCTTCACCTGTGATAGAGAGACACCAGTGTCCTCAACGGTACTACCACCAGCTTTGGTCTTTGTCATTGTAACAACGTAGGTTATGCTGTTACTCACAGTTCCAGACAGGGCAGGTCACAGGGAAGATTGAAAACAACAACAAACAGCAGGGATCTAGACAGCCACAAACATGGGACAATCCGCGGTCCCAGCCACAATGGCTAACCTCGTCGCGGGCTGCGTTCAAGCCCTCAAGAAAACCCTGGTACAGTACCTTGATAGGCAGATAGCTAGCAGCTAGGCTAGCAACTACTGTACTCCAAATTGCTCCTCAGGATCACTGGACAGAGAGTAGCAGTCACAGCAACTAATGCCAGCTTCGTCGCAGAATCCAAACTCAAAAGTTAGCTAGCTACTAAGAAATGTTTCAATACACTTTCAAAACAACAAACTTCCCAAAGCAACAAACTGAGCTCTCCCTCGTTCCGCGTTCTACAGGAAGTATACTACTCACACACTTTGTTTGTATTACATATTTGAAATATTAACCTGAATTCCTTATCACCCCACTAAATGTGTCACTACTGAAACATAGTGAAAAAGTTGCAATACATTTTCTTTAATTAACTAGGCAAGTCAGATAAGAACAACAATTCTTATTTACAATGACGGCCTACACCAGACGCTGGGCCAATTGTGCGCCACCCAATCATATCATTTATAATGTTCTCTGTAAAATGTTGATTGTATGAATCTGAAACTTGTTGATTGATTGAATAACTTATGCCTCTAATTTACTGTTGTTAGATATTGGAATGATCACATAACATATCTTTATTTTGGCAAAATAACAGGTATTTTGGTATCAATTGTTAATCATAGAGATAAATAAAGGGCTCTAGATGGAAATAACTTATTTTGCTATAGACATTACCATTGAAGGCTTCCACCATTTAAAAGTAGTAAACTGGGTGGGGATTCCTATGGGTTGGGAGTGATCAGCCAATGATCAGAGAGCATTGTCTTCTTCAAATTGGGTTGCCTATGGTTTGTAAACCAAAGACTAAGGTAATATCCAGGAGCCAAGACCAATATTTATACCGGGTCCCAAAATCAAGTTCAAAAACAAATTGATGTGGTCTCAAGACCACTAGATCCAGAGTCCATGGGCCCTTTCTTCAAATGTAAGAAACTTAAGTAGAGTAAACTTGAGTACAGTACAGTTGAGCACAGTACCGTAGAGTACAGTAGGGAATAGTACAGTATAGTAGAGTACAGTAGAGTATAGTAGAGTAGGTTACAGTACAGTATGCTTGGGGTCATTGTCCATTTGGAAGACCCATTTGCGACCAAGCTTTAACTTCCTGACTGATGTCTTGAGATGTTGCTTCAATATATCTACATAATTTTCCTTCCTCATGATGCCATCTATTTTGTGAAGTGCACCAGTCCCTCCTGCAGCAAAGCACCCCCACAACATGATGCTGCCACCCCCGTGCTTCACGGTTGGGATGGTGTTCTTCGGCTTGCAAGCATCCCCCTTTTTCCTCCAAACATAACGATGGTCATTATGGCCAAACAGTTCTATTTTTGTTTCATCAGACCAGAGGACATTTCTCAAAAAAGTATGATTTTTGTCCCCATGTGCAGTTGCAAACCGTAGTCTGGCTTTTTTATGGCGGTTTTGGAGCAGTGGCTTCTTCCTTGCTGAGCAGCCTTTCAGGTTATGTTGATATATGACTTGTTTTACTGTGGATATAGATACATTTGTACCTGTTTCCTCCAGCATCTTCACAAGGTCCTTTGCTGTTGTTCTGGGATTGATTTGCACTTTTCACACCAAAGTACGTTCATCTCTAGGAGACAGAACGCGTCTCCTTCCTGAGCGGTATGACGGCTGCGTGGTCCCATGGTGTTTATACTTGCGTACCATTGTTTGTACAGATGAAGGTGGTACCTTTAGGCGTTTAGAAATTGCTCCCAAGGATGAACCATACTTTTGGAGGTCAACATTTTTTAAAGTCTTGGCTGATTTCTTTTGATTTTCCCATGATGTCGAGCAAAGAGGCACTGAGTATGAAGATAGGCCTTGAAATACATCCAGAGGTACACCTCCAATTGACTCAAATGATGTCAATTAGCCTATCAGAAGCTTCTAAAGCCATGCCATGACATGTATGTAAACTTCTGACCCACTGGAATTGTGATATAGTAAATTATTTGTGAAATAATCTGTCTGTAAACAATTGTTGGAAGAATTACTTGTGTCATGCACAAAGTAGATGTCCTAACCGACTTGCCAAAACTATAGTTTGTTAACATGAAATCTGTGGAGTGGTTGAAAAATTAGCTTTAATGACTTCAACCTAAGTGTATGTAAACTTCTGACTTCAACTTAAATATTCATCTCAGTTTCAGCACCAACTGGTAGATGTAAAAATACTCTGATCTTATCGATTATTTAGGCACATTTTAGGGTTAGGAAATATGTATGAATCATAAATAGATAGATAGGTAGATAGATAGATAGATAGATAGATAGATAGATAGATAGATAGATAGATAGATAGATAGATAGATAGATGATAGATAGATAGATAGATAGATAGATAGATAGATAGATAGATAGATAGATAGATAGATAGATAGATAGATAGATAGATAGATAGATAGATAGATAGATAGATAGATAGATAGATAGATAGGGGTTAAACAATAGTCCTAGAAATCTACCCTAATCCTCACTAATCATGGAACTGTATGAAGGTCCAGTCATCGTGAACCTTGCGCCAGGCTCCTGGTTTAACTTGGTAAGTGTGGTCTGAGTTCCATAATGATCCAAATAGGCTACATGTTTCAAATGATTGCACAACGTTAGCCTATGATCCACTAATGCTAGCAACCCTCGGGAACAACTACACAGACGTGATAGAGAAAAGAAAGATAAACGGAATCGAATGATGCAAAATGTAGGCTACAAATCTAAAGTGACAGTTATAAATGTATGTGGGCATTGATGGTGTCTCCCGACATTGGCTAATATGTAACATGATACACAAATTGTAAAATAAAATGGAGAAAAGCCCGGGGATATAATAAAAACATTCTAAAGCGCATACATCAACTCGGCAGGTTCGGTCCTACAGAACTCTATAGCTTGGGTCTCCAAAATTCATCCACGCAAATTATGAGGGCATACAATTAAAGTTTGGAATAATGGCACAGCTATTTATAGCCTACTTCACTGTGGAAAAGGGGCAGCAATACATGTGATGTTGATATGATTTTCAGTTTGCTTCCATATGACTGGGATCATAATGAAACATCATCTAAAACAATTGCTATTTACAATCCCCTTCTCTAAATGGATTACTCATTTAGCTAGCTGATATCAATAGCTCGTATCAATTTATAAATAACAATGCATGGAAAATACAGTTATTTATATCAGAAAAAAATATTGGAAAAAATTAAGTAGACGCTATTTCCACTTGGAACCGGCAGGTTCGCTCGACTTTAATCATGTTTCCTCGCGCGTAGGTGGTGGAATTAGGTGGTGGAATTATGAGGGAAATAAATCAAGATTAGAATACGTCGTATCTGTAGACACACCTCCGCCATACCTTCTTTTATTAGATCTCCACCTGAACGAATAGCGGGTGAATAGAATATTATTCTCATGTTTAAATTCAAGGTCAGAATACAGATAGAGAGAAAAGTGCATAAAAGGTGAATAACATTCCATTTACGCACGTTTAAGTCCATAGTGGAGAGGGGTGCACAGTCATTCTACAATCTTTTAAAGTGTGCTTTTAGGGAGTAATAAAGTGGGGACAGCATTTTTCAGAGAAAGATGTTTATAAACCAAACAAAACTAATAATTAGATCAGTGTCTTTCAATGTATTAATAGAACAACTGAATATGTTTTATTGAAACAGTAGTGTTCAAATGTATTATGCTTTGTTTTCAAACATGACGTTTAGGAGTCAGGGTTTGGGACAGCCACCTCTCAAAATAAATATGTGTATAAACAATAGTTTTTTTGTGGTGGGACAGCAATTTACACCACTTCTGTAGAATCACCCATGTGTAGGCGCCAGGCACGCCGGTTTGTGTCAAGAACTGCAACGTCACGCTCAACAGTTTCCTGTGTGTATCAAGAATGGTCCACCACCCAACTGACACAACTGTGGGAAGCATTGGAATCAACATGGGCCAGCACGGGTCAAACCACTCTTTGCCTCCAGAACAGCCTGAAAAGTTGCTTAATTGGTATCAAGGGACCAAAGTGTGCCAGGAAAACATTCGCCATTACACCACCGCTCCCAGCCTATACCATTGATTCATGCTGTTTACGCCAAATCCTGACTCTGCCATCAGCATGACGTAACAAGAACTGGGATTCGTCGGACTAGGCAATGTTTTTCCACTCCACAATTGTCCAGTGTTAGTGATCGCGTGCCTTCTGGAGCCGCTTCTTCTTGTTTTTAGCTGATTGGAGTATAACTGCTGCATTAGCCCATCCGTGACAAGGACCGACGGGTTTTGCGTTCTGAGATACAGTTCTGCACACCAGTGTTGTACTGCGCCGTTATTTGCCTGTTTGTGGCCCACCTGTTAGCGTGCACGATTCTTGCCATTCTGTTTTCGCCCACAGAACTGCCGCTGACTAGATGATTTTTGTTTGTCCACCATTCTCAGTAAACCTTAGACACTGTCGTGCGTGAAAAGCCCAGGAGGCCGGCCGTTTCTGAGATCCTGGAACCGGCGTGCCTGGCACGATGATCATACCACGCTCAAAGTTGCTTAGGTCACTCGTTTTGCCCGTTCTAACATTCAATCGAACAGTTTACTGAATGCCTCGATGCGTCTCTGACTGCTTTATATAGCAAACTCATGGAAAACGGAAAGGAAAACGCTGCACACTGCTGCTCATGCTCCCAGTTGACATTTATGCCTGATGAAGACCTAAGGGTCGAAATGAGTGCAGTATTTCCTTTATTTTTTCCATGTGTTGGCCTACAACTCCAGCACCTGCGGAAAGTACCTGGATGTGCGTATGTTCTACAGCTTTTTCTTTATTTAGCAAGCCATGGCCACGTGACTATTTTCGTGAACGGGGTGATGTACCTAATAAACTGTCCGCTTGGTGTATAGACATAAAACATTCATTTATTTGCAAACATTCCTTGGCTAATGAATTATTCATAGAAGGAATGTATTATTCAGTCTACCAGGAGGAACACAGCGCTAACATGTTGTTAAGCATCCTCCCTGTTCAGACCATGTCGATTCTTCCAGTAATCAGTCTCTTGAGAATTGATGCGTGCACAGACACCTGCCATTTTGCCAAATTACACTGATATTTTGGTGTTAGATAGTTTCTGGAGCACTCAGCTGGCTATCTCCATTAAATCAGTAACCCTTGTATTATACCGACCGTAGTGTGGATGCCATTCTATTCTGAGATATACAGTATACAACGGTATTATTCTAACTGGGTCAGTAAGCTGCCGTGTTTGCTGTCTGGAGACAGATGAACATGTGGCAAGAGTAGTAATTTACAGGGCTTTGACCAGCGTGTTCAAATGGATGAGCATCTAAGAAGGTAATTCCTCTGTCTCCAGCTTTCTCTCTCTGGGGGTAAATTTGAAGCATGTGGGGCCATCGATTTTCAAAAAAGCCTGAGCAAATAAACATAGATCCTGTTTAGTGGTTGGTTGGGAGACGGAGCTAGTATTGACCCAGTTGATGGTCATTGATGGAGTTTTTTTGCTGTGAACAATTATGGAAATAATTGAGCATCACCGTGGAAACTGGGTACACCTTCTGTGGCCCATTATAGGTTTTTGGAACTAATGGATCGTAGCATGGGGCATGGAGAATGAGCGATATTGAGAGATAGAGTAACAAGTAGTTGCTCTGTACTAAACCCTTGGTGAACCTTCATTGGTGAACCCCTCTTTATTAGTCACAGCACAACCTACAGTGGCAGTCTGGATCGAAAACAGCTAGTCAAGTAATGGCACTCTGCACCTCCTCCTGCAGGAGAGAGAACAATCATCTACAGTTTAAGACCACAGAGAAGAGGATGCGGTGGAGGAACAGGAAGCAGCTAAGCATATTGATGAATAAAGGACAGAAAAACAGACAAATACATTTTTTTCCACAATTGACTTCGCATTAGCTTCATAAATGTCAAGTTATTTGAAACTGTTTTCCAATCAAAGCTGCTGATAAGAGTAAATAAACTCAAGGCTAGGCTTAGAGCCACATCTGCAGAATTCACAAATGCGTTAGACTGCCAAAAATACTCAAATCACTTTAAAGGCTCTTAAGTGCTAAAACTGCAAGAGACTCTAGATAAACCTAAAACAGACTGAGCACTTTTCCTTTCAACTTCACCGAAACCTATGGTGACTAAATTACATTTCAGCACAACGCGTGGCACCTACTACCATAACCTGTTCAAAGGGCACTTCAATATTTTGTCTTGCCCATTCACCCTCTGAATGGCACACATACACAATACATGTCTCAGTTGTCTCAAGGCTTAAAAATCCTTCTTTAACCTGTCTCCTCCCCTTCATCCACACTAATTGAAGTGGATTTAACAAGTGTCATTAATAAGGGATCATAGCTTTCAACTGGATTTACCTGGCCAGTCTATGTCATGGAAAGAGCAGGTCTTTTTTATATTTCGTATACTCAGTGTATAATACAGTAGGAAGATGGCACCAGGTTGTGAATGCTGCATTAACACACAGTTGGTTACAGCTTCACACAGTTTTACCAATCTGGACTCCCAGAGTCGAAGAAAGATGATCTTGAACATTTAGGAACTTGATCTCCAAAAAGCCCTCTCTTTAACAAAATGTACTAGTAGCATAGCTTCCCAGCAGTGCTTAGACT
This sequence comes from Thymallus thymallus, assembly GCA_023634145.1. Classification (NCBI taxonomy): domain Eukaryota; kingdom Metazoa; phylum Chordata; class Actinopteri; order Salmoniformes; family Salmonidae; genus Thymallus; species Thymallus thymallus. Next base: position 19,344,237 of record CM042405.1, on the reverse strand, counting down.
CTGAAAAACATGATGTGTGTTGGACTCAGTTCCCAGGAGAAGTGAGTGGGTTAGAGGGTGTCTGAACATTATGCCCTAGACCCAGCACCAAGGTGGACAGGGACTGATGTGGACCCCCACAGGCAGAGAGAGAGAGAGAGAGAGAGAGAGAGAGAGAGATAGAGATGGTGGGTAGACAGGTGAACACAGTGACAGATGCAGAGAACAAGATAGCTGACATGATTCAAACAGACAGGGTGATGAGTCACCCCTGCAGAGAGTTTCTCTGTGTGCCTGACCCAGAGCGCCCCCCCCATGCTTACTTATTTATGAACCATCCCAGCTATTCCACGGCCACTAGTAATCCTTTCCGACGACAGGCCAGCCTTCTCAATGTACCTGGGCTCTTGTGCACCAATCTGATTAGAGAAAGCCATAACCCATTGGAGCTCTATAAATAATACTCCTCACTAAATTCAGCTCTCCCTAATCTTAAATACATTGACTATGACCCTCTTTCAAAATGTCAACCTTTTATACTGAAATGTTTTCCACAACAATACGTTTAGTCCGATGTCCAGTGTGTGGAAAATATATTTTGGGAGACATATCACACAGAATTACACATGAAAATGTGTTTTATTCATAAGTCATATCTGCAAGCTTTTATATATGCAGTCTGGCCCCATGACATATCAGGAAGAGTATCTCTGACAAGGCTGAGCACCTTTAATTTCCCATTTTATTGAGTCTGATGAGTATGTGTGTGAATAAAACCAAGGCCAGGTGGCAGCGAGGGGGACAGAGTTCGCCCCGTCTGTCTGCGTGACTCACCAGACCCAGTCAGGAGAATACACACTGTGGAGACACTGTATCAGGATTTGGCTTGGGTCACCCACATGTTAAACCTGAACTGAGAGAGGGCACAACCCTGTCAAACACCTGGCTTTAGTTGCTTTCATTAACATATTCACCATACTCCAATAAGTGGTTTATTAGATGGAATAAAATGCGATAGTTACAAGTCAGGTAGACCGACAGATTAATGATGATTAGTTCATGATTAATGATGAAGTGACAACATTTTGCCTGAATTGGTGTTATTGTTACTCATATTTCCCAAGAGGTTTCCAGTGAGTTGCTGGCAAGACATTAGCTACTGCATTTGGAGGAATTTACCATACTGATGAGCCATCCACAGAGCACTCCATTTTTCATGCCGAAAAGCTCTGCCGCTAAATCAATTCTCACTGGCACTCCTTTAATTAAACTATTCAACTCTCACTACAGAGGATATAATGAATCTGTGGCCATCCCATTCTCCAGGGCAGGACTTCTACTGTACCACGACACTATTACATTTACTGGAGTGATAACTCCACAAAGTGAATAAAAACCTAAATGAAGAGTGTGTCCTTGATGGACTCTGATTAGTTTCAGGCTGAGGATTTATTCCTTGATGCATATTTTGCAGTTTTTAGTCTGGACTCATCTCTCCATATGGATGTGCCTCAGGTACTGTATGAGAGGAGCTAGTCAGCAGTCCTCCTCTCTGAAATCCAGGATAACAAACTTCAACCTTTCCCCTCGCATCTGAGTGCTTTCACCTTGCAGGACACTTAATAGATTTGTGAAAGGGATAATTATATTGCCAAAGGACTCTGCCGCTGCTTCTTTGCACCCCATACATTATCTCCCTTTTATAGGGTGGGTCTAGTGCTGGATGCTGATTGGTTAAAACCACATTCCAGCCGGTGTCTATTCCACAAGTTACCGCCGGCTAAAGCATAATTTTTATGGATATATACAAAGAAATATCAATAGAAAACAGGTAAAACTAAACGAAATGCAGCTAGTTTGCAGTCTTTCCAGCTTCAGTTTGAAGTGTTTGGGTTAGCTGTGTTAACTAACTTCTCTGAACTAGAGTTTAAACAAACGCAAATGCAGCAACTTTGCTGTTATTCTGGCTGCACTATTTGAAGTGACTGTAAGTTAGCCGTAGTTGACTAGCTAGCAAGCAAGGGATAAGAACGTTGCCAGCCAGTATGGTAATGGAACATTTAGAATGAACGACTGGGTGGCGTCTATAGATACAAAACAAAAACACTGAACGACTGGGTCTTGTCTCTGGCAACCGAACCGATAGATCCAACGACCAGCCGGCTTGGGTAGCAACCTTAGATTTGTGTTGGGACTATATCTCGTGGAAGGGTGAAATAGTATGAATAAATTAATTTAAAAAAGGTTTTCTATGAAAATATGTCAATCATTATTTTAATATGTTGGTAACCCGTTGTATAAAAGTGATAATGTCCTCGAAGCTGTTGTTTGGAGGATATATTGGCACGGCTTAACAAATACCCGTGCCAATATATCCTCCAAACAATGGCTTCTCTGGCATTATTACTTAAATGTTCTTCTCAAGTACCTGCATGGGCCCACATCCAAAGCTACAGTTGAAGTCGGAAGTTTACATACACTTAGGTTGAAGTCATTAAAACTCATTTTTCAACCACTCCACAGATTTCATGTTAACAAACTATAGTTTTGGCAAGTCGGTTAGGACATCTACTTTGTAATTCTTCCAACAATTGTTTACAGACAGACTATTTCACTTATAATTCACTATATCACAATTCCAGTGGGTCAGAAGTTTACATATATTAAGTTGACTGTGCCTTTAAACAGCTTGGAACATTTCAGAAAATGATGCCATGGCTTTAGAAGCTTCTGATAGGCTAATTGACATCATTTGAGTCAATTGGAGGTGTACCTGTGGATGTATTTCAAGGCCTACCTTCAAACTCAGTGCCTCTTTGCTCGACATCATGGGAAAATCAAAAGAAATCGGCCAAGACTTTGTACACCTCCATAAGTCTGGTTCATCCTTGGGAGCAATTTCCAAACGCCTGAAGGTACCGCCTTCATCTGTACAAACAATAGTACGCAAGTATAAACACAATGGGACCACGTAGCCATCATACCGCTTTCTGTCTCCTAGAGATTCACGTACTTTGGTGCGAAAAGTGCAAATAAATCCCAGAATAACAGCAAAGGACCTGAAGATGCTGGAGGAAACAGGTACAAAAGTATCTATATCCAAAGTAAAACAAGTCCTATATCGACATAACCTGAAAGGCTGCTCAGCAAGGACAAAGCCACTGCTCCAAAACCGCCATAAACTACACAGAGACCATCTCAACCATGAAGCAGGAGGGTGGCAGCATCATGTTGTGGGGGTGCTTTGCTGCAGGAGGGACTGGTGCTCTTCACAAAATAGATGGCATCATGAGGAAGGAAAATTATGTGGATATATTGAAGTAACATCTCAAGACATCAGTCAGGAAGTTAAAGCTTGGTCGCAAATGGGTCTTCCAAATGGACAATGACCCCAAGCATACTTCCAAAGTTGTGGCAAAATGGCTTAAGGACAACAAAGTCAAGGTATTGAGTGGCCATCACAAATCCCTGACCTCAATCCTATAGAAAATGTGTGGGCAGAACTGAAAAAGCGTGTGGGAGCAAGGAGGCCTACAAACCTGACTCAGTTACACCAGTTCTGTCAGGAGGAATGGGCCAAAATTCACCCAACTTATTGTGGGGAGCTTGTGGAAGGCTACCCGAAATGTTTGACCCAAGTTAAACAATTTAAATGCAATGCTACCAAATACTAATTGAGTGTATGTTAACTTCTGACCCACTGGGAATATGATGAAAGCGGAAATAAATAATTCTCTCTACTATTATTCTAAAAATAGAGTGGTGATCCTAACTGACCTAAAACATGGAATATTTACTCTGATTAAATGTCAGGAATAGTGAAAAAATCCATCCATCTAAATGCTCTGTATAGCAGCTTCATTCATCACAGGCAGGTTGGCTTTACTATCATACCATAGCAAGTTAGAAAAAGTTGATCCTTCATTCTGAAATGTTTATTTTGATGATAAATAAACCAACTGTTTGTTACTGAGGAGTCAGTTACAACAGCCAAACAAGATTTCTTGCTCAATAAGAGAAATTGCTATTGTCTGCGAGAAGAAGATTAAGTCTGGCCATAAAACAGCTGGATGGGTTATTTATTGGACAACCCATGATCCTTACTGATTCATCACCTCCAATAACCATCTGCCCACTCTACCTCCACTGCTCATGTCTGGTCAGAAAACAAAGAATACTTTCTGGTCCTCTCAGTATCTGAGGATGTACTCGGCCATGACATTGTCTTCACCAGAAAGTGTTTTTTAGGGGCGTGGTTGTATTTGTGCCTCCAGTTCTGGAAGGAGAGACTACATTTGTTCTTGCCAAACGCCTTCTCATTTGTCAAACGTCCGCAGTCTTGCAGCAGGGGTCTGAGTGTGATCACAGCCTCCTCTCATGGCTGACTGACCTCTTTACTCCGATGAATGAAATTCTCAGACAGTGTCTAATGTTCACAGTGAGCACCAGAAGAAAAATATTTGAAGATGGTGTTTCTAGACTAGATGATGCAGTAACCGCTTTATTGTACCACTAATACACTATAAATTGATATTGAGTATTGAGAATAGGAATAGGCCATCCCAATTGACCCTTCGCTAAGCCCTGCCCCCCTTTGGGTACTGTTGCAACCTTGGACAACATTTTCCCGGGAAGACCAATTCCCTCTTCTAACCATTGGGGAAATCCTCTCACAATGATCTCAAACTGTTTTTTTAATACGCAATGAATTTAAAAACAGACTAGCCCTTGCAATTGCTTCACGGGAACCTGGTAAAATGATGTTTGTAGTGTGGCTATCCACTGAAAGGCTCTGATCACTGTCAGCATGCAGTCAAAGCTACAACCACTTTTGGAGCAAACTAGTGCCCTCAAATCGTATCCTGATGTCAACAGCAGATGGAAGTTGCATTAATAACATAGCTAACTTACTTACCTAACAAACATTTAGAGACAACAAGTTATATTAAATGGCCGGCTAACTTGCGTTAGCAACATTTGGTGGTCAATCAGATGTAACAAAAGTATAATTTCAGATTGAAAAAATACAGGCACTGCATTTCCGTAATCTGTGAATCACAGTAGCAAGTACCCCTGGTGCACTGTTAAATTATTTAGCTATTTAAACAATTTATTTTTTTCCCCACTGTGCTCACTGCTTTCATGTGAATCAAAGTTATGAACGGAATGCTGTGATTGGTTGCTCAAAATTCTGCAGCGGGACTTATATTTTGATTACTGCCTTTAAACAGATCCTAACAGCAGCTTTTCGATATTGTAGATTGTATTATCCATTCTTGAGGTGGGTTCAGTTGTCAGAGGTAGTGTTGGTGTGCTTTTTCAGAGTGCTTAATCAGAGGAAATAATGCCTAGAATGATCCTTGGGGAAAGCAGCTTAAACCCCTTCTTTCTTGACAAAAGCTGGCGAGAACAGATCAAATTAAGTGGTTTCATACTTCCTCTGCAAAGAGGATTAAGCCAACTAATTCCCAAAAGTGTTTAAATGATTAAAGCTGGTTAATGGGCATTAGGGAGGCCTTCCAGCCCAGGGTCTCAGTGTTGGCTGGGAAATCAAAGAGAGGTGGTCAAAAGCCTCAGTGAGAGAGGTGTAACACTATTAAACAAACACTGTATACTGTAGGTCCTAAGCCTCCCAGCTTCAATTAAATATTCTTTACTTTTCTAGTAAAAAAATGTAATAATGTATAAAGCATGTAGGGCCTACACTAAAAGCCTGTTCCAATCAAACTCCCTTTTCCTACTTTGAAGACTATGAAATAGAGTAGGACCATAAACTTTCGATTGATAAATAGTGCATCAGCCATTTGGTGACAGAGGACCTAAATATAGACTAGAAAATAGAACAGAGGCCATGGTAAACACCATAAATATTCCCAAACAAACAAGTGTCCAGCTATACCCAGATGGCAAAGATTGGACTAGTATACAGTACATTATGGATAAGTGGATGAATTGACAAATATTGCCATGTGGGTTAAGTGTGTTTCAAAGTGTTACTGCAATGAGCTTTCTATTGTAGACTGATTGAATGGAGAGAGAGAGAGAGAGAGAGAGAGAGAGAGAGAGAGAGAGAGAGAGAGAGAGAGAGAGAGAGAGAGAGAGAGAGAGAGCTGTTGTTCCCTCTCCCTCTGTCCAGAAGCATTTTGTCCATCATAGGTAGACGTGTCCGGTTCTGCCCCATCGCCTCGCCCATCTAAACACAAGGTGACTCTGTGACAGACACATCTCATCAGACAGCTCATGAGGCCACAGGCTTCTAAATGCAGCCTCATGTTTCCCTCATAAAGTCCCCATCAGCAGGTTAATGCTTTACCCAATGCATCTGACAGGGGAGAGGCAGACATAGAGACACTACACACGTAATAAACAATGTGGCTGTTTTTCTATGGAAAATAAGCTACCAAAGAGAGACTAAAGCCTTGCCCTGGAAACATCCACTAGCTCCTACCGCCCCAGCCAATCAATGAAGGTCTAAGAGAAAACAAACAATATGTTGTTAGCTCCACCTTGGCTTCTGTATGGGGCCAATAATTACAGTAAATGTCTGTGTCTAGTAACTTGAATGTTGAATGATGACATTCAGAATTATATTTACTGGCACTAAACAACTGTTGATGCTGATGTGGTTGGATTTAGCTATTTGCATCCTATAAATGGTCACCACGATTCTCCTGGTGACATGGCAAAAGTATCAAAGCTTAATTCCAGGGAATTTGTCACAGTCACAATTTTACTGTGCTTGCATTAAAATCACATTTATATTAATGTTATGTAAACACTATTTACAATGATAAATTGAAGGCATGAAATCTTAAACAGCTTAGGAGGGCATAAAGGTCAACCAAACTGGCAGGCTTATGATAAATTCATGAGCTTCATCTGAAATATTAACCAAATGTAAATGCAGGGATTTGAACAATATTAATTAGTTTCTCATGTGATGCTACACCTGAATATTCGGGTTGATTTATTCTACGTTTGATCATGTCCTCGAGCTCAGTCTCAGACATAGACCATTTTCAATAGTAGACCATGAAAGGCACAGTAATAAAAAACCAGAGACAATTGAAAAGATTGCACAAATTATATAATGAAAAGGGTAAAGAATAATGTAATGTCATTGTCAACAACTTAAAAGAGTATAAGGAAGTTATACACAAATGTAAAATGGGTACTGATACTACAGAAGTCATGCTCATCAGCCCATAGAAACATGAAAGGCTATGTCAGTATGTAGGACATCAAGATCTATTTTCTTCAAGATGAGTGTCTGCCCATACGATGACGCTGGACCCCGTCGGCATAATCATTGGCACCGCGCGGTGAAACATAGATGAGCGGTGGTGGTTCTACCACCAAGCACGCTCAGAAGACTAGGCTACAACCGACTAAGTGGATGGAAGACATGTACTTTATATGAGCTATAGCTATTACTGATAGTAATTTAGAGAGTGGTTGAGGTAGTGAACCCATGCGGTGAGTGTGCGTAAAATCAACACCTTCTCTCCAGACTGGCTTCAATACGCAGCGGTCTATCTTCTCAGCTAGCGGCACACAGAATAGAGCGGGCCGTCAGTTCATGTTTCAACAGAGAGCGAAAGTAACCTGCACGTTGGTCCTCGTTGTCTACTATACATTTTTCAAATGTTATGATGTGAACTTATATGAGGTGCAGGGGAATGATTGTGAGCCCCATTCCCTTTCCATCGACCTTTGGACAACTGTAAAAGGGAATGCTATTGAGGCAGTCTGTGGCAGGATCTTATACAATAGGTAAGATCGATGGACTCAATTGATTACCTTGAATTACTTTGAATTGCATTGCATACTGTCATGTATTTTCACTTTGTATGTCAATGATTATTAATCTAAGTGTCCCTATAATTCATGATTTGTAAATTAAATATATTGAGATGCAACATGTTTATATTTTACCAGCTACTAATATGACTGACGAATTCTGATGAAACATTAAGTGTAAATGCCAATAGATATAGAATGTAAAATGTATAGAGACAGACTGCTATTGATGAATATGTGGAATAGGAATGAATTGGCCATTCAATTATCCATAGTTTTATTCCAAAATGTACTAAAGCACTGTAAAAGACTGTTAGAAGTGATTTATCATTTTAGTTAGTTGTTGTCACCTCTCAAAAATGTATTATATCATATTAATCAGAGAGAGAGAGAGACATCAGCTCATGAACCCTCCTCATACACTCACCAAACTGTGCTCTCTAACCACAGACTCATACAAACATAAGGGCATGTCACTGTCTGTCTGATGAATTATTAGTTAATATTAAATTAGCTTTTTGTTGTGTAATCTACTGTGAAATTGAATTTTCTCTTATCTGAAAATCAGCAGAGAAGCATCCTCAAAGGCATATGAGAATCGCTTTGTAATTCCATTGAAATGGCCTCTGAAGACACTTATATAAAGGGAATGCAAATCTTAATTGATACTTTGCTTTGATGTGTAGAGGAGAAGGCACTTGTGTACTGTGGGAATCTTACCAAATGGACATGGTTTTTCATAGAGTTAAATATCCAGGCTGAAATAACATGTAATGCTCCAGCCCTTAGATAAGCTTCTTACTGTACATATTCTGTGATATTGCTCCTGGTTGAATCCCCCAAAACATATTCCTAAACTGAAGGATCAACTAATACTCAGAATTCCACCCCACTATGCCTTCTCCTGCACAGAAACCTCTACATGACGACTAATCTGACATTTTTTAAATGTAACCTTTATTTAACTAGGCAAGTCAGTTAAGAACACATTCTTATTTACAATGACAGGCTACACCAGCCAAACTCGGATGACACTGGGCGCCACCCAATGGGACTCCCAATCATGACTGGTTGTGATACAGTCTGGATTCAAACTAGGTTGTCTGTAGGGACACATCTAGCATTGAGATGCAGTGTCTTAGACCCCTGCGCCACTTGGGAGAACCCTTAGTGGCCACCTTAATGCCATCATTCCATAGTAAACCTATAGGATGTATTGACTATGCCATAGTACGCAGGAAATAGGCAAGTCACTGGGTTTTTCCATTGCATGCAATGCGAGACAGAAAATATCCCATCACGTACCAGGATTAAGCTGATAGGTTCTCCTTTCATCAGAACCTCATTGAGTAGGCTTGGGTGGAAAGATGAATTTGCTGTACAAGAAGGTCTTCTCATAAACTTCCTCTGGGACTGACCTGATCCGCTTCCGTTGGTTACTAGTTCTCATTTACCTGTCTGATAGTGAGAGGGGGAATTGTGGTGAGTTTTGCCAGCTCTTCAGAGCATGTGAATCATACTGCTTAAAACAACAAACTAGCTCACAGGAAGACATGTTACCCTGGCGAAACGCTCCCCTGATGGTGTTACTGTCATTATTGTAATAGCCTGTTGAGAATACACTTAACGTAGCATGAAAATAACTTTGCTATTTGCTTTTGGTGCTTTGTTTTGCTTGATTTCATAGTGCTAAAGTGACTACAGCCAACATCACTGGAGCTTATTCATGACCTATGAGAGGCTTTCCCCCACTTCTAGAGCAAGTCGCTCCAACAATGCAGTGATGACTAGTTCATAGAGGGTAGCTTAGCACTCTGATCAGTATGCATTGCAAAATCCTCAAACATCTGTCTTCATCTTACTTGGTTGGAGGGAGCTTGGAAAATGATGAATGACTTTTCACCACCGTTTTTATATGAATTTAGGGGCATGAAATGTACAACAGAGACAGATGGTGATTTGGTGGTTCAGGTGTGGGTGAATGCCATTAGCTTAATACCGTGTGAAGAATATTCCCAGCTCTTAAACCCTGTCTCCAGTCTACAAGTGTGCTGCATCAGCCTCTTCTGATTAACACCCCATATTTAAGCAATAAGGCCAGAGGGGGTGTGGTATATGGGCAATATACCACGGCTAAGGGCTGTTCTTACGCAAGACGCAACGTGGAGTGCCTGTACACAGCCCTTAGTCGTGGTATATTGCCCATATACCACAAACCACCGAGATGCCTTATTGCTATTATAAACTGGTTACCAACGTAATTAGAGCAGTAAAAATAAATGTTTTTTATCATACCACGGCTGTCAGCCAATCAGCATTCAGGGATAGAACCACCCAGTTGATAAAGACGAATATAGCACATTCTATTGTCAATGCATCAGTAAGAGTTTCATACAATTGAATGTCATCACATATCATACCTCATCCCACCTTCCGTAACTCTACCTGTCTTTTCCCTTTCAGCTCGCAGCCGGTTATATAAATATCCACTCAGATCTCCCTGAAGTCCCTCTCTGCCTCCCACCATGGAGAGTCTGAGTGAGCTGCAGAACCCGCTTCTAGATAAGACCAGCAGCAGACAGGTGGTCCACAACGACTACCAAGCTTACCAGAGTGACTACCCCAACCACCAGTACCAGGAGAACATCATTGGCTACTTTGTCACAGGCAGCAACGGCAAGACTCAGGCCCAGCAGTTCCTGGATGCTACCTCTCTGCACCTGGCAGTGGAGGCCTTCTATAGGCCCAACTTTATCCTTTATAAAGACGATGTCAGCCTCCAGAGCAAGGACTCTAAGAGTGAGAGCTCCGAGACCACCTTCACAGAGAACAAGGACAGTGTGGTGGGAGTGGAGGGAGCCCCCATAGAGGACCCTCAGGACAAACTAATGGGAGAGAAGGATGCGACGATTCAGACTGTGTCCTATGAGGTGGAGGAGGAAGGACACGAGTATGAGGTGAGAGGTCATACAGAGGGCAACTATAAATAAAAACCAACTACAACTTTGGATTTGGGATGTGTTGATGGTCATGCAGGCTAAACAATGAGCATTGTTATCAAAAGGCTATTTTTCATTAGTAGAGAGCAGTTGGACATCAATTAATTGGACGATTAAAATAACAAGGTTACATGTACCTCAAATTATGTGGATTTTATAGTGAGTTGCGGAAATCAATCACAGAATAATGGGTCATGGCACTCAATGCTGTTCATGTTAACTATTTCATTTACAACAAAGCTCCCTTACCTCATTCTAATAGACTGCAAAGGCTGCCAGCATGATTCATGCCATCTAACTGTCTGTTCACTAAATGGCCAATTTGTTGTATTTTATAGCAATCTTAGAAATCAAGTAATTGTTGGCAAATCTCCCTGATCATCTTTGATCATATCACTCCAGTCCTTTTGTTACGTTAGCACTAAACTGTGACTAAGCACTCCAAACTAAAATAGTGACAGTGGGAGAGCAACTTCTTTTGGAAAGTGGCACAATCTCATTTCACGCAGCGAGGGTTGTAAAATACCCAATGTCGTGAGTTGGCAGCGGGGGAGTGCATAGATCCCTAACTGGGCTTATGATCAGTCCAGCTCCTGTCACTAGGCTCAGCAGATGGATAGATGCACAGCAGAGATTGTCATTAATGCCATAGCTAATGCACTGCTTTGAAAGTATTAGGGACTGGGCTGATGCATGGCCCGACACAAAATGTCCAGCAGATCAATAATTCCAGGTAGATTCAAAGAACCAATTAATCTGATTAACACCCAGGAGATGAAAGTTATGCTTCCAGTTGGAACTTGAGAGCTGGTTCTCTTGGTTAACCCTCTGTCTGGCATGTGCGTGTGTGCATGTGTGTGCGAGTGTGCTTGTGTGTATCGGTAGATCATTTCATCCTTGGATGTAGTTCCAGGAATTGGAGATAGAGTGTGCCAGCCAGGTGTGTTGATTTGCTACAGCTCTCTACAGCCGGAGATCAAAGCTCTGTAGAAGGCTTTTAAAGTGAACGTGTTCTCAACGCACTAAGACGAGAGGGAAAGAGCTGGACGATAATTCTTACCTGTCAAAGCCAGTATCTAATGTTAGTTCTTCTATACATGTTTTTGTGTTTATCATACGTTATGGAATCTCTCATGGACAGCTATACAGATAACAAACAGCATTAGTTCTGGTGTTTGGGTTTATTTGGACAAACCACGATTCCGCAGGTGTAAGCATATTTCGAGGTTCGGAAGGGGAGGGGACATTCAGCCCGTAACTGCAAAGAGAGAGGGTGGAGCTCCTCAGTAACTGCAAAGAGAGAGGGTGGAGCTCCTCAGTAACTGCAAAGAGAGAGGGTGGAGCTCCTCAGTAACTGCAAAGAGAGAGGGTGGAGCTCCTCATTCCACTTCTGCTCCTTGCTGTAGCACGTATGGACCCGGAACTTAATCACTCAGCTGACCAATTACGTTAGACATTAGTTCTGGTTTAACCGAGATGAAAGATTATGCTGAAAACCCTGCATCTGTATGCTGACGACATGGTTCTCAGTAGGTATATAGGGATATGATGGCATTAACCGTTCCACACAATAACACATGACTGGACCATGTCCTCAATGACACTTTTTGTGTCTGTGGCAATGTTTTATATCCATAATTGTAGATGGAAAACAACTTTTTCCAAAATGCCAACAGTTTAGTCCCACTACCAGCGTTTCCCACCATGGGGAATCAGGAAATTGTTGGTGTGTAAGGGGTAAAACGAGACTCGGACCTGGGTGTGGGTGAATATGCCCGTCCCTAGTGACTGGGACCATGGCTGTCTCTGTGTGCCCTGAAGGTGTGCCCAGTGTCCCCTGCCGTCATCAACGTGCCCTCTGGGAGTGCAGTCTGAAGATAATTAACAGACCAGTGCAGTGGAGGAGTATCATCAATTACACTGGCCTCAAAATGCCTGCCGCTAGTGGCTGACTGACTGACTGGCTAACTCCCAGATTGGTTTAAGTGAAACGCAACACTGTCTGTCCGTATGCCCTCAGTCTAGCAATCTATCCACAGCGACATGGGCATCCATTCGAAAGGTGGTTGGATGTAGAGAATCTCACCTGGTGCTTCAGGTGTCCACCAGGAATTAATTATATTATTTCAGAAGCCCATTGTGGGCCAAAATCTCTTGGCCATTGGTCATGCATGTGTCATAGCTTTTGTAGCTATATAATCATATGGATGTAATGTTTTTTTTAATACATTTGAGATACTCTGTCACTTTGTTCTCTCTACAAGCACCGTGTGGCATTTAATGCACAATGCAAGGACACTTCAAAATGTTTATCACTCTCTCTATCGTGTTTGCCAATGGGACATAAGGTTTTTTTTTTTATTTTTTTTTTATTTTACCTTTATTTTACTAGGCAAGTCAGTTAAGAACAAATTCTTATTTTCAATGACGGCCTCGGAACAGTGGGTTAACTGCCTTGTTCAGGGGCAGAACAACAGATTTGTACCTTGTCAGCTCGGGGATTCGATCCAGCAACCTTTCGGTTACGGGCCCAACACTCTAACCACTGGGCTACCTGCCGCTATGTCCACTTTATCTACATGCTGTAATATGATTGGCTGGAGAGCTTTGACAGACACTATCTCCGCCCGCCTCTCAGCCCGCCTCTCCGCTCGTCCTCTTTAAATTGGCTCATTTATTTTCGGCCCTGAACATCCATTTCCATTTCCTCTCTTCCCTCAGTCGCCCAGGTTTGTTTGATCCCCGCAAGTAACAAGACTAACAAATGAATCCTGTCCTGATGGAGGGCCATTCATTTAATCAAACAGCAGCTTCCTCTCTGGGAGAACTGCAAAGGTGAGGCTTTCTTTTCTTAAAGGTCATCCTCGTGTTTGGCTCTCCACTTTTGTCCCCATGCCAGAGTGCCCACAGCAGCGTCAGACTTTTCCATTCATTAGTCCCTCAGCTACCCAGGGCCTCTGAGGAGGATCAAGGCACAACATTCACAGCCTCTCAAGCAAACAGAGGGTTGGTGGCACCTTAATTGTGGAGGATGGGCTTGTGGTAATGGCTGGAGCGGAATAGGTGGAATGGTATCAAGTACATCAAACAAATGGTTTCCATGTGTTTGATGCCATTCCATTTGCTCCGTTCCAGCCATTATTATGAGCTGTCATCCCCTCAGCAGCTTCCTGTGGTGGAGGTGCACGTAAAGGATGGGCGCTCTCTTGTCCTGTAGAGGCAATTTAGCGCATAAATGACACTCTTCTTCCTGTTTCCCCTGTCACCTGGTGATGATGAAACAATCCGTTAATCCAACGTTATCTGTCAGGACGCTTATGGGTGTTGACAGAAATACAAATCCTGTCTGCCTGGCTGAGCCCATCATGTCCTGCATGTAAGAAGAACAAGGGCACATATCCCTGGGGGTGTTTGTCATCAACTATCATACTGTTCACAGTATGTCTGCAGTGCAGAGTGACTTGCCTGATGAGTTCAGGTCCATCGAACAATGTTGTAGAATCTGACCCTATAACCTTGCTGATTTTTGTATTAGAAACAGCTTTGAGGTACACATATTGATTCGAAAAGGCATCAAAATGTGGAAGTAGATCATCTAGCATCTACATGTAGCTATTGGCGGGAGGATGGTGAGGGTCCTGGCAGAGGGGTGCCAGGAAAATAACCTATCCATCAACGTCAACAAAACCAAGGAGCTGATCGTGGACTTCAGGAAACAGCAGAGGGAGCACGCCCCTATCCACATCGACGGGACTGCAGTGGAGAAGGTGAAAAGCTTAAAGTTTCTCTGCGTACACATCACTGACAATCTGAAATGGTCCACCCACACAGACAGTGTGGTGAAGAAGGCACAACAAGGCCTCTTCAACCTCAGGAGGCTGAAGAAATTCGGCTTGGCCCCTAAGACCCTCACAAACTTTTACAGATACACAATTGAGAGCATCCTGTCGGGCTGTACCACCGCCTGGTACGGCAACTGCACCGCCCGCAACTGCAGGGCTCTCCAGAAGGTGGTGCGGTCTGCCCAACGCATCACCGGAAGCACACTGCCTGCCCTCCAGGACACCTTCACACCCAATGTCACAGGAAGGCTTAAAAGATCATCAAGGACATCAACCACCCTAGCTACGGCCTGTTCACCCACTATCATCCAGAAGACGAGGTCGGTACAGGTGCATCAAAGCTGGGACCGAGAGACTGAAAAACACCTTCTATCTCAAGGCCATCAGATTGTTAAATAGCCATCACTAGCCGGCTACCACCTGGTTACTCAACCCTGCACTTAGAGGCTGCTGTCAAGTGTATGTACATAGACATGGAATCACTGGCCACTTTAATAATGGAACACTAGTCACTTTAATAAAGTTGACATACTGCTTTACTCATTTCATATGCATATACTGTATTCTATTCTACTGTATTTTTGTCAATGCCACTCCGACATTGCTCATCCTAATATTTATATATTTCTTAATTCCATTGTTTTACATTAGATTTGTGTCTATTGTTAATTGTTAGATACTATTGTACTGTTGGAGCTAGGAAACACAAGCACTTCCCGTGGTTGAATATCTGCTATCTGCTAAATATGTGTATGTGACCAATGAAATTTGATTAGATTTGATTTGACATCACCATAATGTAGTTGAACACAAACCGTGACTATCCCAACTGACTGGCTCTTTCCTGTGCCCTTCCCTCCCTCCCAGAGCGACAGCTCCAGTGACAGCGAGAGTGAGGACAACTTCATCATGCTGCCCCCCAGGGACCACCTGGGCCTGGCCATCTTCTCCATGCTCTGCTGCTTCTGGCCCCTAGGTATCGCTGCATTCTACTTCTCCCAGAGGGTGAGTCCAGAACCAGGACCAGTACCCTTTTACACCTACTGCCCTGTTATTAACGCTAATTACCCCCAGCACTCTCTGCAAGGTCAGTAGGCACAAGTGCTCTCTCTCTCACAAGTGCTAACGCAGCTCATTTTCCACGCCCAATTATTACAGACCATAGACTGCGTAAACCGTATAGGTACCCGCCCCCTTCTTACTCTTGTGATAACAAGCAACAATACTGCAGAGACCAATGGAAAATGAGTACAGCTCAAACTAACTGATTGTGCCACATAGAGAGTATATTTTATTTTCAAGAATGGTCACATTTAGTCAGTCAAATACCTCCACAATAAATGTTATTTTATGTTAGCAATACATTGCCCAAGGGAGTATATAGCAGATGCTATCTACGTTTATTTTTCATTAGATAATGAATAGACCGGATAGCTGCTGCCCCTGGCGCTGTCTCTCCATTATTGTGATCATATTGAACGCCAGGTCTATCTATAAATAGCAGCACTTTAGTGAACAGGTCCTGAATGCAGCAGATCCCCCTCCCTGACCCCTAATCCAACTACAATTTATCTCAGTGGTTCGCAACATCTCTCAAACTAATTGCAAAGACAATTACATTGCAAAATGACCTTAATAAATGCGTCAAAGGGACAAATGGGTTATGGGCCGGTCCTTTCGGAGGGATCCAAAAACATCCAAACAGCACATTAGTCACTGTCAAAATGGTAGCGACATAATTGCCATAGCAAATAATGGCTCCCCGTGAACAACGTCTTGTTTTCGCTCTCTACAGTGAATATACACCTACTCACATTATTCTCAGTCATATTTAATCATGACAATTTCTCTATCTGTTGTTTCTCAGACTAGCAAGGCCATTGCTAAGGGAGACTTCTCCAGGGCAAGCAGTAGCTCCAGAAGAGCCCTGTTCCTCGTTGTTCTCTCCATCACCATTGGGGCAGGGATGTACGTGGGGGTGGTGGTGGCCCTCGTAGCCTACCTGTCCAAGTCTGAAGGACACGTATAGCAGCCGAACCAGGGGCCCCTGAAGCATCATGCCCTATACATGTGGCTGTGTCTGGATGCTTGGGTTGTGGAGCAGCAGCCAGGAGGAGAGGAAGGAGCAGAGGGAGAGGCAGTGTTTTGAAATGTTTACCCTGACCAAACAATATAAATCACAGACGTATCCATCTGGATTACACCCTTGTGTCTATATCCCAGCCACTTCTCTCTCGGTTTATCAGCCTGATAAGGATGTTTGAGGTTCACGAAGTAATGAGGGAAAACAGCAAAGGAAAGAGGAAAATACTATTTTCTCACAATGACTGTTCTGCTCCTAGTAAAGTTGAAGTGATGACACTAATTCCAGAGCTAACCTCCACTGCTCTTCATCATTATCATGGAGGCCCCCATCCATCATTTTTGCTGTTCTCTGTAAATACTTCTTGTGCAAATGGTGTTTTTGGTCTTATTGATTTCCACGCCACGGTGAGTCATAATGAACCAGTCATTGTGTCTGAAATGTTACATCAAGAAGGCTTACTTTACTGATTATTCATCAAACTGCTCGCCAGTCCAAGTTCCGGGAAATGAATCTGCCATCATCAGTCAATAGACTCTAAACACAGAAAGCTATCAGAGAATGTATATAAAACTAGTGAGCAGTGATCAAGAGGAAGACATGTTTATTGTGCACTGTATCTCCTGTCAGAATAAATACATTTGGCATGAATAATGATTTTCCTGTTGCCTGTCTTTCTCACTTATTCATTGTCTCATTGAGGAGTGTGGAGAGAGGCATTGCTGACCGTGTAATAGTGGGATGTCAGAATGCATTGTTGGCCACAGTGAGTTATATTGACAATTTGCTCTCCTCCTGGCTTCTCTGTTCTCTGTGTTTGGCATCACTCATGGTCTAGCCTTGCGGTGACTTTAACTGCCAGCAAGCTGAAAGCTCAGGAACAAAGCATACATTCTGGAGTCAGGATGGCAGAACGAAACGAGTGCAGTCTTTTATTCACTTGGAGACTGGAGCCCCATCAAGTCCATCTCACTCTCTCTCTCCCTCCACCCCCCTCCCCCTTCTTTTTCTGGCATCTCATCAGCACCACCAAAGCCAGCAGAATGACCCAAATACACAGGGAGACGTTCTTAACTCTAACACCAATGCCCTTGAGTCCCCTCTGTGTGTTTGAATAACAACATGAACCACGGGATATAATATAATCGTTGAACTCAGTGATGAATATAAATGATGTGTGCATACAGTATACCTACCTACCTGTCAATGCCACCACCAGATGTATTTCTGTTAAAGCAGTCATAGCACCAAGCTAATGTTAACAGAGAACAAAATGTTTACTGTCATACTCTGATATGATGGCGACCATTGGCTACTATTATGGGAAAGTGGCATTGGGGCCCTTTTATTCAAGGTTGGAAGTAGATACAGGTCTGGTATATGGATAGGGGGAAGGAAGGGTGACGGTATCACAGTGACCTTGTCTGTTCCCTTTTCAGCTCCCCTCTCTTTTCAGTATCTCAGGCCTCTAATGGATGGAATGGTCCTCTCATCAATGAAAGCTGTATGGGGTGGTGAAGTGCGGTGAGAGTGAGTGAGTGAGTGAGTGCAGCATGTGTTCCCTGTGTCTGTTCAATCATGAGGAAACTTCACCCACGCTCTCAGCACCCGCAGCTGAGCGTAGACCACCAGAAGCAAACGGGTTTCATATTAGTCACCCACACCCCTGGGAATAAAACTTTGTAAATTACTGCAGGATGTGTTTGTGTTGTGTTAAATAATTAACGTATTTCGTCAATTCCTTTGTTTTGAGGAGAATAAATATGTAGAATATACAGTAACTAATATTTATTCGAAAATCATAGATTTGTCTGTATTTTTATTCACTTTGTTTTGCTGATTTAGTCTAAAACACCTGTCCAGCCTAGATATTGTAAAGTAGTTTGATTCAGACAGAATCATATCACTGCTGCTTGACTGTTTGTTTGCATGATAATGAGTGTATTACACCCAAAGACCATTAATTTCCCTCTAGAAAACGACAGGGAGGAAATTGAAAGGGGCACATCAACAATATGACTGAGGGGATGATAAATGTAAGATAAGAAAATGGATAAGAAGCTGTAAAGGAGTGGAATGACAAAAAGTCGTTAGAGAGCCACTATGTGTATTAATAGTTTACCGTTCATACATGCATGACCCATTTTCACTGTGCTATCATTACTGTGATTGAATACCTGTCAAAATTGCCTGCATGTGGACAACATTGCCCTGCAAATGACATCCTCTGTTGCTAGCATGTTCCTGATATCAAGATGAGGTAATTTATCTTACTTCTAGAGGCGAAAGAAACGCACACCTGTTTAGGCGATGTGCTGGCCAGCGGAGTGGAACACTTGGAAAAGAAAAGGAGAGCCACACACTCTAGGTGCTCAGATGCAATAATTTAATAACCTAAATTAAATGATGCCATCTGAGCTCCTCGAGTGTGTGGCTCTCCTTTTCTGTTTCAAATGTATCTTACTTCCACATTAATTAGCTGTGAATTTCACTATGTATTTACATAGACAATTTATTCTTCTTCACAGTGCTAAACGCTTTTCCATATCACTTGCAGTGAAGCTAATTGAAGGTCCCCAAGAACACAGTGGCCTCCATCATTCTTAAATGGAAGACGTTTGGAACCACCAAGACTCTTCCTAGAGCTCTGTCACTCTGACAGAGCTCTAAAGTTCCTCTGTGGAGAAGGACAACCATCTCTGCAGCACTCCACCAATCAGGCCTTTATGGTAGCGTGGCCAGACGGAAGCCACTCCTCAGTAAAAGGCACATGACAGCCCGCTTGGAGTTTGCCAGAAGACACGTAAAGACTCTCAGACCATGACAAACAAGATTCTCTGGTCTGATGAAACCAAGATTGAACTCTTTGGCTTGAATGCCAAGCATCACGTCTGGAGGAAACTTGGCACCATCCCTATGGTGAAGCATGGTGGTGGCAGCATCGTGCCGTGAGGATGTTTTTCAGCGGCAGGGACTGGGAGACTAGTCAGGATCGAGGCAAAGATGAACGGAGCAAAGTACAGCGAGATCCTTGATGAAAACCTGCTCCAGAGCGCTCAGGACCTCAGACTGGGGCGACAGTTCAGCTTCCAACAGGACAACGACCCTAAGCACACAGCCAAGACAACGCAGGAGTGGCTTCGGGAAGTCTATGAATGTCCTTGAGTGGCCCAGCCAGAACCCGGACATCTCTGGAGAGTGGCCCAGCCAGAGCTCGAACATCTCTGGAGAGACCTGAAAATACACTGCCCATCCAACCTGACAGAGCTTGAGAGGATCTGCAGAGAAGAATGGGAGAAACTCCCCAAATGCATGTGTGCCAAGCTTGTAGCGTCATACCAAAGAATTGGGCTACCAAGTGGCGCAGTGGTCTAAGACACTGCATCTCAGTGCTAGAGGAGTCACTACAGACAACCTGGTTCGAATCCAGATGGTATCACAACTGGCTGTGATTGGGAGTCCCATAGGGCGGTGCACAAATGGCTCAGCAGCGTCCGAGATTGCTGGTGTAGGCCGTCATTGTAAATAACAATTTGTTCTTAACTAACTTGCCTAGTTAAATAAAAATAATACTTGAGGCTGTAATTGCTGCCAACGGTGCTTCAACAGAGTAAAGGGTCTCAATACTTATGTAAATGTGGTATTTCATTTTTGTATTTTTTATACATTTGTAAAAGTTTCTAAAAAACGTATTTTGCTTTGTCATTATGGGGTATTGTGTGTAGATTGATGAGGGGGAAAAAACTATTTAATTAATTTTAGAAGAAGGCTGTAACTTGTCGAAAAAGTCAAGGGATCTGAAAACTTTCTGAAGGCACTGTAATTGCCATGTATTGCTCTGAATTCTGCAGTCTTGATCTTCGCAATGTTGGGTGAGAGAGTCAATGTTCTCCGGTCTGTTTTATCAGCTATTACAGAAGCATAGTTTATTCTGTGGAATTCATTCTAAAGACACAATTTTTTATTGCCTGAGGCATATTACATTACCAAGGATGGATTCAGCAACATTGGGAAAACCTTATGAGCTTCATCATTAACAAAATGTAGCAGCTAACGCTTCATCACTGTGACAACAGCATAACGACAGATCTCTTGTGAAAGCATTCTATAACAACAGCTATACTGTGAAACATCCCAAATTGGAGTTTCAAAGTTAGTTGTGTAGACTACAGACACTGTAATGATGTTTGATGTTTATCCAGAGATTATTATGTTATGCTAGTGTGTCATTTAATGTATATTTAATTATTACATTAATGTTACACAGTGATACATTGTATGGTCCATTGTAAGGACAGATCTTGCACTTATGGCCTTTGCGTTCCAAAACGGTATATCCACAAATTTTTCACAGTTGTGTTTTTTCATCAGAAATTATTGCTTATGGGTACCTTCGTGTGAACAAAATGGGTTTTGTTGCAAAGCACAGTCCCTGTTGGTATTAGATAGAAAGTCGCGGCTCCACCCGTCTGTGGGGGGAAAACCTGTGGTTACCTAGGTTACCCCATTGGCTCACAGCAAAACTTGACATTTTTCAAACACAATTTTCTTGTTTTATGCTTGTTTTAGTCAATTACAAAACTACATTTAAGAAAAGTACAACATTTCACTGCTCCTGTGCGTTCTCACTACTTAGCAAAACATAATATTGTAGGGCTTCCCTCATGCCCCTTTTCATGATGGTGATAGCAGCCACATGAGTGAGTGAGTGTGTGCTAGCTAGCTACCAACCGTTACATTAAGCTAGCCAAGACCAACAACACAAACAAACAGACTATACAGCTTCAGGTAGTAAGTGGTGTTACAAACAAACGAGTTAAATGTTTTACCTGTGATTAAATGTTTTCCACATACATAGCTACTTGTAGCCTACTTGGACACCGGGTCCCCACATTTCCCACTCTCCCACACTGAATAGCCTGAAGCCACAGGGCTCTTCTCATAGGCTCTGTTTCCCTACGTGGGAGCATTGCGAACTGTAGGTTGGGATTTTTGGCCTGGTTACATGTGCATTGAACATCACAATGACGATGTTGGCGCTTTTACAATGTGGATCAATGGGAAAGAATGTTTGTTTTCCCAAATTTGTGGGCGTGGTCGAGGGGAATTCCTTATTATTATTATTATTATTACTTGAATATTGACTCGGAGTACACACTGAGTATACCAAACATTAGGAACACATTCCTAGTATTGAGTTGCACCCAACCCCTTTGCCCTCAAAACAGCCTCAATTCGTCAGGGCATGGACTCTACAAGGTGTCGAAAGCATTCCGCAGGGATACTGGCCCATTTTGACTCCAATGTTTCCCACAGTTGTGTCAAGTTGGCTGGATGTCCTTTGGGTGGTGGACCATTCTTGATACACACAGGAAACTGTTAAACAAAAAAAAAACAGTAGCGTTGCAGTTTTTGACACAAATCGGTCTTGCCTATTCACCCTCTGAATGGCACACATACACAATCCATGTCTCAATTGTCTCAAGGCTTAGAAATCCTTCTCCATCTACACTGATTGGCACAGATTTAACAAGTGACATCCATAAGGGATCATAGCTTTCACCTGGATTCACCTGGTCAGTCTATGTCATGGAAAGAGCAGGTGTCCTTAATGTTTTGTACACTCAGTGTATATCCATTGATTAGGAATGTTTGTATCCTGTATATTTCAATGTGATATGTGGTTGTCTCACCTAGCTATCTTAAGATAAATGCACTAACTGTAAATCACTTTGGATTAAAGCATCCTGCAAAATGACAAACATCTAAAATTGTAATATATTACATAAAGATCTCATATTGCTGTATTGCAATAAAACAAATTAATCATTTGTACCGTTCTTTATTAAAAATGTAGTTATATGTCACATTTGACTGTCAATGAACAACCCAATGGCATGATTAGACCAATCTCTTTCATAAGTTCTTTAAACTGTAAATGCTAATTTACCACAATTTCAAAAAATGTATATTTTACGTTTTGGAATAAAACTGATATGAGGTTTTCTTCACACATTCAACATTATTATTGTAATAATCTTTCCACAGATAAACTGGGCTGAGCAGACCAAAGACAATGTTAAAGTACAAATCTGCATCCATTTTCAAGGTTTGGAGAGCAGTCATATTATATTAATATAATGTTATTATCATTGAGGATACATTGAAGGTTGTATGGTCAAGTGGGTGGATAGACAGTATATTGAAAATAGAAACTACTGTAGCCCTACTCTCTACACATCAATCTAATTATGACTTAAATCTAGCAAAACATTTAGAACATGACACCCTTAGCACCCCAATGCTTTTAGTTGTCTACCAGCCAGACTCAAAGAAAATGTGACCCTCTTTCTTACATTTTGATTAAAATTCATAAAATGTCAAATTTGGATTTATTCAAATAGTTTAGGTCCTGGAAACTCATTGGAACCTCCTATAATGACAGACATTTAAATAAAATGGAAATTCACTTGGCACTGTACTGTTGCCCCAGTATTTGCGTTATCTTTGTGAGACACACAACTCAACGATTCTCTTTGGTTTTGAAGCCAATCAGTACTCCTCAAACACTCTACCCTCTTTAGAAAGAAGGAAACAAAGACATGCAGATTCAGCAGCCCAGCTAGCAGCATCAATTTCTAATAAAGCCCTTCTTGTGAGAGCCACCGCTTCACTTCAGAGTCCAGTGCGTCTTTGAACCTGTTCACGCGCATGCTTATCTGCCCTCACACCCCTTTGTCGCACAGCAACATGTTCTTCTCCATGGCGACAGCAATAGGCAGGACACTCTCTGGGCAGATAACAGGCTAACAGCACATCTTGGGCTTTACTTCTGTCTCCCAGGCAACAAGGAAACACTGTCGATCTCTTTCAGCTTCATATCCTTTCCATGATAAGCAGAGCCTGGACACTTCAGTGATAAGCAGAGCCTGGACACTTCAGTGATAAGCAGAGCCAGGACACTTCAGTGATAAGCAGAGCCAGGACACTTCAGTCTAATGCAACTGAGAGATAAGAGGGACGGGGGGACGGGAACATTTCTGATGACCTACTACTATTACTATTTTTGAGTCACGTCACAATGAGGCTGGCTTGGTGGATCAGGTTTTGGGTGATTTATTCTTATAAGGTATTATTGAAGTGAACTGGAACTAACACTGTTTTAGTCTGGCAGATGACGCTAACTGGCTCTCAGAACTGCCCACAGATGGCCTGCTGAAAATACCCAGCTCAGAGGGTTTGGGTTGGGGGAGAGAAAAGAGGGATGCTGGTGTCTTGCCACACATCATCAATCTTTCTAGGCCATGCTGTCAATGCTAACTGTACAAGATATTTTCATGATTAAAGTAGTGGCCAGACCAGGCAAGAATGATAAAGACTTGTGTCCATCAGAGCTGTGTAGTGGAAGTGGAGGTTATTGTGTTATTGTTTCTTTTCCTTTATATTACTGTATGTCCCTGTTCCTTCTCCTTTTATAATCTCAGTCATCTCTATCATAGACTCTAATCGAAAGCACTGATAGGCTAAATAAAAAATAAAAAATGAAATTAGTGTTACTGCTGGCAACAAACTCAGAATATTCAATTCAGTGAATGGAACATATGAAAATGAGGATTTTAATACAAAAAGCATCTTTATTCAGATAATGTAGCCTTGTCTGATCCTGTTTCCATGTCTTGTTAAAATTACCACTGGAAATGAAAACAGCCCCTGATCTCAGACAACTCATTAGTTATGCACCTGATCTCTGACCTCTACTGACTACTATGACATGAAGAACCCTAACCCTACCCCAGCTCATCCCTAACCCTAGCTTCTTGTCCACACCCCAGCTCAGCCCTAACCCTATTTATTTTATTTTTTTTATTTCACCTTTATTTAACCAGGTAGGTCAGTTGAGAACAAGTTCTCATTTGCAACTGCGACCTGGCCAAGACAAAGCAAAGCAGTGCGACAAAAAACAACAACACAGAGTTACACATTAAACAAACAGTCAAAAACACAATAGAAAATCTATAAACAGAGTGCAAAATGTAGTGCAAAAATGCAGTAAGGTTGGGAGGTAGGACAATAAATAGACTATAGAGTAGAAATAAATTACAGAAATTATCATCATTAACACAGGAATGAAGGATGTGCAAATTATGATGTGCAAATAGAGATACTGGAGTGCAAGATTAGTGAAAATAAACAAAAATAAATATGGGGATGAGGTAGTAGGGTGGGCTATTTACAGAAGGGCTATATACAGGTGCAGTGATCGATAAGCAGCTTTGACAGCTGATGCTTAAAGTTAGTGAGGGAGTTAGGAACCTCTAGCTTCAATGATTTTTGCAATTCGTTCCAGTCATTGGCAGCAGCGAACTGGAAGGAATGGCGGCCAAAGGAGGTGTTGGCTTTGGGGGTGACCAGTGAGATATACCTGCTGGAGCGCATGCTACGGGTGGGTGTTGCTATGGTGACCAGTGAGCTGAGATAGGGCGGGGATTTACCTAATAAAGACTTATAGATGACCTGGAGCCAGTGGATTTGGCGACGAATATATAGTGAAGGCCAGCCAACGAGAGCATACAGGTCGCAGTGGTGGGTAGTGTATGGGGCTTTGGTGACAAAACGGATGGCACTATGATAGACTACATCCAATTTGCTAAGTAGAGTGTTGGAGGCTAGTTTGTAAATGACATCGCCGAAATCAAGGATCGGTAGGATAGTCAGTTTTACAAGGGCATGTTTGGCAGCATGAGTGAAGGAGGCTCTGTTGCGAAATAGGAAGCCAATTCTGGATTTAATTTTGGATTGGAGATGGTTGATGTGAGTCTGGAAGTTGAGTTTATAGTCTAACCAGATGCCTAGGTATTTGTAGGTGTCCACATATTCTAATTCGGATCCGTCGAGAGTAGTGATGATAGTCCGGTGGGCGGGTGCTGGCAGCGTTCGATAGAAAAGCATGCACTTAGTTTTACTAGCGTTTAAGAGCAGTTGTAGGCCACGGAAGGAGTGTTGTATGGCATTGAAGCTTGATTGAAGGTTAGTAAACACAGTATCCAAAGAGGGGCCAGATGTATACAGAATGGTGTCATCTGCATAGAGATGGATCAGAGAGTCACCAGCAGCGAGAGCGATATCGTTGATGTATATAGAGAAAAGGGTTGGCCCAAGAATTGAACCCTGTGGCACCCCCATAGAGACTGCCAGAGGATCCGACAATAGGCCCTCCGATTTGACACACTGAACTCTGTCTGCAAAGTAGTTAGAGAACCAAGCAAGGCAGTCACTTGAGAAACCAAGGCTGTTGAGTCTGCCAATAAGAATGCGGTGATTGACAGAGTCGAAAGCCTTGGCCAGGTCGATGAAAACGGCTGCACAGTACTGTCTTTTATCGATGGCGGTTATGATATTGTTCAGTACCTTGAGCGTAGCTGAGGTGCACCCATGACCAGCTCGGAAACCAGATTGCATGGCAGAGAAGGTACGGTGGGATTCGAAGTGGTCAGTTATCTGTTTGTTAACTTGGCTTTCGAAAACTTTAGAAAGGCAGGGCAGGATGGATATTGGTCTATAACAGTTTGGGTCTAGAGTGTCTCCTCCTTTGAAGAGGGGGATGACCGCGGCAGCTTTCCAATCTCTAGGGATCTCAGACGATACGAAAGAGAGGTTGAACAAGCTAGTGATAGGTGTTGCAACAATTTTGGCTGATAATTTCAGAAAGAGAGGGTCCAGATTATCTAGCCCAGCAGATTTGTAGGGGTCCAGACATAGCAGCTCTTTCAGAACATCAGCTGTCAGGATTTGGGTGAAGGAGAAGCGGGGGGGGCTTGGGCAAGTAGCTGCCGGGGGTGCAGAGCTGTTGACCGGGGTAGGGGTAGTCAGATGGAAAGCATGGCCAGCCGTAGCAAAATGCTTATTGAAATTTTCAATAATCGTGGATTTATCGGTGGTAACAGTGTTTCCGAGCCTCAATGCAGTGGGCAACTGGGAGGAGGTGCTCTTATTCTCCATGGACTTTACAGTGTCCCAGAACTTTTTGGAGTTAGTACTACAGGAAGCAAATTTCTGTTTGAAAAAGCTGGCCTTTGCTTTTCTAACTGACTGTGTGTACTTGTTCCTGACTTCCCTGAATAGCTGCATATCGCGGGGGCAATTCGATGCTAATGCAGTGCGCCACAGGATGTTTTTGTGTTGGTCTAGTGCAGTCAAGTCTGGGGTGAACCAAGGGCTATATCTATTCTTAGTTCTACGTTTTTTGAAAGGGGCATGCTTATTTAGGATGGTGAGGAAAGCACTTTTAAAGAACAACCAGGCGTCCTCTACTGACGGGATGAGGTCAATATCCTTCCAGGATACCTGGGCCAGATCGAATAGAAAGGCCTGCTCGCAAAAGTGTTTTAGGGAGCGTTTGACAGTGATAAGGGGTGGTCGTTTGGCCGCTGACCCATTGCGAACACAGGCGATGAGGCAGTGATCGCTGAGATCCTGGTTGAAAACAGAGGAGGTGTATTTGGAGGGCAAGTTAGTCAGGATGATATCAATAATGGTACCCATGTTTACGGATTTTGGGTTGTACCTGGTGGGTTCCTTGATAATTTGTGTGAGATTGAGGGCATCTATCTTAGATTGAAAGACAGCCGGGGTGTTAAGCATATCCCAGTTTAAGTCACCTAACAGTACAAACTCTGAAGATAGATGGGGGGCAATCAATTCACATATGGAGTCCAGGGCACAGCTGGGGGCTGAGGGCGGTCTGTAACAGGCGGCAACAGTGAGAGACTTATTTCTGGATAGGTGGATTTTTAAGAGTAGAAGCTCAAACTGTTTGGGCACAGACCTGGACAGTATGACAGAACTCTGCAGGTTATCTCTGCAGTAGATTGCAACTCCACCTCCTTTGGCAGTTCTATCTTGACGGGAAATGTTGTAGTTGGGGATGGAAATTTCCTAATTTTTGGTGGCCTTCCTAAGCCAGGATTCAGACACAGCTAGGACATCCGGGTTGGCGGAGTGTGCTAATGCTGTGAATAAATCAAACTTAGGGAGGAGGCTTCTAATGTTAACATGCATGAAACCAAGGCTTTTACGGTCTAGCTTCTTGTCCACACCCCAGCTCAGCCGTAACCCTAATCCTAGCATAACCCTAAGCCTAGCATTATGTCCACACCCATGCGCTCAACCCTCAATTTAGCCATAACCCTAAACCTAATCCTACCTTTAACCATAGCTTCATGGAGTTCATTAATTCATTAGAACATTAGTTTAATGTACGGCTCAACCCCACAGTGTGACAAAGTAAATACACAGGAGAAAAATATCAACGCAACATGTGTTGGTCCCATGTTTCATGAGCTGAAATAAAACATACCAGACATTTTCCAAACACACAAAAAGCTCATTTCTCTAAAATGCCACAGATGTCTCAAGTTTTGAGGGAGCATGTGGTTGGAATGCTGACTGCAGGAATGTCCAATGGAGCTGTTGTAAGATAATTTAATGTTCCTTTCTGTACCATAAGCCACATGGTTTTCGAGAATTTGGCAGTAAGTCCAACCTGGCCTCCCAACAGCAGAACACGTGTATGGTGTCTTTTGGGTGAGCGGTTTGCTGATGTCAACATTGTGAACAGAGTGCCCCATGGTAGCTGTGGGGTTATAGTATAGGCAGGCATAAGCTACGTACAACGAACGCAATTCCATTTTATTGATGGCAATTTGAATGCACAGAGATACCGTGACGAGATCCGGAGGCCCATTGTCGTGCCATTCATCCGCCGTCATCACCTCATGTTTCAGCATGATAATGCACAGCCCCATGTCGCAAGGATCTGTACACAATTCCTTGGAAGCTGAAAATGTCCCAGTTCTTCCATGGCTTTAGAATTTAATAATACAATTTACAGGCATAAATAGTTTCAAAAGACAGGTTCTCAAATGTTGGACTTACTGTATTATGTCATTCATTACATTTTCCTTTATGTTTAGCTAAAGATTACCACCTTGTGGTCAATGCTATATATTACACCTCTCCTTTCCTTTGTATGACCCATTTTCTCCAGCTTCTCTTTCCACCTGATGGACAGCATTGTAAAATACGACGTAAACAATCATAGATGACCGCACCAACAAGCAAACAAAGAACAGCAAGTTTAGGTAGAACTCATACCTAACTGGACATGTGCATGAGGTTCAATGTTTCACTTTATTATTTAGCTACCTCTGGAGCATATTGACCAGAAACAGACATATACTATGAGTATAAGAACTCTTGTCCTCCAAACCCATCATTTCACCATCAGTGAAACACTGCTTTAGATGCATGCATTCCCCGGAGTACCCAGCAGAGGGCAGAATAACATTACATTTCATTCCAATGGCAACTAGGGCTGCGGGTCTCATCACGTCAAATCACAAGCAACTGCATCTATTGAAACATATTGTTCACAGATATAGCAACGATTTTATGAAGTTTACATTAGTTTATGAAGTCAATTCACTTCAACCAACCATAAAAGTGCTTTCTAAAGTTCCAGCTGCTGACTATAAGGCCAGTGATAGACAGATAGTGAAGTCTGAATTGCTCTTGTGATGAACAGGGGTCCAGAATTTTAAGCCCTCTCCTTGCAGTGCAGTTTATCTTCTAAATGAACAGACTGATGGAATGAGATGGTGGACTGGAAATGGGTTATTGACGTTTTTTAAACTGGGTGGTTCGAGCCCTGAATGCTGATTGGCTGAAAGCTGTGGTATATCAGATCATATACCACGGGTATGACAAAACATGTGTTTTTACTGCTCTAATCATGTTGGTAACCAGTTTATAATAGCAATAAGGCACCTTAGCCGTGGTATATTGGCCATGTACCACACCCCCTCTGGCCTTTCTGCTTAAATATAATGATCTTGCAATGGTCACTTTTATTTGCTGTTGTTCTGAGCTGCTATGTGCAGAGCTGATGCCATAAGAAATGATGTTGGTGTTACATCTTCATTCGCCCTAATGTGCCATTAGTAACACGGTTTATGAGCTTCAGCTGCCTTTTCTCATAGATTAACTCAACTTTTTTTCTTATACTTCATGCATTATTTGACAAAGACAATCACTCAGAAGAAATGTACTTTTAATGTTGTGTTAAGAAGACTATTTTACGTCAAACCTCTTATCTTACAGTTTGAAGATCTGAAGTTTCATCTGTCCATCAGAAGAAATATGTTAAATGACCTCATATCTAATATAAACAGCTTTCTCATCAACCAACCTGATCCCTAGTAAGCATCAAATGATTAAATAGCTTTGCACTTAGATTAATAATCTTCACTCTGCATATGTTTTAGCCCAAGTCATTTATTTTGTGAGTTTATGTATCCTGGCTAAGGGTCCAGTTCACTATTTTCTATACGGCTCTTCCTACAGTATTATAGGATTCTGAGGATCCAGTGTGTGGCATTACACTATTTTGTCCCTCTAAACAGTAAAGATGACTGGCTCAACAAAAAAGCTGTTCACATAAAGTTTCTGACAGACAAATATCCTCTCAAATAGCTAATGGTAAATCTCAGCTCCATAGCAGATGTTCAAATGAAATGATGAAACCTTTACCCATTCACTTTTTTGCCTAGTTTTAAAATTCAGGATGCCAACTTAATTTTATTTATCCCTCTGAGTGTATTCATTAAGAGCCAGCAAACATAAACCAGAGTGTATATTAAGATTCCAAATATTCCAAAGGTTTAGATGTGTATAAATACCTACATTTTTTAAAATTTAACCAGTAGTCAGTTAAGAACAAATTCTTATTTACAATGACAGCCTACACCTGCCAAACTCAGATGATGCTGGGCCAATTGTGCACCACCCAATGGGACTCCCAATCATAGCTGATTGTGATACAGGCTGGATTTGAACCAGGTTGTCTGTAGTGACACCTCCAGCACTGAGATAAAGTGTCTTAGACCACTGTGCCACTTGGGAGCCCTACATGTACAAATTACCTCGACTAACCTGTACCCCCGCACATTGACTTTGCACCGGTACCCCCTGAATATAGCCTTGTTATTGTTATTTTATTGTGTTACTTTTAATAATTTTTTACCTTAGTTTATTTAGTAAATATTTTCTTAACTCTTTCTTGAACTGCATTGTTGGTTAAGGGCTTGTAACACGCGTCGCATACAATGGGTGTTAACTTCACCTTGAAATGCTTGCATACGAGCACTTCCCAAAGATGCAGAGTTAATACAAAAAAAGTAAGTAAGGTCTACACCTGTTGTATTCAGCGCATGTGACAAATACAATTTTATCTGAAGTTTCTGGCATTTCTAATAAACTGAACCATCCAATCAAGAGTGGCAAATATGAATGAAACAGTAACGAGGCTATATACAGGGGTACAGGTACCGAGTCAATGTGCGGGGGTACAGGTAAGTCGACGTAATTTTCCTAAAACATAATTTTGTTAACACAAGCCAGGCATTATCACACCAGATGTCACTGAATTGATTACACTGATGCTAAGTACATTGAAGTAAATTAGGGTTGAATTAACAGTGTAAATTTAATGACAGTGTCACTATAGACTGTACACCATATTCTCCCTCTCCTGTAACATGATGGCTGCGTTTAGGCAGCCAATTCGGATATTTTTCAACTCGTTGGTCTTAACCAATCAGATTAGCTATTTTGTCCATAATTGGCAAAATATCAGAATTGGACTGCCTATGTATATGCAACCAAATATGATTCTAACCTGGGAAACATGTGCAAACATCATGATACCTACTCATAGTCTAATCATCTGCCTGTTGCGCTATGGAAATGTTCTATATTTGCTATGAATGGCTTGGAATGGTTAATTTCATAAAGGAAGTACAAAAAGATCAGCCCAAGAGATATAAAAAGGCTTGAATTGTTCAAACCTCTGGTTTTGAATAGTATACAGTAGTAGATCATTGAATAGATCATTCAGAGTGAATCTGATTCAACATGCAATCTGATGGATCTTGTCTTGCATCCAAATCTATTCAAAATCTAAGATCTCTGAAATCATGTTGACCTTATATGAACCAATGAATGTAAGTTAGCTCAGCATTTCAGCTAGCAGTATGTGCATACTTTAAAAAGATGGGATGGATTGAAACGTCTAAAATGATGGGAGAAAACAGCACAGCATTAATGGAGCCTGATAAGGTTCTTGGTAAGTATCGGAGCAGGCGCCTTTAATACAGGCTGAGAGCACCTCATCTGGGCTGCTCTCACTGGCTCCCCTCTCCAATATGGCCCTTATGCACTGGCCTCATACTTTAATCTGAGAGATTGAAGCCTCTCAACTGCAACGGATTACAGGCAGCAGAACAAAATACTGCACTTGGTTGACTTCCTGGGAACAGGGAGAGCGTGCAACCTTCTAATCAGCATGACCAACGGAGCATCATGCACAGGGAATGACAAGGACAACTCGGCAAACAGTACCCGGAGCTTCGGCTCTCGGACCAACAGGCTCCGAGACAGATTCTACCCCCAAGCCAATAGACTGCTAAATAGCCATAAGACTGCTTAATAGTTCATTAAATGGTTACCTGGACTATTTGCATTGACCCTATCTTGCACTGAGTCTATGCACACTCACAATGCTATACAGCATATACAACATATGTATACACTCACATAAACCCACACACATTCACATACACTACATACACACACACATACGACACGCACACACACACACATGCAGGCACGCATGCGCACGCTGCTCCTACTCTGTTCTTTATTTTACTCTTTCTTATTATTTATCCTGAGGCCTAGTCACGTTACCCTGCCTTTATGTACATATACTGTACCTCGTACCCCTGCACAGTGATATGGTACTCCCAGCTAGCACATTTGTTTCCTTGGAAGTTGTGAGAATGTAGGTTTTTGGTTTCCCATTGGTTCTGGGAATAAAGCCATACGTTTTAAACGTTCTGAGAACATTTTGCCTGTTATGGGAACATACATTTTTAGTTGAAGGGAGGTTCTGAGAACGTTTTACTATGATTAGCTGAAGGTTTTCCTGCATGGTTTTATTAACGGAAATTATAGGTTATTTTGAGGTTTTTAACTTCCTTAAAACTTTCACTGAATGTTTAAATAAGACGTTCAATAACACTGCTAGCTTAGTTTAACTCCAAGCACAGATAGGACACATGCACGCCATGTTTCTTTTAACTCATACAAAACTGTTAATTTAAGTCTATTCAAACGGACCCCATTTCGAAGCAAACAAGCACTCATTAAGATCAGGTGTGACCAATTAGTGATCAAGGCCAAAACACCTGAACACCGATAGAGGAAAGAGAGAACTGAATGTATGTAACCTTCTTAGAACGTTACAATTTTTTATTTTGGTTTTTATGAAAATGTTCTTAATGTTCTGATAACATAATTTTAAATAGAACCATGAGGAAACCTGCAGAAAACTGTATACGGAAGTACTGGAAGTACTGGAACAAAAGAAAGTTTCTTAACGTTCTCTGAAAGTACTGAGAACATGTCTTTAAATAGAACCATGAGGAAACCTGTAGGAAATGTTATGCTTAAATATGTACCATGCAGAAATCACTCCGCCATTTCCTGTTTTCTAAAATTCTAATAGTTCACCTAATTTCAGTTTATGTGACAAAACAAGCAAGTATAGGGTAGATAATCATTGTACCATAACCAAAAATATAGTATTTTCAGCTGTTTGAAGCAGGTGTACAAAACCAAAAGTAAAAGACTCAAAAACTAAAGAATGGGAAGAATAGAAATAGTGCACATAGAACAGATCTACCGCTTCTTAGAGTTGCTTTCAATGTGAATGACAGATCTATAACACACATGTCTATGTGAATTTGGTCAGGTCACCCAAAAAGTGACATATTGCAGCTTTAAGTATTGAAATTCCCACAGAAGAAGGTTGTTTCTTAAAATTTCTGAACCATTTGAGAACATTCCCAATGTAAAATGTTCCTATAACATTACCAAAAATGTAATTAAATAGAACCATGTTTGACATTTTAGGAAACATTCTGTTAAAGTAATGAAATACCAAGAAACATTATTTTGTCAAGCTCTCACCTAGCTCTAAGAAACATGTAGTTCTATATATAACTTCATCTTTGTGTATTTTATTCCTATTGTGTTACTATTTTTATTTTTTATTTTTTTTGCATTAACTCTGGATCTTTGGGAAGTGCTCGTATGCAAGCATTTCAAGTTGAAGTTAACACCCATTGTATGCAGCGCGTGTGACAAATAACATTTGATATGATTTCAATTCTGGTGGTTTTTAGAACAGTCCAGGACTTACTACTGCTTACTGAAGACAGAAATAGCATAAGTATGCCCAGGTAGTGGACAGAAGAAAATACAAATATAGTGAAGAATATACTGTAGATAATTATAAATCTACAGCTTCTCTCTTGCAGGTTCACCTGGCCCTTGGCTTTGTGACTAGATAATACACAAAATAAAGTAACAGTAGAACTCATTAAAAAAAAAGTGTTTAATACTTTGTATTGCATATTATACAGACTATGAAACAAAAACACAAACATTTTAAGACTACATAAAAGTATGTTTTAACAGTGACTTTGTGAGCTATCGTTATCTCCATTATATACAGCATAAGAACAAGGTAAGATCACTTTAGAATTGTTGTGTTCCTCTTAAGAGAATAATGTTTTCACTTTGATACATCATCATCCCAAAGAAAAATCTTTAATATGAGTCTTCAGGGAGCGACTATAGAAGAAACACAGTCAGCATCAATACTATGGATGCTGTGAATTCAATATACAGTATACTTTCAAAGATTGGCTACAAATATCCTAACTGGCTCATTCTAACAAACACAAGTATGCACTTTGCATGCTGAATGAGTAGTTTAAGAATATTCAATGAGGGATATTTGTAAAGTGGGTATCTTCTAGTTATAGGGGTTGTCAGCAATATACATATGTATGGAGTGTTAACCCCCATATTAAACAAGTTTTAACAATATATAAGCAACAATATATGTATGAATGTCAGGGAGTAAGAAAGACAGAAAGTGCATTGGTGTTTTTCTTAGTCAATGAGAGACAAATTCAGTCATTTTATCTCTCCATTAGGAAGACGAGTTCAAAGAAGGTCATTTTAAAACAGTATAAGAGATCTAGAATGAGTTCAACATGTAAAATCCTCTCAGAGAACACCGAATAACACTGATCGAGCTAGTTGAGTCCATACAGATGTTTAGAGCACAGTCAAGGGCAACGCAAAGTCTTTACAAAGTGAGGGTCTATGGACTCTTGGGCTCTTCCACTGGACTCAAAGGGCCACTAGATTTTTCCTCTGCTACCTGTCTCTCCACTTTGCTCTCCGGTCTCTCACATGTAACAGTCCCGAGCACCTTTGCACTGTGCTCCTGTGCTTTTGCCCTGAGTGCTGCGATGCTGTTCTCCCTCAGTTCCTCTTTGGAGATGGGTGACTTGCCCTCCGCCCTCTTCTCCTCCACATCGCATTCTTCTCCCCTTTGAATGGCTGGCTGCTGGGGAATGTCGGACTTCCCTGTTGGCTGGACGACCGTGGTCTCCATGGACTTTTTGTGCATCCCTGTAAAGAATTGGGGGTATTCGGATTTAGAAAAGCGTCTGCTGATTGGAAAGCCATCTTGAACTGAAAACAGTAAACAAAGAAATAGTTCTGATTTAGCTATAGGAATATGATCTTCAAATTGAGGATGCATAATACATGTAGACTGATAGTAAATATTTGCTGTATAGTTTTTTCCCCGCTAGACAATAAGTAAGCCTACCAAATATAAATTATATTATCTTGTTCATTTCAGAGCCATTTGATGAAAAGATGACATCAAGTATGAAGTATTTTTACTCTGCCCTGAATGACAAGGAACACAACCCACAATCAACAAGTAGAAAAGTAGAATATATGAGAGGAAGAATTCATTCAAAGTAAAGCATGGAGGATGAAACCTGCTGTAGATTAAACATTAGTCTCATACCAAGCAGCCATGGGGCACAAGAGTCCATGATGCCATCCTTGGCGGACTTGAGGATGGAATCCGGTAGGGGGATGGAGTGACGGACCATGGCTCCATACAGCCCATACTCTGCCATCACACTGCTGCGACCCCAGCACTTCTCCCTCTTCCTCCATTTGGCCCTGCGGTTCTGAAACCAGACCTGTAACCCAGGAGAAGTCATTAAGTACCACCTACCAACACTTAAACTAGCAATATTCAGACACACTGACACTAGAAGCATCAATTAGTCTTCTAACTGACAGACACCACCACCTTAACAGACTCTAGCACTGCCATCACATTGTGCCACATTTGGCCACCTCTTGAAAAAACTTGTTTTTGTTTTATTGGTTGTATATTGTTGTATTTGACATTTTTGTGACTGTCCTTGTCTACAGTGTATCAGTGTTTGTTACTTGTCATGTTTTGTGTTTTTTTGTGGACCCGAGCTGCTGCTTCTGGAAAAGCTCATGAGGATCCAAATAAAGAACTAATGGCCCTTTATGCCAATTCTGTTATATCATTTGTGAAAACAACATAACTAAATCTGGTCTTATTTCAGTCACTCTAGTATTGTGTTGTTTTGAGATCTCTTATGTAATGTTTGGCGATATAAGAGAAAACTGATGTGATTTGATTCAGCACATTGATTTCCTTTACAGGCTGCAGGTGGTCTCTGAATGATCTCTGCCTCCTGTCAGTCCCTATCTCCCACTCAGCCTGAGGTAGTGTGGATGGATAGTCAATGACACATCAACTTGCCCAATGCCAAGTGTGGAACTCCATGACCACTGGTTGGGGCCCCATGCTATCTGTCAGCTCAGTGAGAGGCCAAATTAATTTCGTAGCACAACACAGAGCTGTTAAACAGCCTACTAGGCCAGGTCTGATGGCTGTGTGTAGAGTGCCAAAAGAAGAGAGGAAGGTCAAGCTCAGATATGTCTCGACAATGGAGGGGGACCAGAAAATTAAATTGAAAATTAACAAAACCATTTAAATGATTTTTCTGTTAATTCTAATGATAGCCCTTATTTCATACAATATACTATTTTATGAGAAAATGCTTCTCTGGCCCTCAAAGGAAGCTGAGGGGGAAGCTGCAAGCAGAAGTGACCCCTGGGGCACGCCAAGACTGATTGAAAACTAAGTTAATTTCTAGCACAATCTATGGTGGACAGGCGGGCAAATATCACGGGAAATTAAACGAGCGGGACTCGGGGGAGCGGCGCTATTGACCCGTGCTAATAAATTCTATGTAGTTATATAATTTGAACTCCCCGCGTCTCGAGCCAGCCTCCGCCTGGAACAAGGCAAGCTCATCTGATTTAACTAATTAGACTCTATGAGAAAATTGGGTGTTAACTTTATTTAGGATTGGAATAAAGTTATTATTTTGTTTCTCCTTATTATTTATTCGCGGCGGCGACCCATAATGAGAACAAAATTAAACGGTGCTCGGGCAGATGGATGGTCCAGGTCACACCGCAATCGTCTTCTGCCTTGATAGCTTGATTAGGTCGTTCGTGCTCCTCTCCGAGAACAAATTGTTTCACATCCAACTGCACCTAATGAGAGATTAAGTGGCGAGGATGCTACTAGAGGTGT
Source organism: Thymallus thymallus (assembly GCA_023634145.1). Lineage (NCBI taxonomy): Eukaryota > Metazoa > Chordata > Actinopteri > Salmoniformes > Salmonidae > Thymallus > Thymallus thymallus. Next base: position 19,306,896 of record CM042405.1, on the reverse strand, counting down.
CTTTGTTCAGACAGGGAGAGAGGCATTATTTATCGATTTCTGTGGGCTCACTTGCCTCCTCCGCAAAACATTAAGGAGCTAACTATTTCTAGTGCAGAGGAAGCCTATATCACTCTACTTTTCATGTTCCACGCCATTCATTGGTTATTAGATGCATGCTTTATAACATAGGCTATTTAAATTCCAAGGCTAAAGCAAAAAAGGACATGCCTATAGTTCTACACTGCATAAAACTATTCGGCTACCAATAATGTCCTTTATTATTTCCGGGGACGCCAAAACCACCTGCTACCATAGGCCTTCTTTATGAATTACTTAAATCGTTTGTAAGAGACCAATAATACATATCAAAAGTAGATTACAGTCCCAATGTCAGTGGTGGCTTAAAGGGATACATACAAAAAAGTAACCTTTATTTAAATAGGCAAGACAGTTAAGAACAAATGCTTATATACAATGACGGCCTACCCCGGCCAAACCTGGACGACGCTGGGCCAATTGTGCGCCGCCCTATGGGAATCTCAATCACGGCCAGATGTGATACAGCCTGGATTCAAACCAGGGACTGTAGTGACGCCTCTTGCACTGAGATGCAATGCCGCTGCGCCACTAGGGAGCCAGGGATTTTGGCAATGAATGTCGGCCCTTTATATACTTCCCCAGAGTCAGATGAGCTCACGGATAACATTTTTCTCTCCATCCAGTATGGAAGTTAGAGGTAGCTTCGCGAGCCAATGCTAACTAGCGTTAGCGCAATGACTGGAAGTATATGGTATCTACTAGCATGCGCTAACGCTAGTTATCAGTTGTCATTGCGCTAACGCTAGGTAGCAATTGCACTAATGCTTGTTAGCAACTTCCTTCAAACTGCACGCAGAGACATAAAAATGGTATCCACGAGTTCATCTGACTCTGGGGAAGTAGATAAAGGGCTTCATTGCCAAAATCTTGAAGTATCCCTTTAGTAGTGCTTGTTACTAAAGGTATAAATACAGTATTAAAAAACATAATTTGTCACTGATTGGAGATGAGATGTGCTTTTACAATTAACACAGGTAATCCTGTAGGAAATATTTTGGAGAGTTACATAATAAGCCAATTTAAGATTCTTGCAAGGGACAATGAGAATGATGTGAAAAGCTATATTTAGCATGATATTCCAGTCATTTTATCCAATAGATCATTAAAAATAATATTAACATGAAGAATGCTGTTTTGAGACATTTAAATGCTATTTAGGGGAGGAAGAACTCAAGTTACAAAATACATTTCCTCTGACATGATACAATAACAATAGTGCCAACAATAGGCTATAACCGGGTGTCATACCTGTATTCTGTCCTCAGGAAGCTCTGTTTTCATAGCAAGCATCTCCCGTGCATACACATCAGGGTAGTGGGCTTCGTTAAAGGCCTTCTCCAACTCTTCGAGCTGGTAAGATGTGAATATGGTTCTGTAGAAATATGAAATATGTGTAAATTGTGCGCATTGAAAAATGTTCGAAAGGCGAATGATAGGCGAAGCTCTGTTGGCTGTTATTTGTTTCAAACAGATCAGATGTACAAATGCACACCTTCATTTTCACGGTGCCAATGCATTCCATTATATTATATATATCCAATGTGTTTGTATTCATTTCGTCTTAGGTACATTAAATATCTTATCATTTGATATAAAAATAATAATAATTAGGACTATTCAGTAGCATATATGCGTAGGAATATAAACATGCAGCCTTGACATGCATTCAGTGAGTAAGTTACAAAAAATAAGTGGATTAATAAAAAAGGTTAGCAAAACACTTTTGCAGGCTCTAATCTTTTATAGGCCATATATTATGTTATATATATTATGTAACTAACATATGTTCTGGTATAAAGGAAATCATCTTTGTCCATTACAATGTGTGATCACCCTTATTGAATAATAGTCTTCACAGACTAAGCCTATCGCTATGAAAGGTTTTAATATAAGTAAAATGTAGGCTATGTCAATATGGTGTATTAGGCCTTCACTCGGTGGTTAAAATAGGCCAATGCTTTCACAACTCAAAAAAAATATACATCAAAATGAATGACAAAAATATATGAAAAAAGACGGACATGTTAGAGTAGCCTTCAAATTCACACTTGAAATAAAATAAATATAACATAAAATATTTTTTCTTTGCTATGAAACAAAGTTCTATTGGGAAATAAGGCAATGCGTTGCCTAATTGCGTCTAATTAAGTTGAATTTCCAACATATAGGCCTCAACCCTATTCGATTTAATTCCATGTTTGTTAGGCATATAGGGTTAACAATAGCCTATTGGCCATTGACAACCTGTAAATCATCGCAGTAATTAGCATAGGCTACTATTTCAAATTAGGATAATCTTGTTATAATAGCCTGCACAAAGTCCAAAATAGTTGTTGTTAAATTAAGACAGTTCAAAAGACCTAAACAATGTAATATTAAAAAGGAGTGTCGTTAGGCCACACCAGAAATTATGAAACATGCGTGCTTCAGAAATTGAACAAGTCATTAGCGTTCTGATAAACAATAATGTAATGTGTTGGAATGCAACGCTTACCTGTGACGTCTTTTCTTCCGTTTCTTGCTCTGGCTTAACGAGTTCTTTGAGAGTTTTCGTTCGTTCGAGGAAAAATCTTCGGAGTCTGTGAATATTAGAAAACGTGACAGCATAAATGACTCGTTTGAGGGATTAGATCATATCCAATGTGTTATCACAATTGTTAGTGATGAAATTGAGTAGGTAGCCTATTTGTATTATTTTTATATTATTATTATTATTATTAGGCAATGGTTATCCACTGTCCCTTTATAGTTCAGCCTAATACTAATATTACTGTTATTATTATAAATTATAAGCATATATTTTAAGTCCTTATTTTAGGCTAATGACAACGACTGAAATTTCTACCCGAACTTGCGGACTGGCTGTGGTCCAGAGGTCCCACAGTTCTGTTGTGCGGCTGCAGGTGAACGTTCTGCGCGTCCTGCAGGACCTCCAAAAATGCTGGTTGGCTGTAGAACGACGGAATCCCTCCAGGCCCGATTAATCCCATCCCAACTCCTACACCAGCGGTACCAAGCATTGACCTGGCGGCAAGCAGATGCGCCCCAGCTGGTAGAGACTGCAGGGTGCTCCTCGGGGCCGCCGAAGGCTCTTTATTCAGCCCTAAAATCTCCTGGATCCCGAATCCCGTGCATCTGGGAGGGTGCGTGGCGCTGTTCTTTGATTGTTGGTGCAGGCTGTTACCTCCGTTAGCACCGAGAGAGGACGTTTTGGATATACTCAACGTTTCCGATAGCACAGCTCCTTGTTTACCTGTCATGGTGTCTTCGATAGCATTCCCTATTTTTAGCGGCTCACAAGTCGGTCCCCAGTGCACGATCCACTATGTATCACTCCAGACTCCAGAAAATTGTCCTTTTATCAAACAGGTCCATCCCAACAAGAGTCAGAGCCCAGCAGCCAATCAACTACGAGGGATTGTTCGGGATTCCTGCGCATCAAGCATTACGCGCCTTTGGTTTATTCCCTGAGAACGGATATATTAAGGCTATAGGCAAATAACCCAACGTGTGAGGATAACCCAAAACGCCTGGGTTAAAGAGAATGAAACAGGTGGACGGAGTTAAAGCCATGCTGTTTATCTAATTTATTGAAACAAATGCATCAATGCAGCCACAGGCCTTTTGCAATGTTTTTCGTTTGTAGGCTAGCGTGTGGACTCGTTTATACTGTATATTTAAATGTAACATTATTCTGGTATGTAAACGTGCTCTTGGTATTATTATAATTAAAACTATATGAGGCGGAATGAATCCGGGTCTGGATTTAGATACCAATTTCATAAAATGAAAATGCATATTAGCCTCTTCATTAAATATATTTCAGACCATCTTCTAGTGGCTATTTCCATATTCTATGATCGCAATGTCCATCCCTTGCCTCACACATGAACGGATAATCGATCCGAGGCAAGTAAACCATCACACGGAAATCAAAGACTCACAAAAACGACAGCTGGACGCGATCACACATCTCTGCCTCGCTACAGACTGATCTCACAGCAGCATAAATGACAGAATAATGGAGAGGGACGTTTCGCATAAGAAATTGAAAATTAGGAAATAATCTGTGCTACCAATGCGTTGGCCTGTTGGAAGCAATTGATTAAATATCGTTCTCAAATTAATTAATGCGAACAAAAACAACATTAGTTCTAGACTAAATCACCTTTAATCGTTTAGAAAAGGATAGTCCGAGTATCATTGAACCTCTTAAACCCAACAAGTTACTGATGCACGGGGTCATTTGGGGTGCATGCCAAGCATGTTCATAAAGTGCAATTACATTAATAAAGATGATTACCATTATCAAACATTGCACCATTTTATCGGATGTTTAATGTGTTACATAATTTTCTTTAGGCCCTATTTGTTTTGCTAATGGTTTTTTCCAATCCACATTTTAATCCCCGGTGCAATCCAAAGCAATTTAACTCTGTGTGGAGGCTTTGCAGCTTATCTTTCTATATGCACAAGTCGCTTAGTTTATATAAAGGCAGTTTATTTTTCATATTTTAATGGAGAGAACACGAAGCCTATTGTATTTTAATGTAAAAATTATCTATTCCGACAATTTTTTCCAAAATATTATCGAAAAACATTGATTTGGTATAAATAAAATTGGCGTAATTCTTATCATTTAAAATGTTTATCAATAAATTAGATATAGCCACCCTTTTATCTTTCCAATATATGTCCTTATCCAAAATATCAGGGGTCTTTTCCACTGAATAAATGGGACACTAAGGCCTACATTTGGTGCAATTTACAAAGTAGCCTATACTTGGGTTCGTTTGGAATATAATGAATAAATCATTAAAAAAGTTTTCAACACGTTTAATCACATTCTATTGGGCAGTTGTAGAATACCAGAATAATGCTTTCAAATATAAACTACAATTAGGAAAATATGTACATATGACAGCCGTACTTTTTCAATACTGCATGCCTTTATGATGAGCAGATTTACGATTAGGCCTACTTGTGAACAGCTCCGTGCGTCAAGTAATTAATACAACCCTTTTACGCATAGGGACTGGATGAGTTTGGAGATGTGTGTGGCACAATTTGGACATCTGGACAGATAATTACACCCAGATCATTTATGTAAATGAGATTAAATTATTTGAGGGGGACAAAGCAAACTCAGATCTTATCGAAGTGCCATGTGGTACTAGATTAACACATTCCTGGTATAAAGGGGACAAGCAGAGAGTCAGGGGCGCCAGAGGAAGGAAGCAACCTTGGCGCGTGGCAAAAACAGTTGATAAAAAATGTAAACAGTCACGTGACTGACAAGGTTTCAGCCAATGAAACACAGTGGCCAATTAGTATGCCTACTTAGTTATTCCACAACAATAAATAACATGCTGAATCTATGGGAACTTGTTATTGTGGATGGGAAATTTACGTATGATGTCCAGCCATGACTATTGATAGAGATAATCCAGTTGATGCCTGATTGTCTGTTTTATGTCATGCTAATAACGGCATATCCATGGCTACAGAGAGGTTCATATAAGATATTAGCCTATATAGGACTACATCTTACACATTTTAAGATAACACCCTTTAAAGCAATTAGGGCATTGGAATTTGTGCTTCAGAATGCATACATTTGGTAAAATGGCAATTCTGGTATCCTATTTTGAAGTTGAGTTCATCTACAGACCCTTTATATTCGTCCATATCTGATCTAGTCGATCGGGTGAGAGACACGGAGGTTAAAACAAAATACATATTGTAAACTATAGCCCAGACCTAAAACTAATCGGTTTAGCAAAATCATATTTTACATCAAACAGTAAATTGAGCACCAGCTTAAGAGGGAGAAAAATGCTACCATGACAATTACTCGATGACCAGTTGAAACTAATTAGGAGGCTATTAAGTGAAAATTTCATTACGGGTAATGAAGAAATCAATGTTATCGGGAAATGCTAACGACGCATCAGCCAGTCGAGATAAACCCATCTATTCACATGAAACCGTGAGTCAGGATGACCTGTCAATTACACCGCGGGTTCCTGCCCTCACTACACCACCACTTCTGTTGCAATCTATCACGGCTTTGTTGTTTATTGTTGCTCGAGACCATCTCTCTCTCAGTAGGCTTTTAAAAATCCATCTCCATATCAAAATGACTCCACCCTGATTTACATGCAGATGAGAGAACGGTCTAATAGGGTTCTAGATTAAAGGAAGATTTAGTTCACTCATTCGTGTATATTGGGTTGCCCATCAAAGACCACAAGATCTGACGGCTGCAGATTAAAAGGCAAACAAACAGCTGTTGCAAAAATGTGTTTATCTGTTGTTTCCCCCTGTTCCCTCTGCTTCCATCTTGCTGTGGGGAAGTTGTCATGTTGTGTAAACCAGATTGCCCTCAAACAAAGGTATGAGAAACACTTCTATAGGTCAAGAGCTCAACTCAAGTGAATGGTAAGATGATATGAGGTTGAAATGGGGAAGAAATACACAACTTTAAAACACAAACTGAGGTAATCTGTGGTAAAAACTGAGGTCATCTGTGGTAAGAAAAAAAAGAAGGAAAAAAAAGCATTGACCTCTAGCCTATAGTGTTTAACTGCATCACTTTCCATTTCACCAGGCATCTAAATGTTGCAAACAAAAACCTCCCCCTTTGAATGAATACCAATTGAGTATTCAGTCTGCAGTAGTTTTGATTGGAAAGGCTTGAAGTCTATTTGTAATAATGAATAAGTAAAGAACTTTCAGTCCACAGGAAGGTCACTAGATAATGGGCTGTGATGGGCTGTATCAGTAACGTAACTATGCATTAGCCCTGCAGATTGCTTAAGCTTGATTTTTCATACTATGCAATCAAAATGAAGGATCACCGATGCTCACACAGCACGCATCTGCAGTCACCCTATACTGTGCAGATATAATGAATGAAAGCAGCATTTTTCTACTCTAAGACTGCCAGCAGGTAAATCCAACACATTTTGTGATTCAGCCTATTATAGTGCTGAATCAAGCCCGGGCCCCTAACTCTATGGCTCTGTGTTGAAACAGTGAGCCGGTACTGATGACAGCACACATCTTGTGCAGAGTCAGAGGAAAACTAAAACACTGCTTTTTTCTTTCCCCAAAGCACTGCCAAGGGCGTGATGACCCCCTGATGCAAAGTGAGTTTGCTAGCTCCAGTTCTCATGGCTCCTCTACAATGGCATGTTTGGGAGCTGCCTGCCGGCATTGCTTAACTAGGCGAGGAGTTGATTAATTTGCACTAATTGACAGCTAATTAAAGGCCTGAGGGCACATCGGATTGACGTTTGTCGGGGCAGCGAGGCTCGGTGAGGTCAGGGCGATGTATTGTTGACGGATGGAGGAGTTTTTTCTCTCTGTATAGACGACCCCTCCATGGGGAATGACCCGTTTCTTGAGGAGCATCCAAAGGACTGGAAGTCTCGCATGACAGGCAGCCACCAGTGACTGTACCATATTGTGAACGTCAGGTCACTTACTGTGTCAACGCTCAGTAGACTGATCAATGTACATCAGTCAATATCAACAAGTGTTAACCAGACAACTCAGCAATAGGCAGTGTCAACCAGTCTGCTCTACACTATCTGAGCTAGGCACTCACTTTCAACCCTTCTAATGATATAAAACTTCTGTGTTCCAAGGTACTGTAGTGGTTTGACTGAAAATAACTTGACTGAAAATAAACACTGTACACTACTCTATCAGATAAATTAAACAGACTACAATAAACCCCGATGCAGCAGGGGTAAAAGAAGTAGCTTTCCCTACTCCCCAGCTTACATTCCTGCCCATCAGGCATGCTGTTCTTCCACTCCACTCCCCCCACCCCACCCCACCCAACCTGCCTGTCACAGAAGTCTCCAGCACACACAGGAAAACACACACGCTGTCTGGGAATGGGGAAATTATATAAATAATCAGTATTTTGCAAGAGGTGAAGCTGGGTACGTGCGAGAGGCAGGGGGTGCAGCCACTTGGGCAGTGGCTGCCTCTGTCCGTGTGACTTGGAAAGACAATTAGCGGCTTATTAGCAGCCTGTGGAGATGTGTAACTTGTGGAGAGTGAACGCTCGCCAGCGTGGCCAGAGCCCCTGTGACATCTCCAGCCGGGAACAGTCCGAGGCATTGTCTCACCTAATTATGCTGGATGGACTTCTTTTTGTTTCCCATTCAGCATGCCTGTCTGATTTCCTTTTTGCCTGGCCGCTAGCTCCGACGTCGCTGGAAGTGTGCTAATTAGAAAAGAAATGGTCCTAGTAATTATGTCAACTCTCATTAAAAGGGATGACAATGAGAAATATTATTTTTACGCATTGTTTTGTGTAGGGCCTCTACTTCCAATCCTCATTATCTGGAAAAATGTCCTTGTAGCAGGGGAAGCACCCTCATGTCACAGCTCCTTACATGTCCAAAGCCAGAGGTGCTCTAACAGAGAGCGTCTACGGAGTGGCACAGGCAGGAAGTTATTGCCCTAATTAAAAGTTAAGATTCCCCCCAAAACCTGTTGCATCATGGAACCAGTTTCTGAAGTGAATTGAACTATCATAAACCATTGAAAGATTCAATTGTATCCATAGATGCACATTGAGGGTAGTTACCAATTAGTTTGATTATGAGGACAATTAATAAACATGTTATAACCCTGAAAGAGGGAGGAATTATTTTACATTTTAAGACACAATTTTCTTTGACAAATTGCAAAAATGTTTATGCTACAAAGAAAAAAAGAAAAAAGAATAAATACAGAATATACACATTTAAAAACAGTCCAAGCTAAACAGGAAATTTAAACCAACTCACCATTTCAAATCATTATAAAAAGTAAATGGAAGTGCCTTTGAGGACAACAGAAAAGTACAAGTCAGGGGGTGAAAAGTGTTGCAGCCCTTTGACTCTTAAAGCGGAACTCTGCAGTGAGTGAATTTAGCCCCAGTGTCTCTATTCAAATCCAATATGGTTGTAATATGAGTGTATACATATAGGCATAGGTCTGATTCCTCTTCTTCCTGTCTCAAGTCAGTCGTCTGGGTGTATTACTCTCTGTGCAGACACATTCTGTGTAAAGAGCAGTCCTGGGGTCTTCACTTTTTGGGTCTCTCTAGGATGTTCAGGAACTTTCCCCTGGTCATCTCCCTGGCTGGAGAATGAACAAAAGACACAATGTAAATATCAACAACTGTGCATCTCAGAAATCAAACGTTTTTGAGCACCTCTTACTCAAGGCTGCTTGAGGTAACCTAGCTAAAAACTATTGGTTCATTGAAATTATTTCCACAGACTTCTCTATAGTAAACTTCTGGGTACACTAAAGCCATAAGCTGTCAAAACTTATGCTTTGACCAGGGATTTAGACTAAAACAAGCTACAGCTCTCAGTCCCTCACTTCAGAGCGGAATCACTTATCTGTGCAAAGCATGTACTTCATTTGTGAGACATCTAACGGGGAGGTAATTTATACAAACATCTGTTCATTCTGGACATGGAAAACATAAGACACAAACTAACTACCAAAGACACACACACCCCTTGTGATTGTCTTCTCAAGGCAGCCAGATAGATGTATTCAAGCATCTCAGTATGTGCACGCATGTATAACGGTGTTAAAGAAAAATATGGGGGGGGGGGGGAGTGAAATGGGGAGGTTGTCTGAAAGAGAGCGTTCTCTAGAACACAAACTAATCAATCCAGAACTTTCCATAGTGCCTTATGTCTAAGAGACTATGGCCATAATTCCATTTCCTCTCACTGACTGCCTTTACTATACACTTCGCTACCACCGAATTACCGTCGTAAGAACCGAAGACACTGATCAGATAGCACTCGCAACATAAACCGTAAAGGTTAGCTAGAAAAGCCCATGTATGGCGACATAATGAAGAACACTTGGTGGGGGTCTACACAAGCTCTGCACAATGGTTCTGGATCCGTGCCAACCCCATTGCACGACAGATTGGCCCCATCTGAAGGCCTTTTGTCACCTTGCTTCTATCTGGTAAGGAGCGTATTCCATGAGGTTTTCAGTCAACAGCCAGGTTGTGTCACAAGGGTAGCTACAGAGATGTCCCTCCAGCATCAGTGCCACCCTGGAGAGGCCTCATCCAGGTCCACTAATTACACTTTGTTTCTGATAATAAGAGGAGCAGCTCAGGGCCAAGGGGGGAGCTGGGATCACCTCTTCAAACGAACACAAAAAAAAACACCACTTTCATTCAGTTGCACATTTTTAACTTTATTTAACTAAGCAAGTCAGTTAAGATCAAAAATTCTTATTTACAAGGAAGCCTACCTACAGGGTCAGCCCCTGGAGCAAATTAGGGTTAAGTGCCTTGCTCAAAGACACAGACATGTTTTTTTTCACCTTGTCATCTCGGGTATTCAAACCAGCGACCTTTCGATTACTGGCCCAACGCTCTAACCGCTAGGCTAGCTGCCGCCCATAAAGGAGCTAAGCATACCCACCAGGACACGAAGAGCATTACAGGCCATGAAAATGACAAAGTAAATTCCTATTTTTTAAACAATTTTTTTAACCTTTATTTAACTAGGCAAGTCAGTTAAGAACAAATTCTTATTTACAATGACGGCCTAGGAACAGTGGGTTAACTGCCTTGTTCTGGGGCAGAACAACAGATTTTTTACCTTGTCAGCTCGGGGATTCGATCAGGCAACCTTTCGGTTACGGGCCCAACACTAACCACTTGGCTACCTGCCGCCCCATTTCAAGGGGGCTCTCCTTCTTGTATATTTTTGGAAAAACATGAATACAAATACACAAGTGTAACTGACTGTCCCAAGCTTTACCACCCACACAGAAGGTTCACAGCTGTAGAACTGTCTCTCTCTGTTTGTTGAACCAGACACCAGAGCTGATGAGCTGCCTAGGTGACTGGGTGTTTGTTGGGCTGTGCAGAGCGGTGAAGAGGTTAGCGGCGCCACGGCGGCTAATGAAAAAGCAGGGTGAATTGTAATTTAGATGAGCCGCCCCGCCTGGAATGATAATGCCCCGGCTGGGCACGGGCCACTTCACCTTGAGCTGTCCATCATCAGGTTCAACATGATGCTAATTGGATTTGGATTGATTAATTTTGCGCGGTGCTGCGGTCTCTTGGAATAACACTAAACAAAATAATTAGAGTACCCGGACAGACTGACACCCGGACAGACCGACATAGATGGAATGAATCCATCAGAATCAGGTGGGATGTAATGAATTAAGATGACACAAAACTACTGATGCACAGATATAATTTCCTTATAAGGAGAAGTTGGGCTTACTGAGCCAAAGGCTATCACAACAGTGTTTAATACAGTATATCTGGTTAGGCCTACACACCATCTTGGAGCACAGAGAAAGAGAGATCTACATGTTAAATAGAGAAGATAGTTTCAAGAGCATTATTAAAGAGAGATCTACATGTTAAATAGAGAAGATAGTTACAAGAGCATTATTAAAGAGAGATCTACATGTTAAATAGAGAAGATAGTTACAAGAGCATTATTAAAGAGAGATCTACATGTTAAATAGAGAAGATAGTTACAAGAGCATTATTAAAGAGAGATCTACATGTTAAATAGAGAAGATAGTTACAAGAGCATTATTAAAGAGAGATCTACATGTTAAATAGAGAAGATAGTTACAAGAGCATTATTAAAGAGAGATATACATTATTAAATGTCTTCTTTGACCTTGTATTTAATGATGACTAAAGAAAAATACTGTAGATAAAACTAGGACGGAAAACGATAGAATTATTGCTGTATAGCGTTCACAAATACAAATGGCTCTCTCTCCAAACTTCGTGTTGATGGAGACAGGTCCTCTAGGTTTGTCTTTCTGATCTCTCTGCTAAGAGCTTGTTGAATGGACCACTGGTTTCTGGAGAGGCCTACTAATGGAACAGACTGGTGGCTCTCTCCCTCCGTATCTCTCCATCTCTCTCTATCCCCCCCCAATAATAAAGTAGAGCAGCCTGGTCTGTGGCTGTGCCCCCCTCCCCCAGAGACCCCCTCCATCAGGACTCACCCCTCTGAGCCGCTCATTAATTAGAGTTCAGTTTAGCCTCCCCCTCTGTCTGTCAGACAGAAACTGATTTGCATTGTAAGAGGAAGGACCAGCAAGCCAGCCCACTCAGGCAACTGGACTGACACGCACATACTGGAAGACACCCACATAGATCTCTGTCAATGAGGATGTCTGTTTGTGCACACAGCAGTCAAGCCATTCATACTAAATGATACCTTATGGATTGTTGATTAGTTGCTCTCTAATTATCATTGAGCCTCGACTGGTCTGGGGACCCCATCACAACGTAACAAAATGTCCCCCTCAACCAGATGAATATCCAAAACTGAATACAATATTTGTCCGCCAGCCCTTCTCAAAATGTAAATGTATAGCCTAAATGTGTGACATCACCTTCCTACCGTTTGGAGTGAGTGATCTGTGTGTCAGTCACATCATCTCGTCGCCCCCCCCCCCCCGCGCCCCCCTCCCATGTGTGGGGAACGGTAGTAATCAGGGTGAGGCCACTCCACCCCTCCAGGCACACGCCAGAGGAGCCAGCCAGACCCCTGTTAGCCCCAGAGACAGATGACCACCTGGGTTAACTGGTGTCCCAGCCTCCAGCCCCAATTCACTTTCATTAAGAGTCAAGCATACTAATCTGACCCACGCTGCCTATCTTCAAGTGCCACTCAGCTATTACTGTCTGTAAGCTTTATTTAATGGATTTAACATCCATTCTCACTGCCCACTTTCCAAGGGAAGAGACACACAGAGGAAATGACAGCCCCATCCACACCCACGCCCTCCTTCTGCGTTCAACACATTCCCTAACCCCCCCACTCCCCATCCACACCCTCCTTCTGCGTTCAACACATTCCCTAACCCCCCCACTCCCCATCCACACCCACACCCTCCTTCTGCGTTCAACACATTCCCTAACCCCCCCCCCTCCCCAAATAACCCCCCGCCTCGCAACACATAAACCTGACGCTCATGTTTGTGTTCAAAATTCAATTACCCACTTATTGATACTTCAAAGGGATATTTAAGATGCAGACACGACCAGTGATTTCCCAGGAGAGCCACTAGTTCCTCTTTATGTCCCAACCGAGAGAGCACTCCTCTCCTGCCTTCTCTTCTCTACCTCCAACGCGTTCCTGCCTGTATGCACAAACCCATCTACAGCTCCACAGCCCTGCTCCTTATTAATAGGCAATCAGTCAAAATTCATTCATTAAAAAGCCTAAAAAGGTTTTACACCGCCACAATGATTAGCTGGGAAAGAAAAAAATCCAATGAATTCCTAATGCATTTATGGAAATGAGGTGTCATTTCCGATCTGATCATGGAAGCGGCAGGCAGGCAGGGCTGAGGAACAGGCGGTGTGTGCAGCTCTCCCTCCCTCTACCATGATACGCACCTCTAATACTGATACGGAGGACACAGACCCAGTGCTACTAGGTGATCAGTTGACTTGTTTAGACAATCTTGATGAACCACAATTATGATTGTTTGAGCGATTGCGTTTCAGCACGACTGTTGCTTCAAGCTTCAACAGCTGCACTAAACCAACAGTCAGGAACCTATCCTGCGATAACCACGCAACAATAGTTTGAGGCTTCTGAAATAACTTGATACATATTTTGCTGAACAGACATGCTTTTCAGGGACAATTTTCCGATACCAGCGATTTAATCTCTTCAAGCCAAACAATATTTTCCCCAAAAACATGAATCTCAAAAAAGTTCCAATACACAAAAATGATTTGATGCAGAAAACTGATCAACACATACACAGCATCGTTTGAGTCCTGTTTCAGTTTCCCTTCACGCCAACCCGAATTGTGTCTTCACCACGTACAACTCTCCGGTGGGTGGGAGCTGCTATTCGTCTCCACTATGAGCCCATAAAGCAGGCTGGTGCAGAGAGAAGAGGGGGACAGAGGAGGAGAGGAGGAGGGTCCGCTGTTCCTCATTCAGAGGCTGTCAGGGAGCAGCACTTCATTACGGCGGTCACTCAGGTCGCCCTGATGGATTGATGGAAGCACATTAGCACCGTGGGCCAGTGTGAATGCAATCATATTTAGCAGCACAGGCCTGTTTATAGGCAGGAGATTGATCCTGAGGAGGAGAGGAGGCTGTGAATGCTGGGCCATTAAGAGCTGTCAGCGCTGACCTTCAGCCTCACCTCCACATAGGCAGGGACTTAGGTGTCACCCTGGTGCTACTGTGGTGGTGGCACAGTGGAGTACATGGCAACTCTGTGCCACTGCCAGCCAATACTGAGCAGGACTGGTCTTGACTGGCATTCCCTTGTATCAAACCAGACCTGGACGATCATTCTATTTCCAACAATAAATCGAATTATTTTAAAAATAATATCACTACACTAAATGGTCTCTGCATAGGGCTGCTTGGCTCCATGTCAGGCCACATCAGAGAGAAAGGTATCACTGCATTACCAAGGAGCCAAGGCCCAGTCAGGCAGCCAGTGGTGGTGGTGGGGATCAGTGAAACCTACAAGTGTGTTAGAGCCGCAGCCTGAGGCCTGTCCCTCAGGACCACTCTCCTTTCAATTACCTCCAATAACAGCACTTATCACAGTAGTCAGTGCTCCCCTGGGACCTAGGGCCTGATGCCGGGCTCAGCGGCCCACGACAGGGGCATTCATCACAGGGTGGGGAAGCAGCTGGGGTCTGGGGAGGAGGCACGCGCCAGGTCCCCGCTGGGACCCACCCGGGAAGCATCACACAGCCATGGGAAGGTGGAGCCCCCCCCCCCCCCACACCCCTGGGGACAGCCTTATACTAACACATATGCATACATAAATACATTCTGACAATGGCATCTATAACATTGCCATGGTAGTGTTCCAAGTCCTCCTGAAGGGTTAGGTGAAACCAGTGTCCTCTCCTCGGGTCTCAAGGCGGGGCGGAGGAGTGATTTCACTGGCTGATTGTGCTCTGCCCATTAAGCAGCCCACAGTTCAATGGGCCACATGTTTAAGGTGGTAGTAAATCCTGCCCCTGCCCTCATGCTCTCTCTCTCACTGCTTCTCTCTCTCCAGTGGCTCGTTTACTGGCACTGAAGAGCGCACAAACATGATGAAAAAGTAGCTGAGATTTACAAGGCTTCCCCTGACAGCAGGGAAAAGGAGAAAATTAAACCAGAGCACATTAAAAGAGGCGCCAGTACAAGCTGCTCTGAGACCAATAATAACCAACATTGTGTCGCGTCATCCCGAGGTACATGACATGATTGCAAAGACAACATCCCTTTCTTTATTTCAGATAACATCTTTATAAGAACCAGCTACAACATGTTTTTGACTACAAGAAGCATTTAATTAAAGATCATTAACGGATCACTGCATGCTCAGGCCATGCGTCGAGCTTATCAGAAAAATGTGAGGGACATGGATAGCTTAATTTGCCCATAAATGGCTGTAAATGAAGACTATCGTGTTCGGATGAGATTGGTCCCCCAGACCATGGATCAGACTGTATGATCAGCCTGTTTCATTTGTATTTAACTGCAATATTATGCTATAATATGTGTGGTAGACAGAGGATCCTGACCTGTAAATATGAGCCTGAAATAAGCAGATAACACATTTCATCTACGCTGAAGTCAACGACACTAATCTGAGCTTTCATAATGCCTGCTAATATGTGGGACATTCGATAGAGCAGTGTCATTGCTTCTGTCATTCTCACCAAGTCTACATGCACTTTGAGGCAATTCATTAAAATCACTCAAGCAGTCAAGTCATGCTCTATATCCTGGTGGCAATGCTTGCTAGATCTACTCAAAAGTTGCCATTAAACAAAACTATATTTCTCATTTTTCGGAGAGAGCGGGGCAACGCCCAGACAAATCATAATCCTCCCCAGAATGAGCCTACTTTAATCATCCTGTCTTTATGGAAGCTCACTGACGTATCAGCCCTGCACCCCCTCCGCATAACAACATGATACACATCTCTCAGGATCGCAAAGAGGGGCAGAGGGTTCCTGGTCCCCACCGTACAATATTACAGTTTCTGTTTTAAGCATTGTATGGAGGCTATGTCCACTCCAGATTTAAGGTAGAACTCCCATCACAGAGCATATGTTTAAATCTGATTGTCAGGGAGGGCGTTACTCTACAAGAGTGCAAAACAACTGAATAGGAAAGTGAAATCAAACTGGATGGACATTAGAAATAGAGGAAGACCAGGACTAAAAACAAACAAATATAACTATTGTAAAATAGATTGTGTCTGTAAAATGTATATAGTATGTATAAGCTGGAAGTAGAAGCCTAAGTGTTGTTGTTCATTAGTTTACTCCAATTGGGGGAGCAGTAGTAGGGTTTGCAGGAAATAATAAAGGAAGGTATATTCTAAACAAAGTGTGTGTATATATGAATGTTTATATGTACACTGCTCAAAAAAATAAAGGGAACACTAAAATAACACATCCTAGATCTGAATGACATGATGTCCCAGACATGATGTCCCAGATGTGCTCAATTGGATTCAGGTCTGGGGAACGGGCGGGCCAGTCCATAGCATCAATGCCTTCCTCTTGCAGGAACTGCTGACACACTCTAGCCACATGAGGTCTAGCATTGTCTTGCATTAGGAGGAACCCAGGGCCAACCGCACCAGCATATGGTCTCACAAGGGGTCTGAGGATCTCATCTCGGTACCTAATGGCAGTCAGGCTACCTCTGGCGAGCACATGGAGGGCTGTGCGGCCCCCCAAAGAAATGCCACCCCACACCATGACTGACCCACCGCCAAACCGGTCATGCTGGAGGATGTTGCAGGCAGCAGAACGTTCTCCACGGCGTCTCCAGACTCTGTCACGTCTGTCACATGTGCTCAGTGTGAACCTGCTTTCATCTGTGAAGAGCACAGGGCGCCAGTGGCGAATTTGCCAATCTTGGTGTTCTCTGGCAAATGCCAAACGTCCTGCACGGTGTTGCGCTGTAAGCACAACCCCCACCTGTGGACGTCGGGCCCTCATACCACCCTCATGGAGTCTGTTTCTGACCGTTTGAGCAGACACATGCACATTTGTGGCCTGCTGGAGGTCATTTTGCAGGGCTCTGGCAGTGCTCCTCCTGCTCCTCATTGCACAAAGGCGGAGGTAGCGGTCCTGCTGCTGTGTTGTTGCCCTCCTACGGCCTCCTACACGTCTCCTGATGTACTGGCCTGTCTCCTGGTAGCGCCTCCATGCTCTGGACACTACGCTGACAGACACAGCAAACCTTCTTGCCACAGCTCGCATTGATGTGCCATCCTGGATGAGCTGTACTACCTGAGCCACTTGTGTGGGTTGTAGACTCCGGCTCATGCTACCACTAGAGTGAAAGCACCGCCAGCATTCAAAAGTGACCAAAACATCAGCCAGGAAGCATAGGAACTGAGAAGTGGTCTGTGGTCACCACCTGCAGAACCACTCCTTTATTGGGGGTGTCTTGCTAATTGCCTATAATTTCCACCTGTTGTCTATTCCATTTGCACAACAGCATGTGAAATTTATTGTCAATCAGTGTTGCTTCCTAAGTGGACAGTTTGATTTCACAGAAGTGTGATTGACTTGGAGTTACATTGTGTTGTTCAAGTGTTCCCTTAATTTTTTTGAGTAGTGTATATACAGTAGTGTATATATTGAAGTCGGAAGTTTACAAGTAATTAAAACTCATTTTTCAACCACTCCATAGATTTCATGTTAACAGACTATAGTTTTGGCAAGTCGGTTAGGACATCTACTTTGTGCATGACACAAGTAATTCTTCACAGACAGATTATTTCACTTATAATTCACTATATCACAATTCCAGTGGGTCAGAAGTTTACATACACTAAGTTGACTGTGCCTTTAAACAGCGTGGACAATTCCAGAAAATGATGTCATGGCTTTTGAAGCTTCTGATAGGCTAATTGACATCATTTGAGTCAATTGGAGGTGTACCTGTGGATGTATTTCAAGGCCTACCTTCAAACTCAGTGCCTCTTTGCTCGACATCATGGGAAAATCAAAAGAAACGAGTAAAGACCTCCACAAGTCTGGTTCATCCTTGGGAGCAATTTCCAAAAGACTGAAGGTACCACGTTCATCTGTACAAACATTAGTACGCAAGTATAAAACACCATGGGACCACGCAGCCGTCATACCGCTCAGGAAGGAGACACATTCTGTCTCCTAGAGATGAATGTACTTTGGTGCGAAAAGTGCAAATCAATTCCAGAACAACAGCAAAGGACCTTGTGAAGATGCTGGAGGAAACAGGTACAAAAGTATCTATATCCACAGTAAAATGAGTCCTATATCGACAACCTGAAAGGCTGCTCCGCAAGGAAGAAGCCACTGCTCCAAAACCGCCATAAAAAAGCCAGACTAGGGTTTGCAACTGCACATGGGGACAAAGATCGTACCTCTGGTCTGATGAAACAAAAATAGAACTGTTTGGCCATCCCAACCGTGAAGCACAGGGGGTGGCAGCATCATGTTGTGGGGGTGCTTTGAGGGACTGGTGCACTTCACAAAATAGATGGCATCATGAGGAAGGAGAATTATGTGGATATACTGAAGCAACATCTCAAGACATCAATCAGGAAGTTAAAGCTTGGTCGCAGATGGGTCTTCCAAATGGACAATGACCCCAAGCATACTTCCAAAGTTGTGGCAACATGGCTTAAGGACAACAAAGTCAAGGTATTGGAGTGGCCATCACAAAGCCCTGACCTCAATCCTACAGAAAATTGGTGGGCAGAACTGAAACAGCGTGTGCGAGCAAGGAGGCCTACAAACCTGACTCAGTTGCACCAGTTCTGTCAGGAGGAATGGGCCAAAATTCACCCAATTTATTGTGGGAAGCTTGTGGAAGGCTACCCGAAACGTTTGACCCAAGTAAAACAATTTAAAGGCAATGCTACCAAATACTAATTGAGTGTATGTAAACTTCTGACCCACTGGGAATGTGATGAAATAAATAAAAGCTGAAATAAATCATTCTCTCTCTATTATTCTGTGGTGATCCTAACTGACCTAAAACAGGGAATTTTTACTAGGATTAAATGTCAGGAATTGTGAAAAACTGAGATTAAATGTATTTGGCTAAGGTGTATGTAAACGTCTGACTTCAACTATATGTATGTATATAGATATATTTACCAGAAATATATATGGGGGATTGGAAATGATGCAGACAATTACATTGATGGAAGCAACAATGTATCCACAATATTAAAGCTGATCCACCCCCTTTAAAAAATTCAATAAAATAAAAAGTCAGAATTCTTACTTTGGCAGCAACCATATATTTTGAGCGGAAACCATTTCAGTCTGTATAAAAACACTGTTTCTGGGTTTGTGCATGGTGTGCTTTGTCCACAGTGAGCCAAGTACCCATCTTCCTCTTAGGGAAAATAGGAGCATTTAGCTACATCTCCCTAATCCACATTTTATGGATTAGGTTAACAGATGCAGAAAATATGTCAAACCACATTTTGCATCCATCACATGCTTCAATCCTTGATGCTTATGCGAAACCTTCCCCCACTTCACCAGGCTTCTACATGCACTCTCGAAAAGGTGTTGCTTTACGCTGAATTATAAAACCATAATCAAAATGAAAATAAGGAATTAATATGTGGAGTGTGCCAAATGTTTTCTACACCCAATTAGACAACAAGATAGCCTTTATCATATACTGTATATGAATACTCAATTTACAATATATTGATGTCTTACTCATAATAACAATATTCTGAAAGATTGGATTAGAAATACATGTAATCTAACTAAGGGGTGTCTGCTGCGTGAAATATAAAATGAGTAGAATGACTATCACCAAATACTTGAGATGTTCCTTGACTGTTCAGAAATAAATTACCCATAAGGCTAGCAGCACCATCTAGAGGTAGTGTACGGAGTGACAACCTAAACCAAATAAGTGGTCCCCAACTGGCTGTGTGTGTGCGTGCGTGTCATTCATGTGTGTATTTCTCAGGTAAATACTTACACTCCTCAAGGCCCAGCTGGTAGGCCAGGTTCTGTAGCCCTTTAACCTTCTCCATCAGGTTGGCTGTGGTCAGGCTCCCCAGCTCTGTGGGAGGAACACAATAGGAGTACAGTTAGTCAAAACATAGTCTTTTCACAGGTAGGCAATGCTTTACAGTTTACCACGGGGTTCCCCAACTGCCGGCCCGTGGGTGGTTTTATTTGGCCCCAAAAGTTTTCTGAGCAAAATATATATATAAAATTGTTGGACATAAAAGATTGTAAAAACACCAGTTATTTTAATTTGTTCCCAAGTATTCCCAAACATAAAAGAGATACAAGTGATCGTATACAAATGTAAGCAAGGTTTGGAATTACCATCTAGTTGATGATCCCTGGTGTACCATATGATGCTACTGTACTTTACCTTTCAACATTTCAATGTCCTCACTCTCCAGTTCAGCCATCCATTTGGGGGGAGAATTGGTAATTGGCTGCAATACAAAACATGTAAATGAGATTGTGCATTCTCTCAGCCATGTAGGTCAATTAATTTATCGAAGCTATAGATCTTTAAGAAAAAAACTCACATTCTTGCATGATGCAGCAAAATCAGCGACTCCTGGCACTATGTGAGGGATGACCGCATGAAACAGGAATGAGTAAATTGCAACGCCAGCCTCATAAAGACATGTAGCCCTAACACAGAGAAGACACACTTACACTGCTCTGGCCATAGGTCAGGAGATGCTCTATCCAGCTTCTCAAAACTCAGCAGAGATGACTCAAAATCATCACCTTACAAAGTAGAAATGGGGATTTTAGTCATCATCAACATATTGAACACTATTAAATATGAAAGTGTGCTGTGCAACCTAAGTCAATGAGCTTGCTAGCTACATCAACAGGTCTCATTTACAGTACCTAGCTAGTCATTAGTGACTGGGTTTGAAAATAATGTTATGAAAAGGGGTCATGATCCTTTCTTCTCAATGTACAGTGAGTTTGCATGTAGGCCATTGCTTGAGTAACTAGCTAGTAGCTACCTAGTATCATCGTTAGACAGCTTGCTAGAAATATAGGTTATTGGCAGATTACAGTATCTATCTATCTATCTAACGTTATTATTACACTAGCTAGCTATCAATTATTTTTCACCCATCCCTTGTCACAACGCGCTAGCTAGATAGCTGGCTATGTTAACGTTAGCTCACATGAATTAGTTAGAGCTACTGTTCCTTTGCTGGCCACCTAGTTAGGTCATTGTCCATTAAAATGCACTTAACTCTATTGTTAAATTGGATAGGCCTAGCGAGCTAATGGTTGATAACCAGCATAGCTACTCTACATGGCTAAAAGTATGTGGACACCTTCTCGTCGAATATCTCATTCCAAAATCATTGGCATTAATATGGAGTTGGTCCCCCTTTGCTGCTATAACAGCCTCCACTCTTCTGGGGAAGGCTTTCCACTAGATGTTGGAACATCGCTGCACGGGACATGCTTCCATTCAGCCACAAGAGCATCAGTGAGGTTGGTCACTGATGTTGGGGGATTAGGCCGCCTCGCAGTCGGCGTTCCAATTCATTGTCATGCAGAAACAAGAAAAGGCCTTTCCCAAACTGTTGCCACAAAGTTGGAAGCACAGAATTGTCTAGAATGTCAGTTTGCTGTAGCATTAAGATTTCCCTTCATTGGAACTAAGGGACCTAGCCCAAACCATGAAAAACAGACCCGGACCATTATTCCTCCTCCGCCAAACTTTACAGTTTGTACTATGCATTTGGGCAGGTAGCTTTCTCCTGGCATCCTCCAAACCCAGATTTGTCTGTTGGACTGTCAGATGGTGAAGGGTGATCATCACTCCAGAGAGTCCAACGGCAGTGAGCTTTACACCACCCCAGCCGACGCTTGGCATTGTGCATTGGGATATTAGGCATGTGTGTGGCTGCTCGGCCGTGGAAACCCATTTCATGAACCTCCTGATTAACAGTTATTGTGCTGACATTGCTCCCAGAGGCAGTTTGGAACTCGGTAGTGAGTGTTGCAGATTTTTACGCACTACACACTTCAGCACTCGGCAATCCCGTTCTGTGAGCTTGTGTGGCCTACCACTTAGGCGGCTGAACCGTTGTTGCTCCTAGTTTCCACTTCACAATAACAGCACTTACTGTTGACCAGGGGCAGCTCTAGCAGGGCAGGGCAGAAATAGTCTGAACTGACTTGTTGGAAAGGTGGCATCCCATGACGGTGCCACGTTGAAAGTCACTGAGCTCTTCACTGAGGCTATTCTGCCAACGTTTGTCTATGGAGATTGCATGGCTGTGTGCTCGATTTTATACACCTGTCAGCAACGGGTGTGGCTGAAATAGCCGAATCCACTAATTTGAAGGGGTGTCCACATACTTTTGTATATATAGTGTGTCTTACCGATTAGCTAGCTAACTAGCTAGTTAACTGTTAGTTAGCTACTGTAGCTAGCTAATGTAAGCTGGTTTATTATTTTGGTTTGGCAGACAAAACACTAGTGTGAGCAAAGCCTGGTAAAAAAACGTGAGGCATTATTTGTACAGAAATATATTAACTTTTATCAAATCAGAATGTTTCAGCAAATAGATATAGGAAACATACAGGTTTAATAGGCATATCGCTATCGAAATGTCAATTTATACACCCAACAACGGAATAAAGAATTAGAATTTACCTCCATTTGGAGACGCCATCTTTAGATCCACACACGTGATATAATGCAGCCAATGGGTTGACTTTGCTTCAGATTGACGTGTCTGCACCAAGCTGCACTGCAAACTTCTGTCAGCAGGTGGCATATGTATCACAGTGCGCACAAACGGCATCACATTCTTATAGATCAATCAAAGATGTTCTCATCTATCTGTGTATAAATCATTGTAAGAAAAAAAGCTTCCCTATCTCCATCTGTAACTGTATGCTACATTTCTTGAAAAATGTAGATGGGTGATTACATGGCAGCAACCTACAATTTAGTCTATCTGTAATTTGGATTAAAAAAAGATAACTTGTCAGCTTGTTTCTATCTAGCGCTTGATAATGGCTAAATTACATTACATAAGAGTCATTGGACAAAGGCGACTTTTGTACGGGGGAGTTTTGTTAAGAGCCCCGATGCTCAATCTGAACATTAACACGCGTCGCTTGCGGTACGGTTTTTGAAGCATAAGGATCTTATCTTTCATATCAGGAAAAAAAGGGTTAGCGTTCCCACACGGCCATATCTCCAAGTTACAGCACAAAACAGAAAGAAGATGAGAGGCGACCACCTGTGTAACTCGGTTAGTGTAGTTACGTTGGATGGAGGCACCCAATGCTGTATTGATCTGTGCAAAACTGCTACAGTAGGTGTCTTTTCTATTTGAATGATTCTTTCTCGCTGATGAAAGACAAGGGCCATATGCTTCGAAAGCCGTATCGCAAGCGATTATTATTGACGTTTCTAAACGTTAAAACACGGGGCCAGTCCTGGGCAAAGCTAATGGCTGAACTGTAAGGAGAAGGAAAACCGTAGGGAGAAGGCAACATGCCTCAGAGTTTGAGAGCTAGTTTCGACCTAGAAACAAATTATGCATGACATTCAGTTCTCATTTTCTGTATTTGAGAAGTAAGACGATCATGTCTGTCAACTTGTCACAAACAAACAAAAAATAATAATAATGAAGCATAACCACACATGAAATAAGATCACACATTTTTTTTTAAAATAGGACACGACAGGAGCAATAAAGGGCAATGAATATGCACTATTAAAATGAAGAAAATATGCAAATCAACGGGTAAAAATTGTTTTGTAGAGTTGTATTGAAAAGTAACATATCCCTTTCTTTGAGAAAACAAAATGCAGAACTGACAGTCATTGAAAGCACTGTATTTATACAAGACTGCACACTAAGATCCAGCAAACATTGCAAGATAAACAAAGAGAAATTATATTTGATATTATAATCTAACGGAAAGAGGTAAATTCATTCATATCATAAAACATTTAATTAGAATATTAGATTCTCAAAAGGATTTAAAAATGGATTTACTCCCTAGGCACTTAGCTCATTATTGCAACTCAGTCAAAAAAAACAACTAAACGCATGTTAAGGCAGTTCAGTAGACATCATTAGCCATCACTAACAGTCTCAATTAAATAAACACATCACTCATTACATTTCAACATCCACCTAACGCACATTATGTATTTATCAAGTTATCTCCCAACACCAAAATAGTAGGCTATGATTGTGAACAGTATATTCTGGTCTTAGTATCATTTCACAACGCACTGCTGCACAATTCAAGTGTAGAAAGTCACTAAAATATTCAGTTTTCAATGTTGAATTAAAACACTTTGAAATATTTGGACATAAGACGGAGTAATAAAATACTTTAATGTTAAATATTTAACAATCCATAGCTATGCACATTATGAAAAATTAACTTTACGTAGTGTGTAAGAAACAGACACTTGCATGTCTGCTAAAATCCCACTGTTAAAAATAAAACCACTGATATCAAAGTCAGTCAGAACTCTTCCTGACTGTTTAACTGACTAAAACTCCCAGGAGTCCATCCACTTCAGGCCAGCCATGGTACTAGCAGGGTCATGGGCCAGCGGCCCTCTCATACCATAGGACAGAGGGTGAAACATGTAAAAGCTGCATTGGTTAGAAAGGCAGAGAGAGAAACATAGACGTAAGCTGAAGATGAGAAGAGAACCAATTTCAAAATATATTTTGGGGTGTAGATTAACTCTTGCCCCAATGATATACAGTACTGTAGGCAATAACACTAACAGAAAACATCCATGTTTACAATTGAATTAAGCTCAAAGGCATATAAGAGGCCTCGTGGTTATCTCACCTATAGACAATGGCCAGGAATAGCATTGCCCGTCCTCCTCTGAACAGCCAGTGAGAATAGGGTGGGCGGAGCCACAGGTCAGCACTCTGCAGCAGGGTGTCCAAAGTGATCCCTGCGACAGAGAAGACAATTCAAGATCTTTATAAATCTAACTGGATCCGAACTACTCCAATGTTATTTCATGTATGACTCCTGGATGAGCCTGTAACGTGCGATCAACATGACAGGGGTATTATGGGGAGCATGCATTTGTGGTAGACCCACTGTACCTGTTAGCATGCTGCTGAAGAGCATGGCAGGGAAGTAGTGGTGGTAGTAGAGGATGCGGCCCATGGTGTAAAATGGTACGTAGTGCAGCAACCAGCCCAGGAGCAGCAGCCCTCCACCTTCCATCAGCACGCGACAATGCTCTGCATACACATCAGTGTTAGAATCAAGTACTCAAAGTAGTTACTCATGACACTGACAGGGAAGTTTTAAATGCTCCTACTTTTTCTTCTCTTGTCCAACTGGACTCCTCTGCGGAGGGCCAGAGAGGCCGCTGCCACCATAACCACATACAGGCCCAGACTAAGCAGATTCAGCCACCAGATCACCTGCAGAGGAGGTAGATTTAGCTATATTGTAGCAGTGTTATGTGTTAGCATACTCAGTGACTGGAGAGAGGTACTTACAGGGTTGCCTAACAGGTAGACACGGTATTCAGTCTCATTCACTCCTGAGAATCTCAATCCCTTTACAAAAACAGAACAAAGGCACAGTAATGAGTGACTATTTCATTTTGGGACTGTCCAACCACATTGAAGTCATAGGGTATTCAACATGCAAACCTGGTAGTTGATTGGCCAGTGCCAGGGTTTAGAGTTCATTTCATTGTCTTTGGGCTTCAACCCACTGTTACCCTGTAAAAAGAGACACATTTAGTTGTAATCAATACAATAAGTATGTGGGAGAATTTGGCACACAGTGAGGTGTGTTATCTTGTTCTCTCACCCTGATCATAACGATGTGGGACTCCAGCAATATCTCCAGGAAGTGGGGCTTCAGCACTGAAAGGCTAATGTTGGGCACTATCAATACACACACACACACAAACAAAAACACATACCTTTAGGTATTAAGTAAACACACAACACCATCACATATCAAGCTGTGGCCCTTGGGAACACAAAAAAATGGAGGCGTACATTTGGCATTGATATGATCCTCAATATTCCATTGAGTGTTTGGGGTCTCCTTCAGATATGGGCTACACGTCACCTCCACCTGTTCCCAGCCCCTGAACAGAGAAGACAGTTTTATACAGTCATCATCAGTCATGTTAACAAAATGTGTAAATAAAGATATGAGAGAAGAGTCGATTATTCCTCCATTTCATACCATTTGGGGAGAGTCTTGCCAGAGGAGTAGAGCACACAGCCAGTTGCTCGGTGCAGGAAGCGTACTTTGCTCCGTAACACCTTGACCAGGTCGCCCTTCCGACCCCCACACACCTCCACCTGCCACAGGTCATTAGGGTCACCTGTTCCATTCTGAAAGCACCAGGAAGGAACGATACTGATCAACATTTAGGCTAAAGGATGAAACCTTTCGCACATAACCCATCAATAACTTGAAGAACTGTGCAAGCATTGTATGTGCTTACTCACGATGCCATATCCGGTGACCTGGAAGTGTTTTTTAGTGAGAGGTGCCTCGTGGAGGTGACTATGAAGGTTACGGGTAGTCCTAGTGGACACAGGAGAATCAACCATTATTGCACTGAATCATTTGTTGTAATGTCAATATGTAAACAGGTACAGTATGGGTGCAGTACAATGATAAGCTTTCAAACAGATGAGGGTGTCACTGTCAAACTACTTACTCTTTGTGCTCCAATCGAATAATGTCACCATGACGAACAAGGTCAGGTTCTCCTGAATGTGCTGGGGGAAAAAAAAAAAAAATACATCATAATACGTTTAAAGCATCGATTGCAATTAACCTTTATGAGTGACATATTCTGACTGCGCAACAAGGCTGTCCTCTCACCATCACTGTCATTGGGTCTCTGCACCAGCCACAGGTTGTTATAGTCCTTATGGAGGTATGCTGTGACCTGCTGCTGCTTTGCTCCTACTCCCTCTGGGTACAGATGCCAGTGAGAGTGGAGGTATCCTCCAGCGATGCGTAGGTTCTTCACAGTGATCACAGAGCCATATGCCAGGTCTGTAGGAGAAGGGACAGCATAGACCATCATCATAGTAGAGCAAGGAGGACAGACTAGCATTATCAGAAGCTGGGGGATACTTAGGACATTATTTGAATACACGTCATTCAAACGGATAAGTGGAAATATACTGTAAAGCACCACTATTGCAAAGACAAAAACAAAACAAAAACGTAGAAGATGCTGTTTAAAGCAACTCACACTCAGGCATGGATGCATTGTGTAGGTTGTTTCCAATCAGACGGGACTGAAAAGCAGAGCTAAAGAAGCCATCTCCTGGACCACTGGAGACAGTGGGCAATGGAAACACATTGTCTAAATGTGATTAGACATTATTTAGGGTAGAAACTTTCCAATAACCACAATAGAACAAATGCACAGCCAATAATCACCATACCTTTTGTTCAGGACAACAAAGTGGACTGCAAATATTGTAACATACAGGAACAGGGGAAGCAGGATAAGCCCAAACACCCGGGACAACAAGTGCTTCCCAAAATCTACCTGGGAGAACAAAGCAAAGGGAGCAGGAGTCAGTGCTGGCCTCCAATGTAAGTCACTGTATGTACGGAATATTCTAGGTGATTCATAATCATTTGAGGAGTACCAGAGAGAGGTGCAGGTCCCCCAGCAAACTCCACAGGTCCCAGGCTGTGTTCAGTCCCACCAGCAAGATGACAAACAGCCCCACAAACTTAACCCCCAGAGCCCCAGACAAGTTCACCCCTGTCAGTACCAGCCAGAACCACCAGGGTGCGCTAAAGGGCCTGAACACCATAGGAGAGAGCATAGCAGTGTCACTGTATGTACAAAGTTAGTCAATATCAAGTGCTTTTAATATGATTCTAATAACTTGGCTGACAATTCAGATGTAGGTTTGCTCTGCTCTGGAGGTTCCTTACCTATATCTCTGTAGATTGAACTTGACCATGCTGAGCACTGCTCCCATTATAAAGAACATGAGGATGGGGTCAAGAAGGATGTACTGAGAGATGGTGATGCAGCCAGTGTCTGAATGGGGAAGGGGAGGGGGGGAATAGCCAGAGATAAAAGTTATTTAGATTAGTGTGATCTAACACAATACACATTTTAAACTTCACTAAGAATCCTGTAATACCACAGTTATAACATAAGAATGGTTGACCAGTCCATACTCAAGTCTGTTTGGCAAGGTAATTGGCTAAAGTAGAACCAGACTCTCCCCCATGCTGTCTCTGGTTACTTTGTTAGTGCTGGTGGCAGAATTTCACTCACCAAAGGCCAGCAATGCAGCAGTGATGAGGGCAGCTGTCGGGGACTGGGACAACTCCAGCACTGTGAGGTAGGCAAAGGGGGGCAGACAGGAGCCCAGAGATGCACAGAACTGCAGCGAGGCAGAGCAAGTTCACAGGTCAAACTAGTACTGTGGGGCATGACATTACTCACACAATATAAAAGTGTGGGCCTTACCCCTCTCATCCCCCAGTAGTTATGGTGCTCATATCTGTCCCCAGGTTTAAGGAAAGGGTAGGTGCCATTGTAGCCAGTCATGTACCCAGCTAGCCCGATCAGCATCTGGCATAGAGGGAAAGGTTACTTAAAAACATACACATTGTGTAAAGCAAGAAATTAAGAAACTTATCAAGTTATGGAAGTAATGATGACTGTAGAAAGAGATTTTCTAATAATGTTTAGAATGCAAAAGGTAGTGGCATTATCTTACTTTGCCAAGTGGTGGGTGGACATCAAAGAAGAAGGTCCTGTTGATGTAGTAGCTCCCCATTTTCCCAAAGTGGGTTTCATCCCAGCTAAAACGGATAGGATCACACAATGAGATTATAAATAAAGACAAAGTAACTTATCTTGGGGCACCATCACTCACCATACATGAGGGGGTTCCATGATTTTGTAAAGGCGTGTGGAAAAAGAGAGCAACACCACCAACAGAAAGTAAACTGTGCTTTGTGGCTCATTATTTTGAGAGTAGATGTCCTGGTCATGTTGTGCTGATGTCCCATTTAAGGATTGGCTGTCACCTTCAGACAGTCTATCATCCTCTGTATTCTCCTCCTGGGTTGACTCATGATGGGTTGAAACAGGGCTCTGTTCCCCTGTATTCATCTGGCCTCTCCGATTTCGTAGCATTGAGGTTTCGTCTTTGCATTGTGCAACGCATTCTTTCTTTGCCATTAGTTAAAACTTAAACAAAGTTTGTAAATTGAATTGGTATTCTTTTAACCTCCCGCACTGTTCAAAGACAGCTTAAGAAACAGGAATAATATTTTATCAGTGGAATGTTTGTGACAGCCTGCTACAACAAAGTATTCAACAACCAGCAGCAAAACAAGTCCCCTGTTACATTGTAGATTGGTCTATGCATGGAATAGCTCGCTAGTAACAATGTCGCATAACAACGTTACAATGAATGTATCTCTGTAATGTTATCCTTACACTAGCTAGCATTGTAGCTAACTCGTAGCAGCAGCTGTCCGACAGCTTTGTGCATATTCAACCGAAATTAATATCAATCTAAGTAGCTCTTTTCATTCCTGTTTTCACCTGATATTCCGTAGGTAATGTAATGCATTCAAGGCAGGACTTCTTATTTGCTGGTTACATTTTTCGCCTTTGGAAAAGAAGCATTTCTAAAAATTAAACTATTATTCTGGTATGCACTAATTTGAGTTGCACTGTGCACATATTTCAAAGCATCTACCGGTATTATTGTCAAATTTTAAAAACACATTTACTCGATGTGCTTCATGAAATATCTGCAAAAAGTGCGCAGCACGCGCACAATGTTGTCGAATCTCAACACTCCAATTTTAGCCACACACATTGCGTGGTTTCTGGGATCTGTATGCTTTTCCATCCTTCATTAAATCCATGACACGGCAGTACGGACACAATTTCCCAGTATACAACTGAAATTCAGGACAAGGCTGGGCAACAGTGGGAAACGCCTTCCACAATGTGGTTGTGCTGTACCCATAGACATTACGGCCACTGGGTGGCGTGAGAGCACAATAAATCACAGACTCAACAAGTAACATCCTCTCTAGTGTGGAGGGTGATAAGGGCCAGTTTGAAAATACAATGCTTAAACGCAAAATAGGACCGTGCAAATGATGAATGCGTTTGTATTTTCATATCAGTGTGCATGATTAATTCCACAATAAACTGCAAAGTTAAAATAAAAACATTTGAAATGGGAAAATATGTGAAATAAAAATGGTAAACGTAAAATACAATGTGAAATTCAAAGTGGCTGTTTTCTTTTTCCAACTACCCAATTAAGTATTTTCTATTTCACTTTGCATTAGAATTGCTTCGTGGAGGTGTGAACCAGGAGAGCAACACCACACCCCCAAGTAATGGTACATCCTAGTTGTGTCGGGCTCTCTGTACATAGATTTTAGACTAGTGTAACCAACCCAGGTCTCCTGCACACCAGAAAAGCATAGGCCTGCTAAGCTGAAGCTGAGGAATTGACTCTGGGAGACAATGCAACTCTTCAGGTATCAGACAAGGTTACTCATCATGTGAACAACTAACCAAGGAGAAGTAGTTTAATGACCATGCACACACATGTGATGAATAACTTTGCCTAGTGTTGAGTAACTTTGCTAAGACCAGAAAAATTGCATTGGTTCCCCAAGCTACATTTCCTAGGCTTTGGCTTAGCAGGTTAAGCTGTACAATACACCAGTTTCAAACTCTGTCAGTTACACCAGTCTAAAATGAATGCACAGAGAGAGTGACATGGCTCGGATGTATCACTGCATGGTGGTGTTGTGTTGCTCTCCTGGTTCGTGCCTCCGGGAAGCAATTTGCAAACACTGAAAATGAAAAGAGAAAATACTAAATTGGGCAGTTGGAAAACACACTTTCCATGTCACTTTGCACGTTGCATTTACCATATTCATTAATAATTTCCATTTCCTGTTTCCAATTTTCAATTAGCCATTTTCAATTTTTAACAAAGCAATTTCACTGTGGCATGAATCATGCGCACTGATATGAAAATATGAATGCATTTCTCATTTCAATTGAGCATTGCTTTCTCGAACGGGCACTGATCACCCTCCATACTCATGAGAGTGCTCCATTTGAGTATAAAGTAAAAGTATATTTGCATTATAAACATATGGTTTCGAAATTAGGATATTATTGTATAGTGATGAAATGTATTATTGTGTAATGTGGGTAGAATATGCCACAAATTAGAGAGACAAATAAATATAGATATTTTCTGAGTTTATTTTGATGACAGATAGTGACTACAGTCAAGAGGTAAACAAAATAAATGAACATGATATTTTCATAGACCACAGCATACATCACATCCTACACCACAACTTGTGGTTTACAAAGCTTTAAATAATATCAAATACATGTTCACAATTTGTTTTACCTCAATGTAAGACTTGTGGAGGGATGAATCATACAGTATAGATAGTCTGATAAAGAGTACAGTGAACATCTCTTTGAATGCAGGTCAAGGGCATCAGTCATCGAAAGAAGGCATCCTCCAAATATGTGTAAGATAAGTGCTGGCAAGATACGCATCTCTAAATGGAAAATGTGAAAACATGACCAATCAGCAATCGTATGTTTCTAGAGTTGAATGCAAAAGGACAACAATGTTTATTTGATTGGAAATGCTGAATAGTGTTCACTATATTGATTTAAAAAAGGTCACTAGAATGACATAGTGTTCCCAGTAAGGCAAAAAAGTTTACAAGGCACAAATGATAATGGTTGCATTTCAAAAGGCATTCTTCTTTGTATTGTACGTGTAGGATCAATGGAACCACATTGTGTTGAAAACAGTGCTGCTATTCCCCAACATTACATTTCAATGTCTGCTCCACAGGGCAGGATACATACACTTTCTCTGGTACAGTGTAAACCACTTTTCTCATACATAAAGATATGTTCAAAAACATTTTTACAGAAATATATAAATCTAAATGGCTAAGCTGTAATGCTGGATTTTTTATATTTTTATATTTTTTTGTCAAACAAAAATATTGGCTGCACTATATGCATTATTAGAATGTAGCAAACACATTAATACATAGTACTAGATCTGTACAAAATATCCTAAACCTCTTCAACAAAGCCTTTACTCACATTCAGAGATCTATTCATGGAAATGTTCTTACATGGGATCTGAAGTCAATTGTAAATGTGAACGTGGTTGAATGTAAACATAAGAAATTAGCCACGGGACATAATGTGTGCTTAACTACTCTCTTTACTAGTGGGAGAAGGCTAGTGGAACCTATACAAACATATTACTTATTTAATCATACAGTACCAGTCGAAAGTTTGGACACACCTACTAATTCAAAGGTTTTTCTTTATTTGTACTATTTTCTAAAATGTAGAATAATAGTGAAGACATGAAAACAATGAAATAACACATATGGAATCATGTAGTAACCAAAAAAGTTTTAAACAAATCAAAATATGTTTCTATTTTAGATTTTTCAAAGTAGCCACCCTTTGCCTTGATGACAGCTATGCACACTCTTGGCATTCTCTCAACCAGCTTCACTTGGAATGCTTTTCCAACAGTCTTGAAGGAGTTCCCACATATACTGAGCACTTGTTGGCTGCTTTTCCTTCACTCTGCGGTCCAACTCATCCCAAATCATCTTAACTGGGTTGAGGTTGGGTGATTGTGGAGGCCAGGTCATCTGATGCAGCACTCAATCACTCTCCTTCTTTGTCAAATAGCCCTTACACAGCCTGGAGGTGTGTTGGGTCATTGTCCTGTTGAAAAACAAATGATAGTCCCACTAAGCGCAAACCAGATGGGATGGCGTATCGCTGCAGAATGCTGTGGTAGCCATGCTGGTTAAGTGTGCCTTGAATTCTAAATAAATCACAGACCGTGTCACCAGCAAAGCACACCCACACCATCACACCTCCTCCATGCTTCCCGGTTGGAACTACACATGCAGAGATCATCCGATCACCTACTCTGTGTCACACAAAGATTGGAACCAAAAATCTCAAATTTGGACTAATCAGACCAGAGTACAGATTTCTACGGTCTAATGTCCATTGCTCGTGTTTCTTGGTGCAAATTGTTGTCCTTTAGTAGTGGTTTCTTTACAGCAATTCGAACATGAAGGCCTGATTCACGCAGTCTCCTCTGAACAGTTGATGTTAAGATGTGTCTGTTACGTGAACTCTGTGAAGCATTTATTTGGGCTGCAATTTCTGAGGCTGGTAACTCTAATGAACTTATCCTCTGCATAAAACGTAACTCTGGGTCTTCCATTCCTCTGGAGGTCCTCATGAGAGACAGTTTCATCATAGCGCTTGATGGTTTTTGCGACTGCACTTGAAGAAACTTGAAAAGTTCTTGACATTTTCCGGATTGACTGACTTTCATGTCTTAAAGTAATGATGGGCAGTCATTTCTCTATGCTTATTTGAGCAGTTTTTGCCATAATATGGACTTGGTCTTTTACCAAATAGGGCTATCTTCTGTATACCCCCTACCTTGTCAAAACACAACTGATTGGCTCAAACGCATTAAGAAGGAAAGAAATTCCACAAATTAACTTTTAACAAGGCACACCTGTTAAAATGCATTCCAGGTGACTACCTCATGAAGCTGGTTGAGAGAATGCCAAGAGTGTGCAAAGCTGTCATCAAGGCAAAGAGTGGCTACTTTGAAGAATCTCATTATAAAATATATGTAGATTTGTTTGCTTTTTTGGTTACTACATTTCCATATGTGTTATTTCATAGTTTTGATGTCTTCACTATTATTCTACAATGAGTAGGTGTCCAAACCTTTGACTGGTACTGTACATTTATAGCCTCCAAGCTCTCTCTCGCTCTCTCTCTCTCCCCCCTTGTATTGGCAACAGGTCAAAGCAACATTGTGATAGCATATGAATCTGGTCTGGACCTTGTTTGATCCTAGTTATTGCTCTTGAGACAACATTGCCAACAGAGGAGCGTCTTTATCTTCGAAGATGAGGACTGTAGGATTGCACTGTTATGATAAACACAGAAGATCAGTGGAAGGGGTGGTTGGTCCTTGTAAAGGCCTTGCTGACCACAGAAGCATCCCAAATACTATAAAAAGTGGTTTGAAAGTAATTTTCCCTGTATAGCAACGTGATTATTATGTTATAATATGAATATAACACGTGGCATGCTTACGACAATAAGCTTCCTTCAGGCTTAGTTACCAAACTTAAAAAACGATTCATACTGTTTCCCCTCATCATTAGTAAAGTATATTGGTCTGACAAATAAGACAATATAAATCCTATGCCCTCTGAAATGGTTTTCATTCTTACTTTGCAGAGCCTTGTCATGTACATGAAATAAATAATCAACCAAAAAGACAAATGGAGAAAAACAGAAAATATGTATGTATGCATACCAAACTGCCTGGGATCACTGAATAAAAGGTCACTGCTCAGAAAATCCCTTTAAGGCAAAATGCTAATCTTAAGAAATAGGATATCCCATGGATTACATTCACTGGACAGCTCCTAGTCCCCTGTGAAAATGTGAAGGAGTATGTGCGTGGTAGAGAGAGAGAAAATATGAAAGAGTCAATAAGAGTAGGTGTGTGTGAAGGTGTGTGTAGGTATGTGTGTGTGTGTGTGTAGGTGTGTGTTTAGGGGACAAGCGTGGACGTTTCAGTGTTCTTGATGGAGGTTTAGTGCCAGGCCCTGTGAGAGGGCGGGGGGTGAGGGTAAGGGTGTGGGGTGGTGGAGGGAGGAGAGAAGAAGCTCCAACAGTCACACCCTCAGTTTCCTGCCACTCTCTCTCTAAAGCCAGACACTGGGACCTCTGGGATGCATTCATGGGGCTTGGCAGAGGCCTGGAAGCCGGGCAGGCAGGTGCACTTGTACGACCCCTCAGTGTTGGTACAGACCCCGTTCTTACACAGCGCCACGTTGTCACTGATGTCCTCACACTCGTTTATGTCTGCAGGAAAAGGAGACATGCAGAGTTAACTGAGGAGACCAATTTCACAGCAAAAGCAGCTGTTCATGCCACATGTTCTGTGTCAGAAGTCCCACATAGTGGCCTGGTCAGTATGGGTGGTAGGATGGCTCCACAGTCAGCGGGGGCTAGAGGGATGCTGACTCTCAGTATTTATGAATCTCTCTCTCTCTCTCTCTCTCTCTCTCTCTCTCTCTCTCTCTCTCTCTCTCTCTCTCTCTCTCTCTCTCTCTCTCTCTCTCTCTCTCTCTCTCTCTCTGTCTGTCTGTCTGTCTGTCTGTCTGTCTGTCTGTCTGTCTGTCTGTCTGTCTGTGTCTGTCTGTGTCTGTCTGTCTGTGTCTGTCTGTCTGTGTCTGTGTCTGTCTGTGGGGAAAATGGAACAGATCAAAGGGTTATCTAAATTTACTAATTAGTTTCTAGGAATTCCAAAATGAAATTATATATCTGGTTGGATACAGGGAGGAGAATCTGGCTCCTACTGTAGGTGGACATTATGAGACACTGGGAGAGGAACCTACCGATGCAGGCCATTTTGGTGAGGTCAAGCTCGTATCCATCAAAGCAGTCACAGGTGTAACCTTCCCTCACGCGCACACACCGGCCATTTTCACAGCCGTTCAGGATGCCACACTCCTCTGCTCGCAGGCCCTCGAAGCCATCATAGCGGTCTGATTGGAAACAGAATATGAATGAAGAAGGAGTCCCTACAGAGGTAGCATTTCACCATGCATTAGCAATAATGTTAATTCATGTGTATTTTTGAATGATTCTAATGAGGTTACCATTGTAAGAGTCTACAGGCCGAGGCTGGAACTCTCTTGGCCGGTGGATGGGGACGCGTAGTGGCGGCTCTCTGTCTCCCTCTCGTGAGCCATAGTCATTGGTGTTGTCTGTGAACAGGGGGATGCCCTGGGTGTCCTCTGGGTTGTAGTAGGTACCCCCAGGCCCAGTGATGGGCCCTCCTCCATAGTTGCCCCAGTAGGGGGGGACATAAGGCCCCTCAGGACCCTCAACCCCAGGACCGTACTCATAGCCTGGCCTCTCTCGTAGACTGTCAGACCCCCCTCTCCTTGGCAGGTTACACACTATTGCGTAGTCATCTGATAAAACACAAACAAACACTCAGGTCAGTGTTTTAGTGAGATATCTATCACAGGTCATCATGTCACTTCTACATTTTAACTGAATAATAACAACATGAATGACGACTAGCTGTGTCCCTTACCAGAGTCCCTCCTGGGGCAGAAGGCACACTGTTCGCCCCAGGCCACTCCATAGAGACAGCAGCACTCTGTGTAGGTGGTCCTCCTTCCGATGAGGGGCTGGGCACACATAAGCTCATCTATCAGGCCCTGCCAGCAGATGTCCAGGTGGATGTCCTCATCAGGCTTGTGAGTCTCTGTGGTTCAGAGAAGGGAGGAGAGAGGGAAGGAGGGAGAGAGGGAAGGAAGGAGAGAGGAAGAAGGGAAGAGAGTGATTCACAAAAGAGGAAAGGAGGAAGTTTTCACTAATTCTATGTTGTTAATGTTGGACAGCTCAATCAATAATCTGGTTGGTAACTGTTTCATCTGGACTCTGAGATGGAGGATGTAGTTAATCAGCGTCTGTAGGAGTGTGCTGCTGATGTGTGAGTGTGTCAGCCTCACCCTCGGTGGTGTTGACACTGATGCAGTGGCGGCGGGTGGTGTCCAGGACCAGAGGGGGACTACAGAAGCAGTTGAAAGAGCCAGCCGTGTTCACACACACCCCATCCACACACGCTTTCTCTGTCAGGCACTCGTCATCATCTGTAACATACGCACATACGTCAACGATTGAGTCTCATAGTTGAGACTTGGAGCAGGTTTGGTGGAACAGAGAAAAGCAGAGACAGCGGGCCGCCCTTACCCACACACTCCAGCCGGATGTTGTCATAGTAGAAGCCTGTACGGCAGACGCAGGAGTATGAGGAGAAGTTGTTAGAGCAACGGCCATTCTTACAGATATCTGGTCCAAACATCTTACACTCGTCCACATCTGGTGAGAGAGAGAGAGAGATATAGAAAGAAAGAAAAAGAAAGAAAGAAAGAAAGAAAGAAAGAAAGAAAGAAAGAAAGAAAGAAAGAAAGAAAGAAAGAAAGAAAGAAAGAAAGAAAGAAAGAAAGAAAGAAAGAAAGAAAGAAAGAAAGAAAGAAAGAAAGAAAGACATCGGTTGATAAATTCACATACTACCATACACCAAAATCTACCATACTCTAGAATCGGCCTAAACTTTGTGTAGGCCTACTGTGTCTATAGAATCTCACAAAAAACGTATCCATGTGCTGTAGCTAGCTAGACCCCTCAAATCCTGACCCCTACTGTAAAATGAGCACCTTGCTTGAGACAGCCTTCTCTATTAGAACAAGCTGGTTAGCGCACAACACTTGTGCTTAATTAGCTAGGTATGCAGGTATCCCGTCACGGTGTAAAGGGCTAGCTTTAAAGAGAACCATAAATTAGGTTGGAAATTACGCAGGACTTTTTTAACGGCTTCCATGGGTGGAAATAAAAGGGGAGCTGAAACAGCAGTTTTCTTTGTGTTGGTACAAAGTTATGGGATGAAGGAAAAACGACTCAGGTATACTGACTCTTAACAGTAGCCAGTGGCTTGAGGAGACAACATGGAAGTAAAGTACCTTTGAAACTCTGCTGTTCCAGGCTCTGGGTGGAAACAGCTTGAGGCAGAAGACCACTTCCATGTGGACACAACTGGTCATACTCCTCTGGAGAAACAAACAAGAATGAATGGACAAATATACTTTCTCCTTACTGTGATAATGTATTATGCATCGTGTAGCAAAAAGGATTGAGCATATGTCAACAGTTGTAACTGAATATATGTCTCCTAAAGGGTGATAATTTGATTGAATCTTACTCAGTCTCAAATCATACTGTAGTAAGCTTACCTCTCCCTGGGACAGGGCAGGGGTGGATCTCACAGCCGTCCCCCCAGCCAGCCCCCACCGTGCAGCAGCACTCCTGCTTGGTGGTGTTGCGAGACAGCACGTTGTCACAGAAGTTAGCATCGTTCACATTGTAGTAACACTCCTTCCTCTGTTCCTCAGCGGGTGAGGCTGGCTTGGGAGGATGAGGAGGAGCGTCTTCACCTGTAGCACATATAGGGAAATCACACCTCTCATGAGGAGAAATATATGCAGAGGGGAATAATTGGATGGGGATTTGCAGAATAAATTGTGACACTAGTTGACCGCTACTTTCAGACTTGAATTACTACAATAAAGACTATAGCCATTACCACAACTAATAACATTTATCGCCAGTATGATATCAGTAAGAATCAGTCAGTCTATTGGCCCCATGTCTAAGAGCATAATGAGTGCCACTGTGTTTCCCTGGGTCAAAAACTCCACATCATACAGTAGGGCAGGCAGTAGGCCTGAGTACCTTCAGCTGACACTGCTGAGGCTGCTCTTTTGTCCACAGACATGGTCTCAGGCATTTACAGTTAAGCAGCGGGCTTAGCCAAATGGAAACACTGGCATGTGAGTCAACACACCATTCATTCTCACATGATTGATTAGCACACGTCAAAAGCAAACAGCGGAATGGGGTCAAAGTACACAAGGCATACTTGGGGTTTAATACGGTACGAGAACAAAAACATCCCCGTCGAGAGCATGCTGCTTATTAATGTAAATATGTCCCGTTTGTGTATACATGCCTATGACAAGCTAAAGACAAGCCAATGCCACAGACTTAAGGTAAGCTTGACCTTTATTTTAGTAATCTGTTTACAGTGAACACTGAGTGTTTCTCAGAGATATCTTTCCATGGCAGTTTTGCCAATAGCAAAATCTTATCCATCCTTGCTTGTCTTTGAGGGGAATTTGACTGGGGGACATTTGGCCATGAGGGAGAGCTTGGAGTTGTGCTCTGAGCACAGCAAATCAATTGTGCAAGGGATGGCTGGAATAGTTTTCCTGCAATTCGTTCTTCGCAGACATGAACTGCAATGCATTTATCCTTGTGGGGATACAACATAACTCTCCCCCCATCCAATAAGCATGGAGTCAAACTCAGCAGAAATAGAAACAGGTATTGTAGGGAACATGGAACCACTCGTGCCCTGCTAGTTCCCCAGATGTTATGATAATATGAGATGCCTCATTAAGACAGTGAAAACTCAATCCCGCATAGATAGAATGAACCGTTAAGTCCCATAAGTCCCTGTGTGTGGTGTGTTACCCTGCGGGCGGCACTGGCTGGTGATGGGATCAAATTCCTCATTGTCGCTGGGGCAGATGCACAGGAAGCTGCCGTCCACGTTCTCACACAGGGCCTCTCCACACAGCGCCGTGCTCATCTCACACTCGTTCACATCTGCACGGGACGGTAAATTCACACCGAGGTTCACACACACCGATGTACAGCACGTACACACACATACACACACACACTTACTCACACACACATACCCACATATACAATACAGTACATACTGCACGTTTGTATACAGTAACTGACCATGCTAACCAGTGGAGTGTATCATTCAACAGTTACTTACCCACACAGCTATGGGCACCAGCATCACCAGTGGGGTTGGTGTAGCCCTGGTCACACTGACAACGGTAGGAGCCGTCTGTGTTCTCACAGAAGCCATGGTCCCCACAAATGGTCTCATTTACACACTCATCGATATCTAAACAAGAGAGCACCCAAAGGTGAGCATAACATAATGCATTCCAATGTTACGTGTGTATAACTGTACCATTTCACAACTGGCTTGCTAATGCAATACTATAAGAAATACTACTACTGCTACGACTTAGAATAACATTAGCAATCACCATCATCATGAAATGTCAAACAAAGAAAATGAATACAGGGAGAGAATGGGATAGTTTACAGCTTCGTGGGGACCCAGATCACTTGATGGAATCCATTCTGCTGACCCCGATGGCTATCATTGAACCCAGTAAAAGGGCTGTAAGGGCTGCCTCTCAGCATGGCTACATCCCTCTGCTCTAAGGGTTCCTCTGCTCTAAGGGTTCCTCTGCTCTAAGGGTTCCTCTGCTCTATGGTTTCCTCTGCTCTATGGTTTCCTCTGCTCTAAGGGTTCCTCTGCTCTATGGTTTCCTCTGCTCTACGGTTTCCTCTGCTCTAAGGGTTCCTCTGCTCTAAGGGTTCCTCTGCTCTAAGGGTTCCTCTGTTCTACGGTTTCCTCTGCTCTAAGGGTTCCTCTGCTCTAAGGGTTCCTCTGCTCTAAGGGTTCCTCTGCTCTAAGGGTTCCTCTGCTCTAAGGGTTTCCTCTGCTCTATGGTTTCCTCTGCTCTAAGGGTTCCTCTGCTCTAAGGGTTCCTCTGCTCTAAGGGTTCCTCTGACACACACACATACACACACATATAGTCATGCTCCACACACATCACTACTACTGCTACCAGACTCTTATTATGATTGCTAAATGCTGCACAATTTAAACACTTGGACTATAAATTGTGCCTATACTTATGCTTCAATGTTTATTCTATTGTACTGGGCCATTTACTTTATGTTCGTATTCTTATACTGTATTATTGTGTATCAGCGGAGGCTGCTGAGGGGAGAACACCTTAAGCAAACACCTGAAAACACCTGAAAACCATGTGTTTGATGTATTTGATACCATTCTACCCCTTCCGCTCCAGCCATTACCATGAGCCCGTCCTCCCCAATTAAGGTGCCACCAACCTCCTGTGATGTGTATCCTGTACATACAGTAGGATTAATAAAACTTGAAGCTTGCTGGGGTATATGGAGTAAGAAGTTATAGTCGTTCGCATACTGGGCCAGTGAGGTCTGGGATTACGTAACAACATGGGACTGACTGGCCTACACATCCACATAAGCCTTCGTCAAAATGGCTTGGATAGGATTTTCATTTGGCTTGAATGAATGTACATTTCGTTCAACAACTCTGACTAGTCCACATCGTTCCCTATTTTAAATCGGTTAACCTATTTTGACTTATTTGGCATCTTACTTTTGTAATTCCAAAAATGTGTTGCATGCAACAAATGGAAGGAGTAGGGCTGATCTGGAGAGGCCGATACCTGGCAACCATGTGCAGCCGCTCGCATGCACAGCCATATATCATAAAGCATGATTTATAAAGTCAGGGGATGCGTGAGAAGAGGGAAAGCATAGACCTTAGAGATGGTTAACACTGAACCATGTAACACTAGTGCTGATTCCCAACCACCTTGTTTAAAGGGAACATTTGTTAGCAACTTCTTACCTAAATGATTTAGTATTCATTGGAGTACGGTGCATGGTGTAGAGGCCAAAGACAGATAATGTTAGAGAGGCCAGGCTGATTATAATTGTTTAAAAAACAAACAAATGGTTTGATCACACTTCAGTCATCTACGGTTGTTCCCTGGTCAATCACATAAACCGCTGGTCAACTTTTACCTGCTTGTGCACTGACCATGTTCCAAGTCACCAGGTTCTGTGACACACAAACAACCATTATAATGTTCCTACATCGCTGTTATCACAGGTCCTTCCTCTAGAGATCACAGAAAGGTAAAATGCACACAAAAGCCACATTCAGCAGCGTTCTCTTTTTTTTTTTGGAAGGGCACCTCTGTTTGAGGAATTTGAGGGAAGTTTGCCAAGTTCTCCTTTGTTAGAAACCCCATGCTGTGTGTGTTCTTTTCTAATTAGAATCAAAATGGCTGAATCAGCAAAAGCTAATATTTTACAGGACATTTACAGTAGTGGGGAAGTGGAGGAGTATCTGGTACTTTATTATTTTACCTATATGTCACAAAGTTATAGGCATGACATAATGACAGGTACAGTAGATAGTAAAGTATATATCAACTTCAGGGCATATAGTAGCCCTTTATGTCTTATTAAACATGCTAACACATCAATTGGAATCAAATGGAAACACAGTGGCGCCTAGGATTCATAAAGTTAGCAGATTTGTTGAGGAAAAAATAACTGACATTCATATTATCTAGCAGCATTTTATTCTGTCTCCTAGCTCTCGTAAATGCTGCATCATTCGAGGAAGGAGGAGAGTCAGCCAGAATGACTGCATTAAGCAACACATTCAGCGGGGATGGAAAGGGCTAGGCTTGGGCCTTCGCCGTACAGTTACATTACAGACTAGTGCGTTCTGGGAGACCTGTCCTGTCCAGGCATCCAGAAGATGGTCCAAAATAGTGCTACTAGTGAAGTCAGCCAAATGGCTCTGACATGATGAAGACAAAAGAGCCACCAAAATACAAACATTGCGTTTACAAACATAGTAGAGGGGGCCGTTATCAAAAACATGTAGTTGTTTCCCCATTAAAATGTTAACTTTTCTTTTTTAAGTAGCTATAGTCCCTCTGCACCGTGTGGACTTTGAGGACTTGCTACAGACTTATAGTAACGTAAAGTGTTTACTGTAACACTGAAGAACATTTCTGCATGTGTGAAAAGCTGAAGTGGGGTTTTGGATGGTCAGTGTGAGTAAAGCAGACAGCTAGGAGGTCTCTCAGGAACATCATCTAAGCTCTCAGTTGCTACATTAAATAATCTGTGTCTGCCTGTGGTTTTCATCCATCTGAAACATGGAAACAATGTTCCTGTTTCCACATGTGTAGAGGCGTATATGATGCTATCAAACCATCATCCCAGAGAGGAAGGGGAACTTCGGGGCCACATTTCTAAAATAGTCTTTCCATGGCCATGCCTCTGACTGGGATGTCCTGAAGCCCTGGGACTGGCAGCCTTACTAAACTCTCCAATTAAGACTGTCTGTCTGTCCAGCCAGACTGTGAGCATGTTAATCACAGACCTGAGGCTAAATGGCCTGTGGGAAATGCATAATGCATGCTCTAACTCCATTAATACAGGCTAGCACTGTCAGCCACATACAGCAACATGAACACTGACACAGTCCAGCAGGAAGCTGGAACCCCCTCCTACTCTTTCCAGGTCATGATCACCATAGTTAAGCCAGGAAGCATGCGAGACTGAATCGCTCGAGGGGGTGGATTTGAGGTGGGGTGAGAAGTTAACTTTAGATGGCAGTTGCTGAGCTGATGGGGCCATCTCCTCCATTAAACCCCCCCCCCCCCCCCCTATGGTCTGACTCAGGAGCCCCTTCCTGAGTGTGAATCCGCCTGGCCCGGTAATGGTGCAGGCCAGATCAGGTGAGCAGGTTAAGTGGAGGTCTCAGTGCCATGTTGTAATGTGGAGCACATGGTGGGCCTGTGGGGCTAGCTGACTGTTGGCTCACCCTCCACACTTCTCCCCTATGTTCCCTGGTTCCCTGGGCAACCCCTGGCCTGATTGGACCCATATGCAGGCCAGGGTCATTTGACGCGTAGGATTAGCCAGGGATGAGGGATATTTATTTTACAGGAAGGCGTTTCCCTGTTTCCTCTGTCGTTTCATTCCCTGACCCCAGCCGACCCCAACCGACCCTGGCCACCTCCAAGATTGAACCGTATTTTAGAACCTGTGTATACTATGCCCATTCCCCAACATACACCTACATCTGGACTACAGCGTGCTAAATGTCTTTTGAAACCCATTATATTTCCATACATTAGCGTGGGAGGTTGAACGGAGTGTGACCACCAACGATTTCCAGCCCTGTATGCCTTATTAAAGACAAGCCGTAGCCACACA
The DNA here is from genome assembly GCA_023634145.1 of Thymallus thymallus. NCBI lineage: Eukaryota > Metazoa > Chordata > Actinopteri > Salmoniformes > Salmonidae > Thymallus > Thymallus thymallus. The sequence goes on along the minus strand of CM042405.1, from coordinate 19,263,094 downwards.
AAATGTATAGCCACAATGCCAAACTGCAGCTGGAAACAAAGGATCAAAAGGAGATACGTGTTTCTTTTCCAACACGAACACATTGACAAGCACAATGCTCCTTTCTCATTCAGTACCCACAGTGTGTCTCTACAGGCTGTCGTAGGACGGAGGTAGAACGTAGTTGCAGCTTAAGACTCTTTTCCCCTTTTGTATTATGACCACAGAATAAGTGTTGCGAGCAGAGCCAAAGACAACCGCCACCCCATCGGAGTAAAAATAAAACAACGCCCCTCAGAGAAATGGCAAATTACAGCGTCTGGTCTCATATTTGATGATTTTTTACAAGCAGACATAAACAGCTCAGAGTAATTGAGCTCCCACCCCTGACACTTTATTGGGGTGACGGCAGCATCTCTCATAACCTCCCATAATGCCCTGGAACAAGTGGCCATTGTGCTGAGATGCTGAGCTGTGGAGGGGCGAGAGAGAGGCAAGAGGGCTTGGTCCTCAGGTCCTACAGCCCAGGCTGAGGGCGCGGGGGCAGGAGGGGAGAAGTTCTGAGTCAATGCCTGAGCTGCTTTGTGTGGATGTACTGTATGTACAGTACCGGTCAAAAGTTTGGACACACCTACTCATTCAAGGGTTTTTCTTTATTTTTACTATTTTCTACATTGTAGAATAACGGTGAAGACATCAAAACTATGAAATAACACATATGGAATCATGTAGTAACCAAAAAAGTGTTAAATAAATCAAAATATATTTTACATTTGAGATTCTTCAAAGTAGCCACCCTTTGCCTTGATGACAGCTTTTCACACTCTTGGCATTCTCTCAGCCAGCTTCATAAGGAAGTCACCTGGAATGCACTTCAATTAACAGGTTTGCCTTGTTAAAAATGAATTTGTGGAATTTCTTTCCTTCTTAATGCGTTTCAGCCCTATTTGGTAAAAGACCAAGTCCATGTTATGGCAAGAACAGCTCAAATGAGCATAGAGAAATGACAGTCCATCATTACTTTAAGACATGAAGGTCATGTCTTGCTTGGGCCAAGAAACATGAGCAATGGACATTAGACTGTGGAAATCTGTCCTTTGATCTGATGAGTCCAAATTTGAGATTTTTGGTTCTAACCGCCATGTGTTTGTGAGACACAGAGTAGGTGAACGGATGATCTCCGCATGTGTGGTTCCCACTGTGTAGCATGGAGGAGGAGGTGTGATGATGTGAGGGTGCTTTGCTGGTGACACGGTCGGTGATTTACTTAGAATTCAAGGCACACTTAACCAGCATGGCTACCACAGCATTCTGCAGCAATGCGCCATCCCATCTGGTTTGCGCTTAGTGGGACTATAATTTGTTTTTCAACAGGACAGTGACCCAAAACAAAACCTCCAGGCTGTGTAAGGGCTATTTGACCAAGGAGAGTGATGGAGTTCTGCATCAGATGACCTGGCCTCCACAATCACCCAACCTCAACCCAAATGAGATGGTTCGGGATGAGTTGGACAGCAGAGTGAGGGAAAAGCAGCCAACAAGTGTTCAGCATATGTGCGAACTCCTTCAAGATTGTTGGAAAAGCATTCCTCCTGAAGCTGGTTGAGAGAATGCCAAGAGTTCGCAAAGCTGTCATCAAGGCAAAGGGTGGCTACTTTGAAGAATCCAAAAATATAAATTATATGTAGATTTGTTTAACACTTTTTTGGTTACTACATGATTCCATATGTGTTATTTCATAGTGTTGATGTCTTCACTATTATTCTACAATGTAGAAAATAGTAAAAAAAAAAGAAAAATCCTTGAATGCGTAGGTGTGTCCAAACTGTTGACTGGTACTGTATGTCTGAGGAAGATGCTGGGGAGCCTGGAAGAGAGGAGGAGCGGCTGGGACCAGAAAAGAGGTGAGGAGAGAGTGTGTCAGAGATGGCCATGGCTGGCTGCACCACTGGGCTGGACTAGAGAGGCTGGAGCTGTTTCTATGCTCTGGGCTATTATGACTTGGACTTGGGCTGTTGACTTTGAACAGGCTCAGCCTAAACAGTGTGTTGGGTCATGGTCCACAATGTGTGACCCCTATGGTCAAGCTGCTGTGGAAAAACCTTGTTGGTGGTTGGATAAGTGAGGAGACAGTTACACAAAAACATTGCTATTATGTGCGCCTAATGCAATTACCAGCAGCACCTACTTACATCACACAACTTATTCAGAATATATTGAATTGAGCCTATGCAAGCAGGGAACGGGCCAAGTTGACGCTAAATGGTAAAACCGGGGAGGCTGTGAGCAGCTGTTTTGGATCTGGCCACCTCTCACAACAGGCCCCTCCACGCTGGGATCCAGCCATACAACATCATGGTCTTCAGAAGAGCGAGGGACACACCAAGCCAGGCTCTGTCATCGGCCAGGGTGCTGACGCTCCGCTAGGCTCTACTGTCCACTGTGAGTCAAATAAAGAGTCATGGCGATGAGAATATAACAGACTGCTCGACGTTCACTGCATCTCAACACCCTCTCTCTCAGGCCGCCCCATCTGGGGCTCACTAGATCTTTCCACTAGATCATGCTATCACAACTCTCTCCCCCTTCAGTCCTGGCCCTGCCTGTTTGGAAGCCATTTTGATATGAGCAAATACTTGGCTTGTATGTTTGTTCAATGTCAGATAAGCTTCTTATAAAACCAACATAATAATGTTTTACGGTAAGTGAGAAGTTTGCCGGCATAGGCGAACAACAGCGCCAGCCACCACCTATACAACCAGCATTAATCAAACACTCCTCTGAAAATAGTAAAATGACATTAATCTCTCATGGATACATATGCCGTCTTGTTTTCAGTTGTCATGGAGACGGGGCTGTTCTGTTGTTGTTGGACAGATGTTAGACCCAGATGTGTCGGTCGTCTCCACCCATCCCAGGCCAGACCAGGTGACCACCTGACCGGGTGTCTCAGTCGCAGAGACCTGAGGAGGTCGCGGCGCCCCGGGAGGGGTGGTGTGCACCGTACGTCACTTCAGACGACAGCCCTGCCCCACTTAGAGATGGGAACAGCTGGGATCAGGTTACACCCCTCGCCCCTGCCAATAGGGCTCCACTAGCCCCATTGTCTGGAGGATGAGACCTGGCCCTATTATCAGGCGGGCCTCAAACACTTTCTAAAGTGGCCCAATTTCAGGGCCCATTTCCCCTTTCTATGCTCCCCTGGCCAGGAAGGCCCAGTGTACCTGATAGCGTTTGATTCACATGAGCCTCTTTGTGTGTGTGTGCCAGAGTGATATCAGTATCTCTGTAAGGTGGGGGTGGGCTGGGGGGCTATCGAGACAATGCAGAGTGCTTCTTTCAGACAACTGCCCTGTCCTCTCCCACCCCAAGCTAAATGAGCAGTAAGGCTGATACTCGGGTGCCTTCAGCTGTCCACTAAGTATGAACATTGCCTGTTGACTAAGCACAGAGGCTGTGTATCCACTCTGACTTACCACAGTTGGGGTTGTCCTCTCCGTACAAGCCAGGCTGGCAGTCCATGAAGCAGCGGTATGAGCCAATGGTGTTCTCACAGAGCCAGGTGCCACACACTGAGCTACCAAACTCCTTGCACTCATTCTGATCTGTGGAGAGAGATAGAAGAAGTTCTAATGTCATACAAGTACATACATCAATCCTATCCTCCGCCTCTCACAGCAGCCGTGTATCTCCAGCATAAGTAGGCCCTGCAAGGAGCCCTGAGATAAACATGTTCTTATGTCATACATGCATGCACACGCACACATGCACTCACGCACACATGCACTCACACACACCAACCCTACTCCTCACAGGCAGCATAATAGCTCCCCAGCATGAGTAGGGCAGGCCAGGAGGCCTGAGGTGCTGCTGTCCTCAGTGCTTAGCCGCAGGGCATGGCCAAGAACTGGGCATGGCCAAGAACAATATTTTTACAGCAACTGAAAAACCTGTGAAGGAGCAAAGGGAGACGTTCCAGAGGGAGAAACACCTCCATCCCACAATGGGTTAATTCACCCCCCGAAGGGGAGATGGGGAGAAGGGCTCCAGTCACTTGGAGCTCCCTTACACAAGGCTAAAGCCAGTGGAAAGACTCTGAGTCAGAATTGGACTCTCTCACTGAGGGAATGTCACCACTGACACCGAACAGCTACATAATCAATCATAGGCAATGTGTCACACACCGAGGAGAACTCTAAACGGAATGTGATATTAACTCTGCTGAAATGTTGTGAAAATGTAGTGTTTCAGCTGGGGCAGAAGCAGTGGCTTGTTGTGGGTAGGGTGAGGGAGTTATGAGGTTGGTAGAGTGTTCGTACCCTCACAGTCGGCTGTGTCTGCAGAGTACTTGAAGCCAGCCTCACATAGGCAGATGTAGGAGCCATCTGTGTTGTGACATTGACCATGGGAGCACACGCCGTCCTTACTGCACTCATCAACATCTGGAGAAAGAGAGGAGAAGGAGAGGGGGGAGAGAGAGAGTGAAAGAGAGACGATGGAAGATTGAGATCGAGCGAAAAAGAGACAAATGGAGATGAGAAGAGAGAAGAGAGGAAAGTGTGAAAGAAAATTATTGTTAAGTTTTCTTTGTTGATGACAGTCTTGAAGTATTATCTTCTTTGGTACAATATGAATTAGTCAGCCCACTGAGAATCTCATTCTCTCTTAGCATGAAGAAAAATTATGTGTGCAGTCAAGGCTTGGTCTGAGAGTAAGATATATTGCCCATTTGGAACACTTACTTACTGGCAAACAGGAAATATGAAAAAAAGTATGTACCTTCCCAGAACATCCGTTAGGTTCCGGCAAATGTTCTCATAACACAAAAACAGTCCAGCTGTGCTGATGATTATACAACGAGGGTTGATGATCTGGCTTCAGATATGAAGATTGCAGGTTCAATCCCACATATTCTTTAACCATGTTTTTTTTGTAGAAAAATAAGGGTGAAATTGAGGCTCAGATATCTACTACTAGAAGAGAGGATGTCTTTATTTCATTTAGATTTAGAAATCCAGTCAGAATTGCAGAATTTAGACTAACTGTAAAAAATAAAACATTATGTACAAATTGACTGTTCAGCTTTTTGTTTTCGCACCCAATATAATTCCTACATTGAGAAGCTGAATATATGGTCTTATTTTTCATGATCTAAAACATAAAAGTGATTCATAGTCTTGGATACCTTGTAAATATGGGCCCAGAAGTACGCAGCATGTAAAGAGTATGGGTGAAGTGATGGTGAATAACCAAGTTACCAGTATTTCCCTGGGTTAGTTATGTCTAAGAAGGCTAAAAAGGAAGCATGAAATTCTTGATTGACCATACTGCCATGGCTATATACTGAACAAATAATCTATTCTTTGAATGTTTTTGGGATGTTATAATCCTAAAACTTAATGGGAATCTTAGATAATGTCCTGGGAATGTTCCCGGTTTGCTGGGTTAGCTATTGGTCTGGGAACATTCACTCCGACTAGTAAAACATTTATAATGATGGCTTTATGCTTGATTAAATGTAGATTGGTGGATAATTGCCACATTACAACATAACTTACAAGGTATTTGGACTGAATAATACGTCGGGGCAAGGTAGAAAAGCAACAAAAATAGAACACGAATGAAAAACCCCTCTTCTTTTGCCAAGGGCTGATAATGAGACAAATCTCTTAAGGTAGATAGTAAACACATGTATGGATGTACAGGGAACAAAACAATTTGAGAACAGCCTGGGTAAGCACCCCAATTTGTGTTTCAGTTTAATAACTATATGATTCAATAACAAACATTTATAGCAATGATTTATCTCAAACAGAGCTGCATGGCAGGTTATGCTAGATTGACTAGTGATTAGTTAATCTTTGTCATTTATATTAGTCCTATGTCCACTGTTAAGTCCCACACAGTGACAGTGCCCATAGCCCTGTAAGCAGCCATCTATCCAGCCAGTCCACCTGTGTTCCAACCAGAGGACCTACTCCGGGCCCACCTGACCCCCTCCTTCCCACGCACCCCCTCTCCTCTCCCTGCAGGGCCCATGGCAGAGAGGGCTGGCTTTCATTGTGTCAGCGCTGCACACACAACAGCAGACGGCATGAAAATATACCCAGCCTCTGATTTATAGGATAATTAAAGGGCAATATTTGCTGTGGCAGAGGGCCAGGGGAGTGTGCAGGTTGGGCCTGCCTTGCTCACTGTTGTGGTAATGTAGTACATGGCCACAGCCCAGGGGACTTAAGGGAGAGTCCAGCCATCAGCACTGGGCACTGGGAAGGGGCTGCCCGGGTACGTATGGGGCGGTAGGTAGCCTAGCGGTTACGGGCGTGGGGGCCAGTAACCGAAAGGTTGTTGGTTCGAATTCCGAAGCTGACTAGGTGAATAATCTGTTGATGTGCCCTTGGATAAATGACTTAAATGTATGGCTGGAAGAGGTCTCGGCACCATACCCCCTTAAGGATCTTCCATCCCCAGAGAGTGGCCCTGCTCTATGCTTACCTGCTTCACATCACTCTAGAGCGATAACATGCTCAGTGTATGCCCAATGATTGGTCATTCAGGTTATGCGAACACTAGATACCTTTCAGCAGTAAACTATACCAGAATCAATAATATGCAGCTCAGACATTTATCCTGAGTTATGTTCCCTTCATATTGATTCTCCCAGAGGGTTCCATTCCACTCTGTATTTTGAAAGCTAATGCTCCAGAAAGTTCCAGTGAAAGGCTAGCTAGCTCTCTGGCCAACAATTAGGAGCAGCGCTTTTTCTCTCTGTGGTGACCAGGGCAATGGGTGCGGCTGGAATGACATCAAACCTGGTCCAGTGGAGCTGAGAGAGGGGGAGCAGTGAGACTGTTGATGTCTGGCCATGGCCTGTTAGAAACAATGGCTGGGTTTGATGACTGCTGCCTAACTGGCCTGGGGAACAAGTGGACACCCAGGCACCCCAGAGCAGGAGCAGGGGGGAGGGGGGATCAGGCGGGAGAGCAGGGGGAGAGGGGTCAGCCCTGAGAGAGACAGGGTCAGGGAGTACAAGCTGCCCTCTGCATGCACTGTCTGCCCCTCATCCAGACAGGAGAGGGGCTTGTGGCTTGTGCTAATTGTGGTAATGCATTCAAACCAGTTGGTAGTTAATTATAAACCTGGCAGTATATCTTGTTCTCTCTCACCTTGGCAGCCAATTCCATCTGTGGTGCCTGTGGTGTATCCATCAGGGCAGATGCAGAGGTAGGAACCCTCTGTGTTTAGACATTCCCCATCTCCACAGATCCCCCCAGACTGACACTCATTCACATCTGTAATCCACCCACACACACACACACACACACACACACACACACACACACACACACACACACACACACACACACACACACACACACACACACACACACACACACACACACACACACACACACACACACACACACACACACACACACACACACACACACACACACACACACACACAGAGTTAAACATGACAACATGACAACATGACAGGCTAATCGGATAATCAAGGACAGTTCATCAATACACACACAGCTGAACAGGAGAGGACATCACCCACCCCCCCATCCCAAGAGAGAGGGTGTGAGTGTGTGTACCTCTGCAGGATGTCCCGTCCACCAGCTCCAGGCCCGGGGGACAGGAGCAGCTGTAGGAACCAGGGCTGTTGGTGCACTGTCCTCCCAGACACAGACCGTGCTCCTCACACTCGTTGATGTCTGCCGGGGCAAAGGACACGGAGGGGAAACACACACAGTACGTAATGTAGCGTGACACATTCACACACCAGATGGGAGGTCATTGGGTCTTAATCCAAGTGGCCTTCAGTTTGTCCTCCAGAACTTCAAGGAAAGTGTCACAACCTACCACATGAATATACATATTTTTCATAATTATGAAGACTCATATCGCATCTGCAGCACAGGAAGTTGGTGGCACCCTAATTGGGGAGGACGGGCTCGAGGTAATGGCTGGAGCGGAATCAGTGGAATGGTATCAAATACATCAAACACTTGGTTTCCAGGTGTTTGATGCCATTCCATTTGCGACGTTACAGCCTCCACTGATCTGCAGGTGCTCGTCTACCATGCAGAGCTGTGACTGACTAAAAATGAATCATTAGCATAAGAGGTGAACTTCCAGCATGAGCGAAGGGACATTGGAGTTTAGTAAAGTAATACCTTCACAGGAGAGCCCATTGGGCGCCTGCGTGAAGCCAAAGTCACAGGTCATACAGGAGTAGGAGCCCTCTGTGTTGCTGCAAACACCCATGGGGCAGACCCCTGGCGACAGGCACTCGTTTATGTCTGAGGGAGAGAGCGAGAGGGGGAGAGAGAGAGAGAGCATCATAACATGAGTGAGGTCAGATTTAGTCCATCAGCCCAAGGAGACAGTCTATCAGTCTGCCTCTGGCCTGATAACATGACTAATGGCTGAATGCAAGGAGTCAGTCTGCACGTACAGTAAGCAAAGCCTCCTTTATTAACTTGCACTGACAGTGTTTTATTAAAAAGGGTAGAGAGAAGTATGCAGGACAGGCATCTATTCCAAAACAGCAAGCTACTACAGGTGGTGTATAATTACTGTATCAACAAACACTCATGGCTCTCTGTTATGTGATCATTTTAAATTCCTTGCTCTGGTACAGATTGTATTTCTTATGGGGAAAATAGTGAAGGCCATTGTTAAGTGAATGGAATGGCTTTTGGTTTGCCTGTGGGTCAACAGAGGAGTTACACAGTGTGTGCTGGCTGCGTAGGAGCTGGGGAGTGGTTGGTTTAATTTCAAATTAAGCCGTTAATCTTTCCCTGGCATGAACACATCCATTAAAATCCAATCAAAGTCTGACTTGGACTTGTTTTCAGGATTTTCCCAGGGCAAAAACATTTTTAAAAGGAGATCTTCTTCCTAGTCTCCATCCAGCCTTCCATTAAATTACATTAGAGTATAGAACTGTATCTGTACTCTTCCTCTTGGGGAAAAGAATAGGAGGGCGGGGGTGAGTGTGAGTGTGTTCCAGAGGTTAGACAGTCTTACCCTGGCAGTGGGAGCCGTCCTCAGACAGGGTAAAGCCAGTCCCACAGCTCCTGCAGGAGAAGGATCCGGGACTGTTCCTACACAGCTGGCCTGGGCACACATTAGCCACCAAGCACTCATCCACATCTGACAGAGAGAGGACAGAGAGAGAAGCCCAGTTAACTACATACCTGAACTGTAGCAGAGGATAGCATGCCTGGTGGAAAACATGACTACATGCCACATGCAATCATTTTGATCAGTTTATAATTGATATGGCATAAAGTTCCACTGTCAACACATCTATCTCGCCAACTGATCTATCAGTGGGACAGGCTGACTTCACCGTGTTTTATTTGAGGCCCATGTCTCTTTCTTTTGAACGCGGATCAGATGGATGGTGCCAGAGGGAGAGGGATGCAGGATCCAGTTATGATGTGATGTCTGGGAGGAGTATTTTGGGATCTTTAGCTAAGTAGAGGGGCTTTGGGTCCAAGCCGTCACACCTGACGTCATTTACAGACAACCTGAGCCTGCTGTTAACAAAGGCGATGTGGGAGAGAGGCCTGGCTGGACTCACACAGGGCCCAATGGGATGTTACCTGGCACACACTCTCACATCTGTCACATGCAGGACAGAGGGCAGAACCTAACATGAACCTAAGACACGGCCTGCTAACGCACACAAACGCACAAACTCAGGCACGCACACACACACCAACTCACATGTGCGCAGGAAATCCGTCCAAGAAAGACTCACCTTCACACTCTAGCCCATCCTCCGTCACTCTATAGCCTGACCCACAGGTGGTGCAGGTGAAAGAACCCTCAGTGTTGGTACAGGTTCCTCTGGGGCACGTGGTGGGCAGCTCACACTCATCAATATCTGTAATACACCAATACAGACTATTAAGTAAACACCACTCCTTTGATGGACCATTAGTTTCAGGGAGAATGGACAAACCTTCACAGAGCTCTCCGTCTAGGGAGACGCTGTAGCCTGAGGGACAGGTGATGCAGGAGTATGAGCCCTCAGAGTTCAGACAGATCCCGTTAGCACACACAGACCCAGCCTGGCACTCATCAATATCTGGAGGAGACATCAGACCAGCACAGACATGAATTACTATTGGCAAACAAACTATATACAAGTATTGCGTCACAGCTCTAAGACACACCTAGATCATAATAACAGAGACAGTTATACAACTGATACACGCAAAGGGCAGTCCTTTACAGAAGGAGTGGGTGAATGCGTCAGCTGGGGAACGATTTGGCTGGACTCACCCTCACACCTCCGCCTGTCCTGGGACACCCTGTATCCGTCTTTACAGCGGGTGCAGGTGAAGGAGCCCCCTGTGTTGGCACACACCCCTCCCAGACACATGTCTGCCTTGGAGCACTCATCCACATCTGGAACAAAAATACAAATGATCATGAAGAATGTACAGTAGGTTGCTACACACTGTCTGACATGCTTTATCGGTCTATGCCTGAAACGATAAATGTTGTACAGGTTCCATACCTTCACATCTCTGTCCATCCGCTGATCGCTGGAATCCAGGTTGGCAGTTCTTGCATGAGTAGGAACCTTCGGTATTGGTGCAAATTCCCGCGGGGCACACAGGTGTAGCACATTCGTCAACATCTAATAAAAACAGTGATGCATTAAAAGAGCCATAGAGACTCAAAGAGCTCATATTCCACACATCTCATTTTTTACAGACCTTCACAGGCCCGGCCGTCAGGAGTGGTTTGGTAACCAGGGTTACAGCTGCACCTGTGGGAGCCATCCAGATTGACACACCTGCCATGGAGGCAGGCTCCGGGGAGCTGACACTCATCCACATCTGGAGAAAAGACAGTATGGAGGAGGACCTTGTTAAACCACAGCTTCTCCTCACTGTTAACAACATTTATTGAAACCCCCTGAACCTCAAAGGCTTCTTTAGTAGCACTATTTCCCCTTTTCATAAACAAGTACCTTGGCAACTGCTGTTGTCCAGAGAGGCCTGGTATCCTTGGTAACAGTTGCAGCTGTAGGAGCCCTCAGAGTTGACACACCTACCATGGGTGCACACCGATTGGTCCAAACACTCGTTGACATCTGAGGGTGAGACAGGTCACCAACATTGAGGTCAGCACGCACAAAGATGCATGTGCGGTTCACTGAGCCAGATGTCAGACAGTAAAACACCCACAACCCATGACATGATTAGTAGGAATATACTGTACACCGTGAATGTTTGTTATTATCTATTAATCTGCTTCTTTTCCACTTCATGCTCTAAGTCAATACACATGACAATGGCAAAAACATGTTCTTTTTGTGGAAGAAATCATACAGAAACTTTGTTTTAGTTGACTCCAAAGGGCATAAAACAAAGACTGTATTTCATGGCTCTCTAAGCATTTGCCAGGCAGCTCCTTCCTCTGTATGTGTGATAAAGAGCATCTGTGAGTGTGTGAGTGGGCAGAGTAGAACTCTCTCAACACAGTTGTGTGGGAAGGTTTAGTGTGAGGTGAATGACACAGTAATACAGAGCGCTACTGCACTGAAAACACCCAGTGGAACACAGGCAGGGCTTTGTGTGTATCGCCTCGCAAAGGCTCTAGCCAGACGTCTGTCAGTACGGCTCAAAACTTTGTTTCTGCAATCTCCTGGCATCTCACAGTCCTCTACGATAAGCCTGACATGGGGCTGGAGCTGTTTTCTCTATCGCACTACCAATTAGGCTTATCCACAACGCAGCCAATTGGGCTCCAACTACTGTGCTACAGGCAATTGACTGAGGCAAACACTGGAAACAAACATAGCGAACGCACTCGCTGCTTGCATACATCGTCCCTGGTTTAGTCGAGTTCCTTCAACCATGTAGATATTAGCCTGTTAGTGGGGGTTTTGAACCAACTTTATGGTTTTGAACCAACTTTATTTAGCTCCTCTGTTCCACCTCATTTACAGAGGAAGTTCAACTCAGCAGCTAGTCATACTCCACATCATAATATAAAATGCTATTAGTGGATTGATTGTATTTGTTTAAAGACCTACTAGCAGAAAATAATGGAGCCTATGTACTGTTTTCTTTGAAGGGAAAGTAATCAAATTGAAGTAATCAAAGAGCCCATGAGGTAAGGTCGAGCCATGTTCAGTCATAGGAATCATTGGGAAGAAGTTATAGAATGGGCCAAAAAAAACTGCCTGAACTTTAAGTTCACCTTTCACAGGCCAATTCAGTCAGGGAGGACTTGACATTTACACAATAATCACCTCAGACTCTAAAATATACAACCTTTTCTGGAGCAGGCAAGAAGAAGAAGATGTCACAATACCAGCCAGGAGCGTCTCACGTAACAGGAACACCTCAATGTTAGGGGGGTTGCTACACTATGATGTCGGCTCCTTCAGCATGCTACAGACCTTGTATAGTGTGTCATGCATTATGTATTGAAGCCCTATAAACCCTCGTAGTGGTTTTCTAGTGTAACAGAGGCAGTTATATGTCTAACAGGACCTTTTAACAGTGGATTAATATTGACCTCAGTCCTCGCTCCAGTCCTCTCCCTCTGACCAAGTAATAAAGATGTAGCCCTGCTGGGCTCCAATGCAGTGGCCGGAGCCATCCAAAAATAATAGGCTGTTTGTTTAAGGCTGTGGCCAAGGGAAAATATTTTGACTCTCACAAATTGAAATATTACAAACAATCTTTCACAGCAGCAGATGAAACGAAAAGATCAGCAATAACAAGGGCGATTTGTTTAACCCTTTACAGTCTAAGCACTGTCTAAGCCGGAGGAGGGGGGTCATACAAAGGATCATTTAGCTATTTCATTTAGAATTTTAAGACCCCTTGAAGTATCTTTTTTTATATATACAGTGGAGAGAACAAGTATTTGATACACTGCTGATTTTGCAGGTTTTCCTACTTACAAAGCATGTAGAGGTCTGTAATTTTTATCATAGGTACACTTCAACTGTGAGAGACTGAATCTAAAACAAAAATGCAGAAAATCACATTGTATGATTTATTTATAATTAATTTAATTTATTGCATGACATAAGAATTTGATCACCTACCAACCAGTAAGAATTCCGGCTCTCACAGACCTGTTAGTTTTTCTTTAAGAAGCCCTCCTGTTCTCCACTCATTACCTGTATTAACTGCACCTGTTTGAACTCGTTACCTGTATAAAAGACACCTGTCCACACACTCAATCAAACAGACTCAAATCTCTCCACAATGGCCAAGACCAGAGAGCTGTGTAAGGACATCAGGGATAAAATTGTAGACCTGCACAAGGCTGGGATGGGCTACAGGACAATAGGCAAGCAGCTTGGTGAGAAGGCAACAACTGTTGGTGCAATTATTAGAAAATGGAAGAAGTTCAAGATGACGGTCAATCTCCCTCGTCTGGGGCACCATGCAAGATCTCGTGGGGCATCAATGATCATGAGGAAGGTGAGGGATCAGCCCAGAACTACACGGCAGGACCTGGTCAATGACCTGAAGAGAGCTGGGACCACAGTCTCAAAGAAAACCATTAGTAACACACTATGCCGTCATGGATTAAAATCCTGCAGCGCACGCAAGGTCCCCCTGCTCAAGCCAGCGCATGTCCAGGCCCGTCTGAAGTTTGCCAATGACCATCTGGATGATCCAGAGGAGGAATGGGAGAAGGTCATGTGGTCTGATGAGACAAAAATAGAGCTTTTTGGTCTAAACTCCACTCGCCGTGTTTGGAGGAAGAAGAAGGATGAGTAAAACCCCAAGAACACCATCCCAACCGTGAAGCATGGAGGTGGAAACATCATTCTTTGGGGATGCTTTTCTGCAAAGGGGACAGCACGACTGCACCGTATTGAGGGGAGGATGGATGGGGCCATGTATCGCGAGATCTTGGCTAACAACCTCCTTCCCTCAGTAAGAGCATTGAAGATGGGTCGTGGCTGGGTCTTCCAGCATGACAACGACCGGAAACACACAGCCAGGGCAACTAAGGAGTGGCTCCGTAAGAAGCATCTCAAGGTCCTGGAGTGGCCTAGCCAGTCTCCAGACCTGAACCCAATAGAAAATCTTTGGAGGGAGCTGAAAGTCTGTATTGCCCAGCGACAGCCCCGAAACCTGAAGGATCTGGAGAAGGTCTGTATGGAGGAGTGGGCCAAAATCCCTGCTGCAGTGTGTGCAAACCTGGTCAAGAACTACAGGAAACGTATGATCTCTGTAATTGCAAACAAAGGTTTCTGTACCAAATATTAAGTTCTGCTTTTCTGATGTATCAAATACTTATGTCATGCAATAAAATGCAAATTAATTACTTAAAAATCATACAATGTGATTTTCTGGATTTTTGTTTTAGATTCCGTCACTCACAGTTGAAGAGTACCTATGATAAAAATTACAGACTTCTACATGCTTTGTAAGTGGGAAAACCTGCAAAATCGGCAGTGTATCAAATACTTGTTCTCCCCACTGTATAAACTCAGCAAAGAAAGAAACGTCCTCTCACTGTCCTCTCGCATTTATTTTTCGGCAAACTTAACGTGTAAATATTTGTATGAACATAACAAGATTCAACAACTGAGACAAGTTCCACAGACATGTGACTAACAGAAATGGAATAATGTGTCCCTGAACAAAGGGGGGGTCAAAATCAAAAGTAACAGTCAGTATCTGTTGTGGCCACCAGCTGCATTAAGTACTGCAGTGCATCTCCTCCTCATCGACTGCACCAGATTTGCCAGTTCTTGTTGTGAGCACTGATGGAGGGATTGTGCGTTCCTGGTGTAACTCGGGCAGTTGTTGTTGCCTTCCTGTACCTGTCCTGCAGGTGTGATGTTCGGATGTACCGATCCTGTGCAGGTGTTGTTACACGTGTTCTGCCACTGTGAGGACGATCAGCTGTCCGTCCTGTAGCCCTGTCTTAGGCATCTCACAGTACGGACATTGCAATTTTTCGCCCTGGCCACATCTGCAGTCCTCATGCCTCCTTGCAGCATGCCTAAGGCACATTCACGCAGATGAGCAGGGACCCTGGGCATCTTTCTTTTGGTGTTTTTCAGAGTCAGTAGAAAGGCCTCTATAGTGCCCTAGGTTTTCATAACTGTGACCTTAATTGCCTACCGTCTGTAAGCTGTTAGTGTCTTAATGACCGTTCCAGATATGCATGTTCATTAATTGTTTATGGTTCATTGAACAAGCATGAGAAACAGTGTTTAACCCCTTTACAATTAATGATTTTTACGAATTATCTTTGAAAGACAGGGTCCTGAAAAAGGGACTTTCTTGTATTGCTGAGTATATATATATATATAAATATTTGATGAACATTTGTTATTGGCCTTAATGCTATTAGCCCATACAAATACATTGAATAACAGATTCACTACATGAAACAACAGATAGTCTCCCCCATAAAATGTAACATAAGTTTGTTCTGAAGTGGCTGTCCTATATCTATTTTTGGCACTAAACAGTTTCCATATATACTTCCATAAACCTTTTCAACTGGTACCAGGGGACCTTCAGACGAGTCTTGTGACATTGGCGGATGCAGTGGATTGAGACACATCCAATGCAAAAGAAATATCTCCAGCTTTTTTTTGTATTATGTTAATGTCATTTATGCGGGGGCGTGGACATCGACTCTAGGGGGTTAAACAATATGGGTCTGGGTCTGGGACCCTGGGGGCTAGGTAGGGAGGGGTAGTCATTACAAAAACAATGGAGCTAGAAGGTTAAAGACCTAGCCTAGGAGGACCTAGCCTAGGAGTCCTTATCTCACTGCCCAAGCTATGAGAGAGCCATCATTCAAGCCCCACCAGGCCTCTCCTCCTAGCACTGTGGTTAGGGTGCTGTGGTAGTCCCCTGCACATAAAACATCCAATACTAACCCCTTTGAAAATAGGATTACAGCATGAAATATATTTTCTACAATCCTTAATGACTCCAGCCCTTTGAGCAAAGCCACAAGTGAAAAATATAATTCAGCCAGTCCAATTTGGTGGCAGACTGTAGAGTATCAGGCCTGTCAGCACATCCTTAAGACCATTCACTGTTGCACTGATGACGTCTAATTGGTCATTTCTGGTGTTGCCAACAGCAAGCTTTGCTTACGTAAAGTGTGCCAGGCAGGCTGGGGGAATATTATCAAATAATAAAGAAGTTTAAGAGGAAAACCCAGCTCATTTCCAGGCATGGCCCCTGGAGGCCCATCTTACCCAGACATCTCCCGCTGGCAGCCCTGAACCCGGGGCCACAGGCCTGGCACTGGAAGGAGCCTGGGGTGTTGACACACCTTCCACTGGGGCACGAGCTGGGGTCCAGGCACTCATCTACATCTGGCCAGGGAACAGGGGATGGAGAGGGGAGAGTGGCGTTGAGGAAATACCATTAAGATAAGCCTGCATCCAGTCTCTGCATTTACACGGGCACTCACACGCGCACACACACACATCAATACTCATGCCCATATCCTCCCTCTGGTATTGCGTCCGATTTAAAGTCTACACCTTGTTTTTCCCCTGGCTCAGAGCTGAGGAAAATACAACAATGCTTGTTCTGTGGCTGGATTGGATATGAACCCAGTGCAGCCAATAAACACCAATGGCCAGCATTGTGATGTTCTGTGAATGTTCTGTAAGTTTAGTGTTAAGGCTGTCTGTCTCTGTGCTGGATTCACCTTCACACTGCCCTTTCCAGGACTTAGCGTAGCCACTCTTGCATTCACAGGTGTAAGATCCCTCCGTGTTGACACAGTCACCATCCTGGCACTTGTTGGCCATGTCACACTCATTTATATCTGCACAGAATCCCCAGAACGAGTCAGAGAGGGAAGTAACAAAGAGTGGTTATTGTTCTATGAATCTGGCTCATTAGAGAAACATCTGAAATTGGCCTTAAATTGCCTTAAAATACAACATAAAAGACTCTTTGAAAATGATGACACATTACACTTATATAACACATTTTAAAAAGCTCAAATGTGTCTTATTAGAGCATCATGAATATTTAAAACTGTCTCTCAGTTCCCCTGGTCTCTCTGGGGATGGCTTTAGCTAGTACTCATGCTTTGCTCCATCTCACCCTGGCAGAACTTCCTGTTCTGGGTGATGACCTGGCTGTAGCCACTGTAGCAGTGGCAGGTGTAGGAGCCAAAGGTGTTCACACAACGGCCCTTCCCTCCACAAGGGTCCCCCTCACACTCATTCACATCTGAAGAGAGAGAGAGGGAAGGAGGGACGGAGGGAGGGAGACAGAGAGTGAGAGAGAGAGAGAGAGAGAGAGACAGAGAGAGAGAGAGAGAGAGAGAGAGAGAGAGAGAGAGAGAGAGAGAGTGAGAGAGAGGAGGGGGGAGAGAGAGGAGGGTGGAGAGAGGCCAGAGTGTTCCATTACAGTTACATTTCACCACTGGAGACCTTGTACTTTCCAACCCTTCACTCTGGAGCCCCTCCACAGCGCAGAGTGGAGTGCAGGCATTCCTCAGTGATGGGCCAAAGCAGGGTTTGGACAGCGACTGCAGAGTGAGGTAACAGATCACAGCTCCGTGGCAGCTCTCTGGATTGCTCTGACCTTGTTGTCAGGCGTCGCATAACGGGTCAACATAAACACAGGGATCGCTTTCATTTGGCTCTTGATTTCTCAAGGCCTCTGTGCTTGTATCGTAGGTGGTGTGAACGGTGAGGCTCGTGTTGAGACAATAATATGTAGAGCTGACAGAACTCCCTGAGAAGCCCCCTTTGCCCACCCGCCTATTCCCGTCTTACCGATGCAGTTGGTCTGGAGTGCGCTCAGCTTGTAGCCGGGGTCACAGTAGCAGGTGTAGCCTGTCTGCACTGGCACGCACAGCCCAGGGCCACATATGGTTGGAGTGATGGAGCATTTGTCAATATCTGTGAGGAGATACTGACACTGACTTACCTGTGTGAACATTCAATACCAATACCAATATACATGCCGTGTTTGTCCTATGTTATTAGCTTGCCCTTTCCACACAACTCTTCTTAAACACTATCTACTCCAAAGAAGGTTTACTCGTCCACCACGTGTTATTCTCTATGGAAACGTGTAGCCTGTTTAATGACGGAGCCATGGATGGGAGGACATGTTTTACGCTGGTGTAGTATTGTAACAGGTGTTAGGGGGCGCTCACTAAATATCAGGACGACAGGGAGGGGCCATGCACTGTTAAGCCTGTCATTGGACTTGTCAGTTGTTTGTTTCAGTCCAAAGTGGTTCTTGTAAACATGAGCTGAGGGTGGGCTGCTGGGTTTGGCTCAGAGCTCAGACCCTCTCCATAGGATGACCGTGAGTCACAAACACACAGTCTTCTCTCTCTTCTTTTCATGCAGGCCTGGCGTCTTTCCAGTCCAGACAGTTTCCTCTTCCAAAAGGCACACTCTCTCTGGTTTCTCGCCCTCTCACCCTCTGTGCTGCTCGGAAGCCTGAAGCCAAGTTGGCTTTGGGGAGAGGGCCCACTAAGAGGGCAACACATCCTCTGCTTCCCCTTGCTAAACTAGGGGCAGCCCTAAGAAATGTCTATCAAACAGGCCTGTTGGACATGCATAACTCACAAATGAACTGAGAAATCCCATTTGTATCTAGAAAGCATAAAGTTTACTTGCAGTTCTACATTTAAATAGTTGGGGAGCATTATGAGTAGGCCGTTCCAATGAATTGAGTTTGTCATCCCATTAAATCAAACTAAATCGGTATCTGCTAATGTACTGTTCATCAAGCATCAGTGGATGTCGAGGCACAGTGGCCAGTGCAATGGAGCCCATGAAGTGTATTGTGACAATGCCTCTCACCTGTGACCTGAGTGGCCACATTGATGGAGGCTGTATCCTGTCCCTCAGATTCAGGCCCCAGGTTGATGGGAGAGTCAGGAGTCACTTTCTCTACCACATCTACTGGAGACAAAGTTGGGGGACGAGAGAGGGGGAGAGAGAGAGAGAGAGAGATAGAGAGAGAAAGAGAGAAGAAAGACAGAGAGCACTCGCGAGAGAGAGAGAGAGAGAGAGAGAGAGAGAGAGAGAGAGGTGTCAACATGTCAATGGGCCAATGGCGAGAGCCTTGGCTGCTGCTACTTTCCCCTGACTGATATAGTATCTGCTTTTCCAAACGGTAATGGCATGACAATCCCTCACAAGGTCCTCCTACGGTAGTATGGCAGTGATATAAAGATGAAATATGCCCTTTCTGCTTTACTAAAAACAGATAACAGACATCAATCAGCTGGACTCATTAGATTGACTCAACCTACAGACTTGGTCAATGTTTTCATTGGCAGGGGAGTCCCGGGGCAATTTATAGAAAATGGATCAGGACTCCATGTGCCTGACTACTTGATAAATCTCTGTTTTCTCTGGCCCTCTCATTGGCTTTATCAATGCACCATGAGGTGTAGGATCACTGTGTAAAAACACCACAGTAAATTACAGGCTGAAACAAACTGTGATTATGAGTTATGAATATGAACAGACACCATTGTGACAAGGTTATTTGATGAATTGGGATTGAGATACATTACCTGGGTACTTCAATGGGGAGTCAGTCGCAACAGGAGGCTGTGGAATAAGCAAGAATAGGTTAGAATTTGGTCATAACAAAATGTGTTTCTCTCTTCTGACAGTTTTTACCATCAATGTGTTTTTCATATCGTATGCAATGACTTAATACCATATGAGTCTTAAAGCTAAGACGCTGTGTTTTTTTCTAAAATAAACATTTCGAAAGCATGTTTTTTTCTGAGAGAAGAGGAACTCACCGGGTTCAATATTTCCACATCTGTTAGGAGAGAGAGAAGAGGAAGTTTTATCAGTAGAGAAAGCTGACATTCTGTTAGAATTATCACGCATTATCATTGAGATATCAATCCATGTTCTCATCGGGCGTTTTACTGTTTAGACGCCATCTTAAGGTCTTTGTTTCCAATAAAACTAATCTTACAGCATATTTATCCCTTAAGCCAGGAAGAAGACCTAGACTCTGAAAATGATGTACTATACAGCCCATAGAAAAATTAGAAACAGATATCTCAGATAATGAAGACACAACCCTAAATATTTATGGTCTCCTTATATAAATAATTTTGCTCGGGCCATGCCGATAAATTATCTCATAACTGTAAATCAGACGAATGTTACACAGAAGATCCAGAGGTCGCAGATGTTTGACCTGTGTGGATTAAGTACTCTGCTCAAATGCTTAGGGGAGGTGTATTCTGACAGATAGGGGAAGCAAATAGTGTTTGATATTTAGTAGATGAGGATAAACCCGTTATTTGTGGAGATAAAAATGTTGTTTTCATCTGTGTAAATATCTACTTTATCCTCGTCTACTAAAAGGGTTTCCATTGTGTAGCCTCGTAACTTTAGACCCATTTTAGTACAGTATCTTGTAAAAAATAATATTATCAATGGTCGACTGGCTACCTTATTTGGACACAAATATCACAATAAAGTATGCATAACAATATTATTGTTCTCACCTTGAGGCTGGCTGAGGGTCTCCCCAGCTGGATGCTGGGTGTCTGGGTCTGGATGGAGAGGGTGTTGTGGTTGTTGGGGGGTGTGAGGGAACTGAGGGTACTGGGGCGTCTGGGGGTACTCTGGGAGCGCTTGGGGGTGCTGTGGATGGTGGGGCTTGTGGGATTGATGAGGGTACTGTGGGGTCTGGGGGTGGTGGGGTATCTCCTGTGGGTGTTGTGGTTGGTGGGGGTGTTGTGGATGCTGTGGTTGATGTGGTTGGTGGTGGTAGGGGTACTGTGGGATCTGTGGGACGTGGGGCAGCTGCTGTGGCGGCTGAGCTGGCTGCTGGAGCAGTTGGGTGTGGCTAGGGTTCTGGGCCTCCCAGGAAATGCCTGTCCTCCTCAGCTCCTCTTCCTCCAGCTGTCTCAGGGAGATCTGCACGTCGGAGCGCGAGTATGTGTAGCCATGGCCAGCGGGACAGATCTCCTTGAAATGGTCTGCAGGCGTACAGGGGCAAACAAAGAACCATAGAAAAGTTTGTAAGGCCATATTCCCCCCATGGGCTCCTGAGCTAACATGAAACGCTGCCAGACAGTAATTATGGGTCGTATTTCTGTCTGGTGTTCGCAGCAATACCAAAAGCCATCCATGTAATACCATTATGTACAGCATGCCATACTTTAGCCTCTCCTCTGTGAAGGGGATTGTGTTTCAGCCATGGCCAGGGAGGGAGCTGCCAGGGCAGTGACAGCCGTCAGAGAGGCTATCACAGAGGGGATTTGGATGTGTCAGAGGGGTGTGAACATTTAAATTAAATTGGGATTGTTAACGTTTAGAAAAAATCTCTGAATCAATTTTTTTCACAAATTTTTATTTTTTTCAAGTTGGAGCCTAACTAGACGATAGGATTTAAAGGCCTGGGGAAAGTTGGGTAATATAAATAAAACCAGAGAGGAAGAGGTGAATTTTAGGCTACTTTGGTAAATATGCAAGATACATATTACCAAGACATATGATGTTCTTTCTGCCTGCCCCCTCTTCTCTTCCTCGCGTTGCCTCCCATGCTCTTCATCTTCACTCATGATGCGAATGTGTGTTCAGTCTGTTGCCTGTAGAATATCCTAGCCTATTCATTGATGATAGGGCCCTGCTTTACTGAAGTTGCGAGACACATACAAGCCAAGAAATTGCGAGATACAGCATTGACTCTCCACCACTAGTTGACTCTCCACCACTACGTCAGAATCGCTAACGGTTGGAAAAATGGCAGCGAAAGGCAAGCGACAGCAGCAAAGTCCTGTATGGCAATACTTTGAGAAGGTAAATGAGAATGTGGTAGAATGCAAACGTACTTTAGTAATTATAGTACAGTGTAGTACAGGTGCAATGCTTAACCATCTGAAAGTGACGCACCGTGAGACCCGGGGATGGATGGATGGAGTAGCCATGACTGCAATAGAGGGAACTGCATTGCCCCCTAGCGGTAATACACAGGATCATATTTTGCCTTGTGAATTCACATGCAATTGAACGTTTTTTATATTAGCATTTAAAAAAAGAAAATAAAATAGTATTTTTAAACATATATCTTTGTTTTTCATTTGTCACATCCCTAGTTTCAGACACAGGCTCAGGGCAGTGCCCGGGGGGCAGTGCCAGGGAGGAAGTACAGGATCATGTAATACTAACTGACCTTTGAACTCTGGGCAGGAGAAGAGTGAGAAAGTGAGCCAGTGCCAGTGAGTGGAGGACTGACTGAAGAAATAAAAGGAGGGTGATTGCATCTCTTTGTGTTGGAGCCCAACACATTTCAGCAGGGGTGAATTCATAACAATTAAACAGTATTATACCCTGCCTGACCTGGAACACAGGCCTCTATGACAATTTTATAATGGACACAGAATCTCTGGAATATAGATACCAATACTGATAGCACTGTGGTTAGGTGCAACAGTAAATGCAAGAAGCGTGGATATGATGAAGTCTCCTGACTGTCTAATGCGGATGGAGATGGGGGTTTGTGGCTGATTCCACATCAGAGCTCTAAGTCAATGTGCTCCGATTACCAAACGACTAATAATGAGTCTGGATGCTCTGTGTTCAACATGGCTCTAACAGCTTGTCACGCCATACAGATGTAGGATCTTAATTTGATCCCCCTTTTGCAGGAGAACTTTCTTGCAATGCAGGAAATGTAAAACGTGTAGCGTATTTGAGGTTTAAAAAGGCTTCTGAAGTTTGTAATTTTCCTTTATGAAAGATGTATCAACCCCTACAAAAATGTCCATTAATTATAATCCACATTATAATTCACAATTTCTGTTTTGCTGCAGGATTATTTTCCTGCTGTAGCATACTGTCTCAAATTAAGATCCTTCATCTGTACAAAAGCCAGTGTCTGGCGATGACAGGGTAATCAGGCTGTATGTGGACTGTATCTACACACAGAGCAGAACACTAGTCTGGCAGAGCACCATGGAGGTCTGGCTCTCTGATATCTGATATATGACAACTTCCATGAATCACTTGCCAAAACGGTCACTGCTCTAAATAATGACCTTTTCTTTGACTTTGAAGATAAAATCAGCAAGAAAAAACAGGATGACCACCACTTCCCATGTTTGATTTGGCTTGACAATTTTTTCTTTCTTTGGGAGACATAGCTGGACTATTACTGGCATTTCCCTCCAAGAGCCTGTGTGATAACACAAGATTGACTCACTATTATAATATTATACAGTCTCGACATATAAAGGTTCTGTTGTTTTGTACTTATTCCAAATCAAACACTCTGGGTTATCTTTCAACTGCAATACATGACTGGCGGGCTGTCGAGGCGAAGAATAATATAGTGATTGAAGCCTGAACGACTGTTGTGTTGGGTAGTGTGTATGCTTTCATTAACATCATAAAGATCACACATTTTGTACCGCTGTTAAAATCCAACCCAGCCAATGAACGTTCACCAAGTGTAATCAAACTAGAAATATTTAACCAGTTCATCGAGGTTGGAGTGTAGAGGGAGGAAAGAGAGAGAGAGCGAGAGAGAGAGAGATTAAGTAAGAGAGAGAAGAGAAACAGAGAGAGTGGGTGTGGGGTTAGTGTGTGTGTGGGTACCTGTGTCTGGCAGAGGGCACCTCTCGCAGGCCGTGCCCCAGGCCTTGCCCACACGGCTGCAGCAGCAGATCTGTTTGGTGATGTGTTGAGTGAGGGGCAGAGAGCAGGTCCCCGCTGAGCGGTAACACATCCCCCTCTGGTCCGACACAGCCTTGTCCGCTGTCCGAAAAACATATACATGCCTCCATTAGACAGACCTCACAGACCAAGGAAACACCATAAGACGGACAGGCCATCAGACATAGCAACAGACAGTAGGAGTACTCACAGACACAGTGGCTCCTGGCAGGGTCCAGCATGTAGCCTGGTTTACAGGTGCATCTGTAGCTTCCTCTGGTGTTCAGACAATCAGCGTTCTTACAGATCCCATTCATCAGGCACTCGTTGATGTCTAGGAGAAGAAACCACACAGTATCTGACTGTTGGGTTATAACAATGTGTTGAGGCAATGTTTTGGGTGTCAGGATGGCAACACAAAAAAACGATTGAATTAGGTTATATAGAACTCGTATCCAATGACAAAGCTAGAAAAGATGGATGAAGTGAGTCCTTTGTCATCTTCACACATTGAGAGGTGCCCAAGTATCACTATGGGGTTTAAGTAATCAAAACCATGAGCTGCTGGCAAGTGATGACATATGATAGATACCCTAGATCACATACCCTATATGGTCAAAAGTATATGGTCACCTGCTTGTCGAACATCTCATTACAAAATCATGGGCATTAATATGGAGTTGGTCCCCCCTTTACTGCTATAACAGCCTCCACTCTTCTGGGAAGGCTTTCCACCAAATATTGGAACATTGCTGAGGGGACTTGCTTGAGTTCAGGGCTCTGTGTAGGCCAGTCAAGTTCTTCCACACCGATCTCGACAAACCATTTCTGTATGGACCTTGCTTTGTGTATGGACCTTGCTTTTTGGGCACCCAAGTGGCGCAGTGGTCTAAGGCACTGCATCTCAGTGCTAGAGGCATCACTACAGACAACCTGGTTCGAATCCAGACTGTATCACAACCGGCCGTGATTGGGAGTCCCATTGGGCTGCGTACAATTGGCCCAGCGTCGTCCGAGTTTGGCCGGTGTAGGCCGTCATTGTAAATAAGAATTTGTTCTTAACTGACTTACCTAGTTAAATAAAGCTTAAATATAATAAATAAATAAATACATTGTCACGCTGAAACAGGAAAGGGCCTTCCCCAAACGGTTGCCACAAAGTTGGAATCACAGAATCGTCTATAAGGTCATTATATGCTGTTGAGTTAAGATTTCTCTTCACTGGAAGGGGCCTAGCCCGAACCATGAAAAACAGCCCCAGACCATTATTCCTCCTCTACCAAACTTTACAGTTGGCACGATGCATTCGGGTAAGTAGGATTCTCCTGGCATACGTCAAACTCAGATTCGTCCATCTGACGTCCAGATGGTGAGGCGAGCTTTACACCACTCCAGCCATAGGTGCCATAGATGACATATGATAGATGCCCTAGATGACATATGATAGATGCCATAGATGACATGATAGGTGCCATAGATGACATACGATAGATGCCATAGATGACATGATAGGTGCCATAGATGACATACGATAGATGCCATAGATGCCATATGATATATTCCATAGATTACATATGATACATGACATATGATAGATGCCATAGATGCCCTAGATGACATATGATAGATGCCATAGATGACACATGATAGATGCCATAGATGACATACGATAGATGCCCTAGATGACATACGATAGATGCCCTAGATGACATACGATAGATGCCCTAGATGACATATGATAGATGCCATAGATGACATGATAGGTGCCATAGATGACATACGATAGATGTCATAGATGACATATGATAGATTCCATAGATGACATATGATAGATGACATATGATAGATGCCATAGATGACACATGATAGATGCCATAGATGACATATGATAGATGCCATACATCAGAGCAGAGTGGAGTGACATCATTAGATAGTGTGTGAAATGCACGTAAACTGTACACACACACACACACAAACACACACACACACACACACTCTATTGTATTTGTTCTTGATATCTTGTCAAATATTTTTTTATAAAACAGAGAAGCAGCTACAAAAAAACACAGGGCAGGTGCAAAATGCTAGAACGAAAACACACAAAAGACAGATACACGATACATGATACATAGTGCGGCAGTATGAAAAAGTATACAAATCTGGAGTGTAAAAAGCTATAAAAAGACATAGTATGGGTGAATGGCTGAATATGTACACTATACATTGTTACAGAGTATTAGGTGAAAAAAAAATCCTATAAGCTCACGTTAGGAAATATACTAGAGGCAGAGAGTGTTTTTCCCCCTCAACCATGTGCTGGAAGGAGGAAAGATATGGTGAGTGGCATTTGTTTATGTGTCCATTCAACAGCAGAGAGCCGTGCTCCTGAGTCACCCAGCCAGCCAGAGGAGGTAGCTAGTAGCCCAGGCAGGAGGCAGGATAAGAGCACCACATGCCTTAACCTCTTAGTCATGCCACCACATTGGGACCATGCAGGGTTTGTTTTTTCACAGAGTTAAACAAAGAGTAAATCATTAGGCCTTTTCCCATCGCCGTGACGACTGGAACCTGACAAGCTGCCATGGCAGATTTTCCCAATAATAATGAATCTGCTCTTGTTTTGCTGGTGTGCTAGCTGGTGGAAATAGTGAGCTTATAAGGGAACAGGCAGGGTCTGGGGAGTGATGGGAGGCAAAACAAACTATCATTTGAGTACAGGCCTCTCTCTATATATATTTACAGTGAGCTCCAAAAGTATTGGGACAGTGACAAATGTTTTGTTGTTTTGGCTCTGTACTCCAGAACTTTGGATCTGAAATGATATAGTGACTATGAGGTTAATGTGCAGACTGTCAACTTTAATTTTAGGCCACTTTTTGTACAAAGTATTGGGACAAATTAACTTATATGTGTATTAAAGCAGTCAAAAGTTTAGTTCTTGGCCCCATATTCCTAACACGCAATGATTACATCAAGCTTGTGACTCTACAAACTTGTTGGATGCATTTGCTGTTCGTTTTGGTTGTGTTTCAAATAACTTTGTGACCATTAGAAATGATTGGTAAATAATGTATTGTGTTTTGTTTTTTGTCACTTTTATTGTAAATAAGAATAGAATGTGTTCTACTTCTGCATTAATGTGGAAGCTACCATGATTACGGATAGTCCTAAATGAATCGTGAAGAATGATGAGTGAGAAAGTTACAGACACACAAATCATATCCCCAAGACATGCTAACCTCTCACCATTACAATAACAAGGGAAGGTTAGCATTTTTGGAGGTATGATATTTATCCTTTTGGAAATCACTGCATATACACTGAGTGTACAAAACATGAAGGATACCTGCTCTTTCCATGATATAGACCGACCAGGTGAATCCAGGAGAAAGCCTGTATGCCTTATTGATGTCAGTTGTTAAATCCACTTCAATCAGTGTAGATGAAGTGGAGACTAGTTAAAGAAGGATTTGTAAGTATGTAAGTATGTGTGCCATTCAGAGGTTGAATGGGCAAGAAAAAAAATGTCAGTGCCTTACAACGGGGTATGGTAGTAGGTGCCAGGAACACCGGTTTGAGTTTGTCAAGAACTGCAGCGCTGCTGGGTTTTTCACGCTCAACAGTTTCCTCGTGTGTCTCAAGAATGGTCCACCACCCAAAGGACAACTTGACACAACTGTGGGAAGCATTGGAGTCAACATGGGCCAGCATCCCTGTGGAACGCTTTCAACATGACAAAGCTAAAACAAGTTTTTAGAAGAAAAAAAAAATATATATATATAAAAAAAGAAGAAAAACCTTAATTACATACGTATTCAGCCAAGAACCCCGAAAAAAAATTGTAGACACCCACAAGTCTGGTTCATCCTTGGAAGCAATTTCCAAACGCCTGAAGGTACCATGTTCATCTGTACAAACAATAGTACACCATGGGGCCACGCAGATGCCATACCGATCAGAAAGGAAACGCGTTCTGTCTCCTAGAGATGAATGTACTTTGGTGCGAAAAGTGCAAATCAATCCCAGATCAACAGTAAAAGACCTTGTGAAGATGCTGGAGGAAACAGGTACAACAGTATCTATATCCACAGTAAAACGAGTCCTATATCGACATAACCTGAAAGACCGCTCAGCAAGGAAGAAGCCACTGCTCCAAAACCACCATAAAAAAGCCAGACTATAGTTTGCAACTACACATGGGGACAAAGATCGTACTTTTTGGAGAAATATCCTATGGTCTGATGAAACAAAAATAGAACTGTTTGGCCATAATGACAATTGTTATGTTTGGAGGAAAAAGGGGGAGCCTTGCAAGAACACCATCCAAAGAACACCATCCCACGGGGCGTGGCAGCACCATGTTGTGGGGGTGCATTGCTGCTGCACTTCACAAATAGATGGCATCATGAGGAAGGAAAATTATGTGGATATACTGAAGCAACATCTCAAGACATCAGTCAGGAAGTTAAAGCTTGGTCGCAAATGGGTCTTCCAAATGGACAATGACCCCAAGCATACTTGCAAAGTTGTGACAAAATGGCTTAAGGACAACAAAGTCAAGGTATTGGAGTGGCCATCACAAAGCCCTGACCTCAATCCTATAGAACATTTGTGGGCAGAACTGAAAAAGCGTGTGGAAGCCTACACAAAACATTTGACCCAAGATAAACAATTTAAAGGCAATGCTACCAAATACTAATTGAGTGTATGTAAACTTCTGACCCACTGGAATGTGATGAAATAAATAAAAACTGAAATAAATCATTCTACTATTATTCTGACATTTCACATTCTTAAAATAAAGTGGTGATCCTAACTGACCTAAGACATTGAATTTATACTAGGATTAAATGTCAAGAATTGTGAAAAACTGAGTTTAAATGTATTTGGCTAAGGTGTATGTAAACTTCCGACTCCAACTGTATGCGTGTGTGTGCGTGCGCGTGTGTGTGTGTGTGTGTGTGTGTGTATGTCTGTGTGTCTGTGTGCGTGTCTGTGTTTGCGTGTCTGTGTGCGTGCATGTGTGTTGATGGTATGGGGGATTAAAAGGGGAACAAGTTTAAGGTCATAAACAGCTGACCCCCCCCATGACCTGTCCCCAAGCACCTCTCTTAGTAATGATGTAAATAGGCTGACTCAAGTGTAAGCAAATGGGCAGATTTTGTTTCCTGTTTGGGTGAGCCATAGGGCACATAAAGAAGATACAATGGACATCTGCTGTCATGGGGTTATACACTACGAGCTCTGACCAAACCATATCTCTTGGGGAAACGGAACTCTGCTAGCTCCCACTCAGAGAGACAACAACACTGCCTGCGGAGGAACGGAACTCTGCTAGCTCCCACTCAGAGAGACAACAACACTGCTTGTGGAGGCGACGGAACTCTGCTAGCTGACACTCAGAGAGACAACAACACTGCTTGTGAAGGCGACGGAACTCTGCTAGCTGCCACTCAGAGAGACAACAACACTGCTTGTGGAGGAAACGGAACTCTGCTAGCTCCAACTCAGAGAGACAACAACACTGCTTGTGGACGCGACAGCGACTATAAGGATGTAGAGCTGAAGTTCAATATTAGGCTCAGCTTTCCTTCATCACATGGGGTCTGTAATCCAGGGTCAGGTTGATTCCAGATTAGTGTTAGTGGAACAGTCTGGTCGGGGGTAAGGGATTGGAACTGACTAGCATGACAGCCTGTCATGACCTTCACTAATCTCAACACCTATCTGACTTCATGGTTGGTCGCTCACTCATTCTCCAAGAGACATTCTCTATTATTATATACGCACAGATGGAACACACATAGACGTCCATCAGAGCCCCCCGACAGGTTTCTCATGACTCCATTGTTATTGTAGTAATGACGCGGAATGATGACTCCACCCAAAGAGTCCGCTTAAACTGACAACCTTCTTAAACCGTAATTTCTCACTTTTTGACGGCAGGGCCAAAATGAGCTTGTAGAGGATTCACATAAACAACCAGGATAATTATTTACTGCCATTGTAAAGGAAATACCTAGTACTATTGGAGTGGGGACTGTGAGGTCCTCTGTCAAGTAAGCCCGAGCTGTTTAAATGTTTTGAATCAGGCACTAAAAATAAGTAATTAAGCGAAAAGCCCATCCATTTGAGGATTTGAGAAGAGTGAGTGTTCCTTTTCCAAATCTTCTCAGTTTCATGTAAGAACTAAACCAGTTCTTAGCTGGAACATCTGTCAAATCTACATAGATATAGGCTAGAAAACAATGTGACCTGCTGTCTACAGACTTGCGCCCCCACTCACAATAGAAACAGCACATACTAAATGTATGGCAGTGAGGCCATAGATGTTCCACTACACAATAGAAACAGCACATACTAAATGTATGGCAGTGAGGCCATAGATGTTCCACTACATAAGCAATAGATATAGATATTCATGACTCCAGCTGACCCAGGTTCTCTGGAGTGTTTGAAATATAAGGGCCTGTCACAAAACAGTTTGTGTTTCTGAGGGGACATCTTATCTGTGACGCGATGCCCACTGTACGCCACTGAGCCCAGCGGCAGGAGTAGAAAGAAAGAGCAGGGTGAATCACGTCTGTGCTCAGACACAGGATAAGACACAATACTTTTTCTCCTCCCGTGAAATACAGAGCAGGAAGCTCAAGGCTAGGAGTCACGCTTTGGCAAGGAGGACACCCATTTGATAATAATGACAGAATCCCTGAAAAATCAGCTTTTTGCCTCCTTGGCAGTTGTTCTGAGGGCTAAAATAAAATAATTTTTGGGAATGGAGCTCCAGCTGAATTGGACCAAGACTTTGAAGCTGGCCAGTAAATATTGTGAATATCTGTCAGTTTGGTTTTTCAGCCTCCAAAAATGAGGGACTGCGAGGGGAGAACATCTTGAAGTGATCAGAAAAAGCCAGCTGAATTAAAGTCAGATAAATTACTTTACTGGCAACTCTTGACAACCTTCTGGACAGCATAAAAATTGTCCTTGTCCACAGCTTTTTTTCTATATAAATGGGAGGAATGCAAAATCATTTAGCATATTAATAACTCTATAACTCTTATCACCACAAATGAGAAAAAAACACAGTATCCACAATACACTCTACTCCAGTATTTGCCATGCAACTCAGAAAACGTGTTGGACTTTACTGTTGATGATGACCAATCTAATAAAATAAAACAAATCTTCTTCTTTTACATTGTGTGTATTTTTTGTCTGCAACATGCATTTCAAACCACATTTAAAGTTGGCTTGTGATTACTGTAAAATGATCTGTTTATGATGGTGCACCCCATAAGATTGCCATGTCATCCAGATTAAAAAAACATAAATCAAGTCTTTGGAAGTTGGGAGTGGAAGAGCTGGTCATAAATCTAACTGATAGTCCTTAGCACTGACAGAAAGTATATTTGGAGAATAGCACGAGAAACATCTAGAAATCACTGATGTATGAGGTAATGCATATCTCTTCAAGCCAAAATAGACCTATTGATTTTTGAACTCCAATATGATTGAACATGATCTTATATGTGATTATGTCCCTCTCTGTTGTTGTCTACAGCAGTGTTTCCCAACTCCAGTCTTCCAGTACCCCCAACAGCACAATTTGTTTGTTTTAGCCCCGGAAAAAAACATTTTATTCAACTTGTCAAGGGCTTGATGATTAGTTGACAAGTAAAATCAGGTACACTTGTCAGGGGCCACAACACAATATGTACTGTTGGGGGTACTGTAGGAAACACTGGCCTACAGTATGTACAGTCTCTACAGTATCCAGTGGATGTACGTTGTGGGAGGTTATTTCTTCTATAGCAGTCAGCAGACTGACAGGGCCCACTAAAAATCAGCGAGGAGGGAGGCATGCAACACATTCAGGGAAGGACGGACGGACACAGTTTGTTTTCACACACAGATGGATGGGTGAGCTGGAAGTCACGGCGTCTATCCCCCGCCAACAGATTGAATGGGATCGTTGAGAACAAAGTTTAACAAATGGCTTTGGCTATATAGCTCCATACAGACCTCCACAGAGCAATTAAAAACACCACACCCTCCTGGGGCATATGGGAAGTTGAACTCTGACCCAGGCCACAGCTTATTATACCCATGACTATGTTCCCAGTGGGATAGACATATAGACAGGAATACTTTTATACAGGCCCTGAGGGCTTGTTAAGCATGGTCATGTATGGGCAGTCACTGTAAAACTGTTATCACAACACAGACATAACGTTTTGAGTTTAGGATTTGGTGGAG
Organism: Thymallus thymallus; assembly: GCA_023634145.1. Lineage (NCBI taxonomy): Eukaryota > Metazoa > Chordata > Actinopteri > Salmoniformes > Salmonidae > Thymallus > Thymallus thymallus. Next base: position 19,231,194 of record CM042405.1, on the reverse strand, counting down.
TGTGGTTGCAACACAATGCATGTGTGGGAGTTGACTTGGGTCATTTGAATTCAATGCAGACATGGTACAACTATGTTAGAATACAATATATGAGAAAAAAGTAAATGACAGTTCTTCTGGCACTATTGGTATTACTAAACACAAGCAAACAACAGGACATCATCTTTTCTTCCCCTTACCTTGACAATGAGTCATGTTCATCCTCTTGTAACCCTTGGGGCATTCCACTTGCCCGTTCGCAATCACTGCAAACGCTGCAGGAGAGAAAAAATAAAGAAGGTGATGAGTGAGAGCACTGATTAGAGAAAGACAAATTATCACACTCTGCATCCATAACACACAGAGGGAGGGAGGGAGGGAGGGAGGGAGGGAGGGAGGGAGGGAGGGAGGGAGGGAGGGAGGGAGATGGTTCATGTGTAGCAGGGGAGCATATAAGTTACAGATGTGCTGAGCTTTGCAGGGGGAGAAATGAGATGAGGACCCACAGCTGGGCCCTGCGGGACACCACAATGCTGCCATGTAAACGAATCCCCATTAAGCACAGTTATACGACAGCACTGCCATCACGCACAATCATCAACACCACACGTCATTTATAATCATATTACCTAGAGCTCCACACCCCTGGGGACACATAGACAGCGAAAGAGAGCCTGTATATAATAAATTGTTTCGAGAAAACACATGGCATAGCCATGACCTGTGTCACCAACCACAGCAAATATCCACTTAAACACCACACTAATGCTTAATGTGTACACACCAGGAATGATGATGAATGCAAGGTTTACGAGGATGCTGCACATATTTATTTTTGCTTGTTCTACTAAAACAATAACAATCTCCTCATGTAGCATGTCCTTCAGCGGGGTTCACAGAAGCGGTGTTGTAAATAACGCTCTGTGTCCGTTCATGCCCCCAGCGTGGCCATACACTTGCTGACAGACGCCTGAAAACATGATGTCATTATTCATTCGGCACCCAGTCAAGGCAGGGCATGCTCCATTAGTTGTTGGGACTGGGGAAGGAGGCTATTCTCAATATCAGAAGGCCAGGACTGAGTCTTCATTTGTGGGGAAGGGGTGAGGTTAGATTGAGGTAGGGGGTAATCAGAGCCGAATGCTGGACAGGATCAAGGTGATTAGTCACAGATTTCACAGTTATGAAAAGGTGAAAGAGGAGACGCAGACGAATAGTCTCCTAGAATATCATCAGACACATGTTGAAAGGAGAATGGTCCTCCTCATAATTAAGTAGTGTCTGGCTAGGGTGGATTTTTCATTTCAACATGACGGGACAGTACAATGTATTTACCCCCTTAACATCCAGCGGAAAAGCAGAAAATGTTTTTCATGTGACTTCCAGACCATTGTTTGCTTTTCTAGTTCATAAGATTGCGAGTGGCACCATACAATTGACAAGCCTTCAAAAGAATGTTGAAATCTCATCTGTACATTTGATCTAATTCTCAGCATATACAGTGCCTTCAGAAAGTATTCAGACCCCTTGACTTTTTCCACATTTTGTTAGGCTACAGCCTTATTCTAAAATATATTAAATCGTTTTTTTCTCAGTAATCTACACACAATACCCCTTAGTGACAAAGCAAAAACTGTTTTGCTAATTTATAAAAACAACAGAAATATAACATTTACATAAGTATTCAGACCATTTCCTCAGACCTTTGCTGAAACACCTTTGGCAGAAATGACAGCCTCAAATCGTCTTGGGTATGCTTGGCAGACCTGTATTTGGGCAGTTTCTCACATTCTTCTCTGTAGATCCTCTCAAGCTCTGTCAAGTTGCATGGGGAGCGTTGCTGCCCAGCTATTTTTAGGTCTCTCCAGAGATGTTAGATTGGGTTCAAGTCCGGGCTCTGGCTGGACCACTCAAGGACATTCAGAGACTTGTCCCGAAGCCATTCCTGCATTGTCTTGTCCTGTTGGAAGGTGAACCTTTGCCCCAGTTTGCGGTCCTGAGAAGGTTTTCATCAAGGATCTCTCTATACTTTGCTCTGTTCATATTTGCCTCAATCCTGACTAGTCTCTCAGTCCCTGATGCTGAAAAACACCCCCACAGCAAGATGCTGCCACCCCATGCTTCACCATAGGGATGGTACCAGGTTTCCTCCAGACGTGATGCTTGGCATTCAGGCAAAATAATTAAATCTTAGTTTCATCAGACCAATACATCTTTATCTGCCTTTTAGCAATCTCCAAGCCGGCTGTCAGTGGTTTCCGTCTGGCCACTCTACCATAAAGGCCTGTGCTGAGTGCTGCAGAGTTGGTTGTCCTTCTGGAAGATTCTCCCATCTCCACAGAGGAACTCTGGAGCTCTGTCAGAGTGACCATCGGGTTCTTGGTCACCTCCCTGACCAAGGCCTTTCTCCCCCGATTGCTCAGTTTGGCCGGGCACCCAGCTCTAGGAAGAGTCTTGGTGGTTCCAAACTTCTTCCATTTAAGAATGATGGAGGCCACTGTGTTCTCAGGGACCTTCAATAATGCAGACATTTTTTGGTACCCTTCCCCAGATCTGTGCCTCGACACAATCCTGTCTAGGAGCTCTACGGACAATTTCTTTGACCTCATGGCTTGGTTTTTGCTCTGACATGCACTGTCAACTGTGGGACCTTATATAGATAGGTGTGTGCCTTTCCAAATCATATCCAATCAATTGAATTTACCACAGAAGGACTCCGATCAAGTTGTAGAGACATCTCAAGGATGATCAATGGAAACAGGATGCACCTGAGCTCAATTTCGAGTCTCATAGCAAAGGGTCTGAATACTTATGTAAATAAGATATTTCTGTTTTTATTTTTAATACAATTGCAAAAATGTCTAAAAACCTGTTTTCAATTTGTCATTATGGGGTATTGTGTGTAGATTGATGAGGATTATTATTTTTAATTTTATTTTAGAATAAGGCTGTAACGTAACAAAATGTCAATCCCACTTTGTAACACAACAAAATGCTAAAAAAGTTAAGGGGTCTGTATACTTTCCGAATGCACTGTATGCACACACATGCTCATTCATAGCTTGAAACATGCACACAGTATGGCACACTACATATGAACTCCATAAGTACCCTCAAAATCTATCCTCCTAGGTCAGACATGACAAACAATTTCGTCACCACCACCAATGAAAACATGTTCTCTTCCCTCCAGGCTCTTCCCCTGGCAGAGTGGGCCCTGAGGGGAAGTTAATCTTCAGGCAACGCTTTAGAAGACTGCAGGGTGTTGATCTGTAGGCCTGGAAGTGACATACAGTGGTGTCGCAGGCCATCTGGCAGACCGTGGTGTTTCAGGCCGTCTGGCAGGTAAGCAGACGGTGGGTCAACAGGACCTGATAAGAGCCCATCAATCTAAGCAGCACATCTACATCAGTGTAGCTCTGTCGGACACACACAGCACAGAGACCCTGCAGTCAGCCCTCCTCCTCTGTTTGTTTGGGAACAGAACCCCGTCATTTATTTTCCTTTTCCTTCCTACATAGGCGACAAGCTGTTCATTGGAAAACATTTGGTGGAATTCTGATTCCAGATCCAGCTGCCAAATTTCTCTCTGTTTGTGGAATTGGTGAACTTCAGTTCATCAACAGGCTATCATTATTGCAGGGAGGAGGAAGAACGGTATCACAACCGGCCGTGATTGGGAGTCCCATAGGGCGGCGCACAATTGGCCCAGCGTTGTCCGAGTTTGGCCGGTCTAGGCTGTCATTGTAAATAAGAATTTGTTCTTAACTGACTTGACTAGTTAAATAAAGGTTACAATTTATTTTTTTTAAGAACAAAAATAAAGAGAGGGGAGATCAATCTATCATATTTATTTAACCTTTATTTAACTAGTCAAGTCAGTTAATAACAAATTCTTATTTACAATGACAGCCTCGACCGGCCAAACTCGGAAGATGCTGGGCCAATTGTGCGCCGTCCTATGGGACTCCCAATCACGGCCGTTGTGATACAGTCTGGATTCAAACCAGGTTGTCTGTAGTGACGCCTCTAACACTGAGATGCAGTGTCTTAGACCACTGCGCCACTTGTGTGTGTTTATGGTGTTGTCCCATCTGTGTTCTGAGTGGCAGGTTCACACAGCAGATCAAAAGTGGGTCAGACCAGACGGGTGCTCCCCTGCAGGGTCAGGGTCGGGGATAATCGTGTCAAAGCGAAGCGTCTGTTCCGGTCTGGCCCTGCACCCCTGGAATCCCCAGTGAGGCCTCTGGGTAATGAGCTGTTGTGACAGGGTGCTGGGCGAGGAGGGTGCGAACCTACATGCGAACAGGATCAGTCTGCCCTGATTGACTGCAGGGGCACATGCCAAGAGATGCCTGGCAGTGGGCAGGCCACTCTATAAATCGTATTAGTACTGAGAGACTAGGGGACACACAGAGGAGAGCAGGTCTGTCTGAAGTAACTTCACCCACAGGTTGCCTGAGTTGGCTGACAGGACATCATCTGTATGGTCAACCCACTGCTAAAGACAATGCCAAACAAACAAGATACTGCATAAATAAGAGCAGAAGTTTTGCCTAACCACCTTACCAGGGAAAACTAGTTATAGGCCAGTGCAATGGACAACAAACCCAAAGAGTGAAATGTACTGTAAGCTACAGTATGTATCTAGCATATATGCTAGTTCAGGATGTTTTGTAACCTACTGTGGGTAGAATGCCACTGTGGAATGGATTTGACATGCCGTCATGCTGACCCAGACAATGTTCATTGTCACAGATTCCAATGCAGTGGAACGCAAGAGTGACCTCACTGCATTAGTGTTCCCCTTGGTTACATGGATGCTGGGACAGAAAGACCACACTGGCCCATATTCATTGTGTTTTACAAAGAGGAAGCACAGGGACACAGACTGTTGGCCTCACTTGTTACCCCTCCATTCATTCATTGCACTTTACCAAAAGACTTTGTCACCCTTGACTGATTTGTTGTACTTCACCAGTCATCTCTAAATTGCGTCAGGCATTTTATTTGCAACCATCCAGCAATATTTGCTTGTAAACAGCTAAAGCCTCATTTACAATTTCTTAGTAGGTGGCATCGCTTTCTTTCGAGAGCCTACTCTAAAACAGGAGTCAAAGCTAGATTAGGACGGTCTTCAAAATAGGCCTTTTGAGATATGGGTGTTTAGTGAGGGAATTGAGAGAGGAGGATAGGCAAAGGGGGAGTGATGGTAAGAAAAGAGCGAGAGGAAGGTAGTTGAAGGGAGAGGAGCGAGTCTAGTTAAATGGGTTCTGCTTGACAGAAATCTTTAATTGGTAATTTAGTGCAATCATTTTGTGGACCACCTGACCTGAGGGAGGCTTCTATTTGCCTACTTAAGAGGTACGAGTGGAAGGCACATCCATCACAGGCAGAGAGCACGGTACTGAACCCACAATGTACTGTCCTGCCTCAACCCCAATATACTGCTCCCCTATGGGGCCTGCCCTGAGTCACCCCCTCCCCCCAGGCTTATCCAGGAGCCTAGCTGGAGAACCTGAAAAGAAGCAGTAGACCAGAGAGGGGGAATGGATGCGAGCCACAGGAGAAGGGGAGACAGTCTTCTCTATCCATTCCAAAGTTAGCCATTCTGTAGGAACACAACAGACATGAGTGCCAAGACCCTTTAAAACCCTATAAGCGACTTGCTTACTAAGAACAGACGTCCATGGGACAAACTGGTGCCATGGAGGGGCAAACCAAACACAACTCTTTAATGACAAGGAGTTGTTTCATTCCCTTTGAGATGAAGATGACAAAGAAGCCATGTCCCTCTGGCCTCCAGGCCAATGGCTGATTGGAGAAAACAGCTAAGGGGAAGTCATTTGCTTTCAAAGCAGAACGTCTCATTGGCACAAGCCAAGTTTGCCATTCTGGCACAGCCCATATCATGAGCCCTGTAAATAAGCCCCAGCTGCCAGCCAGTCAAGCGCTGGGGCATCAGATGAGACGAGACAGCCACATGGGCCTAACATCAACATCCCCATGATGAGATCAGCCTCAGACACCACAAACTCATGCAAAGCTAACATTTGCTTTCTTAAAAAAAACTCCAGTATACCAGCTTAAAGTTTGATATTGAGTAAATTACAATCCTAGCTGTGTGTTCATAGGCACAGACCATTACCATGTTGTGGCAGACATTGTATAAAGACAATGCAGCTTGTCCGATCAAGGAATTTATCTCATCAAATCAAGCCCTTTTTACATCATCAGATGTCACAAAGTGCTTCTCATTCATATTCTGCTTGATTTAACCCTTATTCAAAAACCTCCTATTCGTTGTCTACATTTTTAACATAATTTGATCTAATCTAATCTAATTTTGTTCTGTCCTCCTTCTTTACGACGCCCATGGCGATGTGGCTGTGACCTCACATTTAAATAGACACACATTCTCGCATAATCTCCCACTGCCGCCACTCGACATGAAATATTTACCACTGGGGCGAGGCCAAGAGATGACATGGTATAGTCCATATCCCATGGTGAACAGGCTAAACATGTATCTTATTGCCAGGGATTTAATTTCCATGTGCTTTCAACTCACTGGCACAGTGCCTTGGACAAGCAGTGCTCTCTGGGCCAAATAGAGAGATACTGTATGTTTGCATTGGGATTTATTCCTGCTAGCAGTCAGGCCCAGTCCACCCTAATTAGCCACACTGCTGTCTAGCTAATAGATTCCATCACACTCAGAACCTGTCAAAGGATGGCAACGTCTCTATCTAATCACCATGAGAGAGAGGCTGTAGCAGCAAAGAGGGAGAACAGGCTAGAACCTTGGCACGGACTACAGCAGATGTTCAGCTCAGTCTGTGTTGCTCGGAACAAGTCACCCCATCGATTGGGTTTCATGTTGGTCATTAACAAGTGTTCAATGTTTGATCACTGCTAATAAAAAGTAGGCACATCCTTTTGTCCTAAATGAAGGGTATATTCAATATTTCTCCATGGGACTGGAAGGGATGATCTCATGTATGGTGATTTGGAACAGGGCCTTCTCCTTCTTCTCATCTTATTATATTCATCTGATGCTTAGGAATAACATTCCTATGAGAGAGAGATAGTAGAGTCAGAGAGAGGTTGCTCCCTCAGTATGGGGCGGGCCTGCTGGTGCGGTCGGAGTTAAGGAAGGAGGGGCAGAGGGCTGACATTATCATGCTGTGACATCATGTTGTGACCTCGGTGGCCTGGAGAGGTAGTGGCTCCAGGGCCAGAGGCCAGGGCTCCTGTTGGTGGGACTGTGATTTATGTTGGACCCGGGGACCTCTGTTTCTGCTCCCTGGGAAGCATCCCAGAGTAGGAGAGTCACTGGGAGGGAAGAGTTCCTGGAATGACAGATAGGGAGACGACCGGAGCCATGCTTAATGGAATTGCATAAGCTATGGAACACACTGGGGCTGGTGGCCACTTAGAAATAGAATTACTCCGGGATGCCAGCTACTCCATATAAAGTCATAGAAACAGCCATGCCACTCTCACACAAAGGTCAAAGGGTCAGACTCAGGGCAGAGCTTGTGGCCTCTTCTAAAATACCTCAGATTGGTTTTCACATGAACCTTTCACTTAAAGTGATCCTCAATGCAGGAAACCCTAACAAACAGTCTGCATGACACTGATCTACCTATCATTGATCTGATCTACTGTATCTACAAAGAGCTGGATTCACTTTATTAGGTAAGTTTCCTAATATACTGTATAATCAACTCCATACCCCATATTGGCCTTGCCTCATCCAATCAGGTCTCATCTTGCAGCCTAGGGGGACAAGCAGCTCTAACTGCTTCCATATCCTCTCCTGTCAGAGGACACACTTAAAAAATTCAGCCATAAGCCTGAAATTTAAATAAAGTCTGCCGCTGCTCTCTCTCTCTCTCACTCTCTCTCACTCTCTCTCTCTCTCTCTCTCTCTGTCTCTCTCTCTCTCACATACACTCTCACTCTCTCACAGCCTCATACGAACCAGAGAGAGAGGAGAGATGGACCATGGTCTTATTTTATCTGGAGTTCATTACGCACTGAAATTTGCAGCATGTGGGTTTACAGTGCATTCTATCCTATAGGGCTGAACGGGGCTAGTGCTGGGGCTTCCACAGTGTCACTGTCATTACCTCCATTACGTCAACTTCCCTCCCAAAAACACACACCCGTTTGTTTCCCCACCGCAATGCAGCTTCCTCCACTCCATATAACAATAATAATACTTTATCTGCCTAAAACAACAGAGTAGTCTGGCAGCGTCTTGGATGGATGTCTTTCACCGAATCAGTCCGAGAGTTCAGTGATTCCCTCCCATTGGATAGAGGGAGAACTATAGAGGAATAAAGTGGGAATGATGTGGAGATCACACAAAGATAGGCAACAGAGAAAGAGACATCCAGGCACTTGGAGCTGATCAGAGGAGACATTAAAAGGTTCTGGAAAGAGTAGGTCTGGATGGAGCATTCCTGAATGAAACCACATTCGAGACTAGCCCTTGAACAGCTAAGCGACATAGTTCTCAGTGTCTATAAAATATATTGTTAAGAGGCTCCTGTTGCTTTGACACTTGTTTTCAATGGCCTGTATGTTTTGCAAACAGTAAACATTAATAAACTGACTAGGGTGTTGCATGAGTCACACCCAAAAACAAGCTGGGCATTATGACATCAGCATCACACGCTTGGAGAGGAGAGACACAAGCCTCTCTCATTGAGGTAAATGACTACTTTCCAGATACTTGTCATCAAGCCCTCAACTGACCTGGCTGGGAGCAGTCCCAGAGAGATGTATGGGATGACAAAATGATTACTCTTCATTAGTGCATGTCCACTTGTTTTAGTTACTACATACACAAAGTATAATCAAGCCAGTTAAAGCGGGTTCTGGCCATATTTCTATACAGGGAATCATAAGACTGGAAAGGAATGCCAAGTATTCCCTATAAAGTTCTTCAAAGTATGCACCAATCAGCACGAATATACAGTATACGGCTTCATCTTTCCCTCTTTTGTCTTTCATTCTCTCATCTCCAGCGACTCTGCGTGTGACCCGGGACCGAG